>BSBK01008305.1:0-445085 GCA_027943335.1 Chamaecyparis obtusa | reverse complement strand
ACTTCCTCTTCTCAAATATTTCTTCCCTCATCTTGCTGCCTATTGATACCCATAAAGTGAATCTAGGCATTTCTGCCATGTAATGGGAGAAAAATGGTTTCCTAATTGATGTGTCTAAATAATACATGAAAGAACCTTTTCTT
This sequence comes from Chamaecyparis obtusa, assembly GCA_027943335.1. Classification (NCBI taxonomy): domain Eukaryota; kingdom Viridiplantae; phylum Streptophyta; class Pinopsida; order Cupressales; family Cupressaceae; genus Chamaecyparis; species Chamaecyparis obtusa. Next base: position 444,942 of record BSBK01008305.1, on the reverse strand, counting down.
TGAAATTGCTCACTAACCCTTTACAATAAAAAATGTTTACAAAAATTGTCATGTACTTGCATGAGGACATTATATATTATAGAAATCCTACATAGAAGCAGCTGAAAAGCCGCTCAAAAAGTAGTAACTGATAGCAAGTGGGATAATGCAGATGCTTTAATAAACCACTATCTTCTTTACTAAAGCAACATCTGGTTCATCTCCTTGACTGGGGCATGTTTGGGAATAGACAGTCTCCATTTAAACTCAAGTCTCTGGAAGTAGTTATATTTGTCAGTGGATGAGATACACCTATTGGATCTGCAATAACTTTATGCTCACTGGAATTTCAATTTCTCTTCAATTGGGATACTCTTTCCAAAATTGCATCTACCCTTTTACTAATTTGGGAAATCAATGGGTCTATTTGTGGACCTCCAAGGTGTTGGTCACATAAACGAGAACCTTGAGATGAATTAGGAACTTCTCTATGAAAGAGATCAGTACCTTGAGAATCTCTCCACTTGTCATCTGAATTAAAACCTTGGACTATATATGGCTGCCCTTTGTTGTACAATGAGGAGTGAGACTACCTTGCCAAAGGTGGCAATGAACTTACATTTGAGGGATAATGCCCAACATGAGTAACCTGGTTTCCAAGTCCCATAAATGCAAGGTCATTGACAAATAGGCATTTCTAATAGAAATATTTGTGGTGCTAGAATGAAGTACTTGACCTTGCTAAACCAATTTGAGACTTCATTTCACATTGCTCTGATGATAATTCCACAACACTTGTTACTTGAGCTACTAGCAGATGGTGAGTACTCATCATCATCATCATCTGACATAGGCTCACACATGTATATCTTAATTCTTTCCTTTGTTGTTTTCCCCTTCCTAGCTCTTCCTCCTTATATATAACTTCTATCATGGGTCCAAGAAGCTCTTCCCATTATTTCCCATTAACTGTGGACTTTGTCTCTTCATCTTGAGTAATTGGCATACCTTGGATGGCACCAAGATAACCATTTTCTTGTAAAATGTCCTTTTCTCTCACATTAATCTCTCTATTAAGAAGATTTTCTATATCTTTCTCTATATATTGAATAGATGTAGCTACAATCCCATGTTAATCAATAATATTACTTGCACCATTGAGTAATATATCATGCAATTCCTTAATAGTTTCTATCATGGGTCCAAGAAGCTCTTCCCACTCTTTCCCATTAATTTATACAAATATTTTTTGTCCCTAACAATATTTTTTGCATATATTATGATATTGATCTGATTTCATGCACCTTCACTATTTGATCCATACTTCCCTTTCATTTCACTTGCTTTGCTCATTTTTCACGTCATAGGCCAGGATTTGACAGTGGGTAACGATTTTGCAAATTTTGGAGAATCTTTGTTAAAGAGTAGGTAAGGATGGCTAAGCTGAGTGTAATGGAGAGCGAGAGAACTAAATTGAGAGAGTGGAGGCTGAGAGTGATAATGACAAAAATATTTCAAGGCTTGCAGAAATATGAAAATTATTCTTCTCCTTGAGCAGACATTAATGAAGTAATGCATCAAAATAATATGACTTCCCAAGGGTCCTAGTACACCTTATCATGTGTTAGGACCCCTAGAAAGTCCGTGTGACCCCTTTTGACACATTTGAATGCTCAAGTGTGTCCTAAGGGTCCTACGACACCTTCAAATACACTTGAGCATTCAAATGTGTCAAAAGGGGACATGGGGACTTCCTAGGGGTCCTAATAGGCCTCATCACATGTTAGGACCCCTAGGAAGTCCCTATGATCCCTTTTGAAACATTAGAATGCTCAAGTGTGTCCTAAGGGGTCCTACAACACCTTCTGACACACTTGAGCATTCAAATGTGTCAAAAGGGGTCATGGGGACTTCCTAGGGGTCCTAGTACACCTTATCACATGTTAGGACCCGCTAGAAGTCCCCGTGATGCCTGTGGACACATTAGAATACTCAAGTGTGTCCTAAGGGGTCCTATGGCCCCTTCGGACACACTTGAGCATTAAAATGTGTCAAAAGGGGTCATGGGCACTTCCTAAGGGTCCTAATAGGCCTTATCACATGTTAGGACCCCTAGGAAGTCCTTGAGACCCCTTTTGACACAATGGAACACTCAAGTATGTCATAAGGGGTCCTACGGCCCCTTCAAAAAAAATTGAGCATTCAAATGTGTCAAAAGGGGTCATGGAGACTTCCTAGGGGTCCTAATACACCTTATCATGCATTAGGACTCCTAGAAAATCCCAATGACCCCTTTTGAAACATTGGAATGCTCAAGTGTGTCCTAAGGGGTCCTACGATGCCTTCAAACACACTTGAGCATTCAAATGTGTCAAAAGGGGTCATGGGGACTTCCTAGGGGTCCTAGTATGCCTTATCATAGGTTAGGACCCCTATGAAGTCCCCATGACCCCTGTGGACACATTGGAATGCTCAAGTGTGTCCTAAGGGGTCCTACAGCCCCTTCAGACACACTTGAGAATTCAAATATGTCAAAAGGGGTCATGGGGACTTCCTAGGGGTCCTAAAAGGCCTTATTGCATGTTAGGACCCCAAGGAAGTCCTCATGACCCCTTTTGACACATTGGAACACTCAACTATGTCATAAGGGGTCCTACGGCCCCTTTGGACACACTTGAGCATTCAAATATGTCAAAAGGGTCATGGGGACTTCCTAGGAGTCCTAATAGGCCTTATCACACATTAGGACCCCTAGGAGGTCCCCGTGGCCCCTATGGACACATTGTAATGCTCAAGTGTTTCATAAGGGGTCTACGGCCACTTTGGACACACTTGAATATTCAAATGTGTCAAAAGGGGTCATGGGGACTTCCTAGGGTTCCTAATAGGCCTTATCATGTGTTAAGAGCCCTAGGAAGTCCCTGTGACCCCTATGGACACATTGGAATGCTCAAGTGTTACCTAAGGGGTCCTACGACAACTTTGGACACACTTGAGCATTAAAATAGGTCAAAAGGGGTCATGGAGGGGTCATGGGGACTTCCTAGGGGTCCTAATAGGCCTTATCACATGTTAGGACCCCTAGGAAATCCCTGTGACCCCTATGGACATATTTTAATGCTCAAGTGTGTCATAAGGGGTCCTACGACCCCTTCAGACACACTTGAGCATTAAAATGTGTCAAGGGGTCATGGGGACTTCCTAGGGGTCCTAATAGGCCTTATCATGTGTTAAGAGCCATAGGAAGTCCTCGTGACCCCTATGGACACAGTCAAATGCTCAAGTGTGTCCTAAGGGGTCCTACGGCCCCTTTGGACACACTTGCACATTCAAATGTGTCAAAAGGGGTCATGGGGACTTCCTAGGGGTCCTAGTATGCCTTATCACATGTTAGGACCCCTAGGAAGTCCCCATGACCACTGTGGACACATTGGAATTCTCAAGTGTGTCTTAAGGGGTCCTACAACACCTTCGGACACACTTGAGCATTCAAATGTGTCAAAAGGGGTCATGGGGAATTCCTATGGGTCCTAGTATGCCTTATCACATGTTTGGACCCCTAGGAAGTCCCCGTGACCCTTATGGACACATTGGAATGCTCAAGTGTGTCCCAAGGGGTCCTACGGCCCCTTCGAACACACTTGAGCATTTGAATGTGTCAAAAGTGGTCATGGGGACTTCCTTGGGGTCCTAACATGTGAGAAGGTGTACTAGGACCCCTAGGAAGTCCTCATGACTCCTTTTGACACATTTGAATGCTCAAGTGTTTCAGAAGGTGTCATAGGAACCCTTAGGACACACTTGAGCATTCTAATGTGTCAAAAGGGGTCACAGGAACTTCCTAGGGGTCCTAACAAGTGATAAGGCCTATTAGGACCCCTTAGAAGTCCCTGTGACCCCTTTTGACACATTGGGATGCTCAAGTGTGTCTGAAGGGCTGTAGGACCCCTTAGGACACACTTAAGAGGTCCAATGTGTCCACAGGGGGACTTCCTAGGTGTCCTAATGTGTGATAAAGCGTACAAGGACCCCTAGCTAGTCCCCATGATCCCTTTTGACACATTTGAATGCTCAAGTGTGTATGAAGGCATCGTAGGACCCCTTAGGATACACTTGAGCATTCCAATGTGTCCACAGAGGTCACGGGGACTTCCTAGGGGTCCTAACGCATGATAAGGTGTACTAGGACCCCTAGGAATTCTTGATGACCCCTTTTGACACATTTGAACACTCAAGTGTGTCCGAAGGCATCATAGGACCCCTTAGGACACACTTGAGTTTCCAATATGTCAAAAGGGGTCATGGGGACTTCCTAGGGGTCCTAACACATGATAAGCCCTATTAGGACCCCTAGGAAGTCCCCATGACCCCTTTTGACACATTTGAACACTTAAGTGTGTCCAAAGTGGTTGTAGGACCCCTTAGGACACACTTGATCATTCCAATGTGTCCATGGGGGTCACAGGGACTTCCTAGGGGTCCTAACATGTGATAAGGCCTATTATGACCCCTAGGAAGTCCCCATGACCCCTTTTGACACATTTGAATGCTCAAGTGTGTTCGAAGGTGTTAGAATAATAAGCAAAAAAATACAAATATTAACACAAAGAAGAGAACACAATAACACAAAAGTTAATGTGGTTCACCCAATCCCTTGACTACATCCACCAACAATGAGTCCAATATCTTTATTATTATCTAGTGATTACAATCTAAAGCCTGCAACTCAATACCACCATAGGAAGCTACAAAAAACCCTCATTACATTAAAATCTCCAATGCTAAGCCCTTTCTACAAGTATATTTTACTCAACCTAATTAGGGAAAAAAATACTCTGACTAATAGAAAATTGATGTCCAACCCTTTACAATATTATTAAGTCATTGTTGGCATGGAGGGGCACTTCCCTTGACCCCATTAGGGGCTCTACCCCTTGACCCCACCTAGGGCACTGCCCCAGGACCCCGCAAGGGGCTCTGCCCATTGACTCTGAGATTGGGGGCACTGCCCCCAATCCCCCGTAGATAAGTCTAGGGGGAAACCATGCCAAAAGAACCTGAGATTGATTAGGATCCACATACATAGTAGAAGGATCCACATACATAGTAGAACCTTGACCTTGACCTCTTTCTGCCATAATTTCAAAGTTTCATTAGTCTGTAATTTATCTTTTGGGAAAGTTATTTCCCGCTTTTGGGTCGGCTATTTCAGGCTCTGAAATGGTAAATCCTTTAATGGTATTTAATCAAGGTATATTTTCTAAAGGTGAGGACCTAATTGGGATTTAATTCTTCAAGGTGGCTCATCTAGAGAAGTGTACCCTGGATCACTATAAAAGGAGGCCTTCCTCTCTCATTTTTCATATCAAGTTTACATCTCAATCAAGCAAGTCTTCAAGCATTCAAGTTTCCAAGTATTCATCCATCAAGGAGTTCCATTGTTAGCTATTGAAGGATTCAATCTCCTTGGAGCCCCCTTGAAGATCCCTCCTTCTCCATTCATTGAAACCTTCTCATATGCAAAGATCAAATCAAGATTGGTGTTGATCAAAATACCATTGATTGGAGACATCCTACATTCATTGAAGCATTCTTACTAGTGGATTTTAGGATTTGAATCCTCTACAAGGACTTCAACATAAGCGAGGTGATTTGTTTCAATTACTTTGTTTATGCACCATATATTTCAATTCAATTTCAAGGTTAATTCCTAAATTGGGGTTTGACTAAGGAAAACCCCCCATACAACCAAAAACCCCCATTTTCTTGTAGGTACAGGTGCAAAATCTTAGATCTGAGAGTGAATTTGGATACCCTTTTCAGAAATCTTTTAGGATCTATGAATAGAATTAGAATCAAACTTCAAATAAATAATGTGGTCTTTGACCTTTTAAAAGGTCAAAATTGACCTGTGTGAATTTGGAGAAAAGATTTCTAGGTTTTGTCCGCCTCGACATTTCCAGTCCAGAACAAGTGACAAAATCTTCAGAAAGTTCATATAGAAGCTAGAAATCAGCATTTTCCAGATCTACCCTAATTCAAGGTTAGTATTTTCACTTCAATTATTTTAGATTTCAAGCTTAATCCAACTATAGGGAAGTATAGGATTTATTCTTTCTTTCATATTCTTCATAGATTGATTTGATGGTGTATTAACCTCTTGGTTGATCAAATTGGATCTCTCTTTTGGGAATTTGGATTTAGGAGTGAATCTTACATTTTCCTTTGTGATTGATCTTGTATGCTAATTAGATTTCATGTTCATGCATTATGTGTTCTTAGTTTAGTTCATTTACATTATATTGGTTTATGAGCTTTACTACCACTAGTCCTACTTATAACATTCTGGTTAGAAGAAGTCGTAGACTCATGGGTGCCTTTGAGCCTGAATCTTATCCTTTCCTTAGGATCCCTGATGATAACTTGATTCTTCATGATTCTAATCCTACTATGGAGAAAAAATCTTCTCACACATCTCATGATGAGGATGATTCTTTAAGGGTTCCTCCTGAACAAGTCCAAAAACTTTCCACCGAACTTGATAAAATGGGTAATTGGCTCCTTCAAGAAAGCCATGGTCAAGATTCTATTCAAGCTATAAAGGCTCTTAAGAAAGTTCTCCATGATAGTGATCAAGGTGTTAACCTCTTGCGTGGTATTACTCATCTTTTACATTCCAATGTTAAACCTTTAACTCAAGAGGCTCAAGATTTAGGTTTCACTGCTCCTATCACTAGTGTTGAACCTACTTCTAATCCTTTACCTAGTATTCCTATCTATACCCCTCCTTTGGTGACTATGACAGTTCCCTCTATTCCTATGAGTGTTCCTCCTATGTCCCTTCCTACATCACAACCTTCATATCATAGTGTTCCTTTCACTTATTCCACTCCGCTTCCAACTATAGTTCCTAGTGTTCCTCCAGTTGTGTCTTCTATTCCTGTAGCTTCTTACACTTTACCTAGTGTGTCTAATGTTGCTACTCCTCCTATTTCCTCTATTGATTCCACTATCATCAGTTTGGCTCAAACTGTATCATCCTTACAACAACAACTTCCTTAACTCAAAACAAGTTTAGTATTCCTACATGTGACATGGGAAGTCCTTTGTCTAGGGATATTATCTGAACTCCTATTCCTCAGCAAGTCAATATGCCTTGTCTTGAGAATTATAATGGAAAGGGAGATCTTGTTCATCATGTTAAAACATTCCAAATCCTTTGTAGTGATTATGCTCATGACCATAGGATTTTAGCCAAACTGTTTGCTCAAACCTTTTGTGACAAGGCCTTATAGTGGTATTGTTCCTTGCCTCCTTATTCAATTGATTCCTTTCCACAACTTGCTAATGCCTTTATTCAACAATTTCAAAACAATATTGGCCCACAAGTGTCTTTGATAGATTTAATGCATTGTAAACAAAGTGCTAAAGAAAAATTGACTGAATTTATTATTAGATTTAAGCATTTGCATGCTCAGATTTCTTATCCTATTCCTGATATTGATATTCAACATATGTTTATTTAAAATTTGCAAAAGGTTATTAGAGATAAGATTTCGCTTACTGAATTTACCTCTTTTCAACAATTTTGTGTAGTGCTTCATCATTATCAATTACAAGTGAGTCAATTTGAGAGCAATACTCCAATGGCTCATGTTCTCGTTGATAAGAGTGATGCTGCTCCTAATCCAAATAAGTTTAAAAAATTCAATAATTATGTCAAGATAAATAAACAAGAAAATGTAGTTGCTGATTAGGTTGTTGTTGCATCTCATAATGCCACTTCTGCATCCACTACTTTTTGATTAAATCATATGTTTACTCCTCTTTCTGAAACTTTACATGCTAGTATGAATAGGTTGTTAGCTGCTAATATGATTACTTTACCTCCTATTTGACCTCTTTTACCTACTATATTTGCATCTAAATCTTTTGATCAAAATGCTTTTTGTCAATATCATCGTTAGAATGGTCATGATACTGAGAGATGTTATTCTTTAAAACATAAGGTCCAAGATCTCATTGATGCTAAAGCTTTATCTATTGATAATTTGGATAGTAGCGGGAATCAATCTGTCTCTCCTCCTAATTAGAACCTTCAAATCTATATGAATCCTTTAACTACACATGATACTAATACTATTGCTCAACCATCTGCTATGGAAATTATATATGATTCAAAGATGGATGATCTTAATCATGTCATTAATCAAGTGGAGCATGTTGATAAGTCTATATCTCCACCTCGACCTTCACCTCAAGTTCAATCTCAATCTCTAGTTAAACCTAAACCTAAAGTAATACCTCAACCTAAACCATGACAACAACTTAAGGATAAATGACCTGGGGAACTTTTGATTACCTTTGATGATTTTGAGATTATTAAGGCTCTTGATGGTCCCCTTTACATTGCTGCTAGGGTTTCTTAGATACCTACTCATGGTTGTCTTGTTGATCCTACCTCCTTAGTCAATGTTATCACTGAGGAAAATCTTTTTATGAAAAGCTTACAATGTGACTTCTATGATACATCAGATGTGTGGATTCAAACTTGTAATGGTTTTCTTTATCCCTCATTTGGTTCTATTACTTTACCAGTTGAACTTTTTAGAAAACTTGTGAACACTACCTTTGTTGTGGTTCCTACTTCTGATCAATTTCAAGTTAAGCTAGGTTTGCCTTTATTAACTTACATGCATGTTGTTGCTTCACCTATACATAAGTGTCTTAAGTTCATTCATGATGGTGAAGTTAGGATGATCAATCATAGTCTATATTGACCTTCTAGGCCTAGAGATTGTGCTGCTCTGGATTTCTTTTGGCCTTCATTACCTCATTCATGTCCTCCTCACCCTGATAATATTTTTCAATCATAGCAAGCCTATAAGCATCATAAGATTCTTCAATTAAGCATACCTCCTATGGATCTTAATCATGGTCTTTTACCTACACCTTTGATACCTCCTTCAACTATGGCTTCTTGTTCTATTAATCAAGTTCCTCCTACTAAATCTATCAAAGATCTTGTGATTGCTCCTCCTATGGTTGATAATCCTATTGATCTTCCTACAGAACCTATGAAGGATCCTATGATTGTTCCTCCTAGTTCTCAACCTATTTCAAATAAAGAAAAACATAACCGATCTGCTAATGAATGTCGTAAAAACCATCGTACTCATGCTAAAGCTAAAAGATCTCTACTTTCTACTGATACACCTATGCATAATGTTGTTACTAATAATGATGTTCACATGCATGATTATGATGATTCTATTCATATCTTAGATCCTATTTTGATTAATTTGGATGACAAAGATACTCTCAATGATACTGATAATGTTACTAATGAATATGAAACTATTGACATTAACATTGATTTTTCGAATATGCTTTCATCTCAATTAACTCTTACACCTAGTATCGAACATAGTGATTCTCAAGAGGATCCTTGTGTGGAAATGGCTATCATTCCTACTATATTGGATATAGTCCCTCTTTCAAGTTACCCACCTACCCTAAATGATATACAACAAGATGGGGAAAGGAGGTGGCATGCTTGATCGGCTTGTCCTTCGTGGTAGCTTTGTTGTGTGTTTGCCTGTTGTATTGTGCTTCTCCTGTAATGTTTTTTCTAAATGTTGTTAGATTATTTTATATGATGCTTGTTACTTAGTTGGTACAAGGTGATGAAGGAATCAAAACTATTTTTCAAATTCCTCTATATGTATCTCTATTCTTCTATGCATTATTCAATGTTATGTTGTAACTGTGCTATTGTCCGCAAATGTTTCCTTGTGTAATCTACTTGGATTCGAGATATGGTAGCACTAAATATTTTTCGTCTCCATGTCATGGTTTGAAAATATTCTTCTTTGTATATCTTATGTCATCTTTCCTCCTTTGTGATTGTAGTTCTACTTCCTTTGGGGAATGATGTCAATTCATTTGCAATAATATCATATATATATTATCTTATGATCATATTGACCCCATGGTAGGTAGATCCCTTATGTGTTCTCTGTATGTTTCTATGTTATTTCCCTTGATTTGTCTTCGTCTAGGGGCATCTCGACATGGAAACGTAATCAGTGAAGTTGTTTATGTTTCCATTAAAGCCATTGCTCTTGTTAAAGTATTAGCAATGACTTTAATGTGGGGGCATACACTCTACTCACTTATTACACACACACACTTATGAAAAATTCAAAACATGCTAAATCTTCTAAAGGTAATGCACATAAGTTGCTAAATCCTGCGAAAGACACACACTTTAAATTTACTTTTCAATCTTTCTTTTTGGATTAGGAACTAATCCTTAAAGTATGGATTTATATTAGGATCTCTTGATCCCTCCAGTTTCAAATACACATATATTGTGATCCCTTAAGGTTGGAAGTGTCCTTAAGATTGGATCTCTTTTCTTTTTTATTTATTCTTATGGAATAGAATATTCCTAAGGATAAATCCTTGATGGGTTGACTAGTGAGTAGCCACATTCACTAGGTGGTTCAATTCCATCTTTCCAGTTGCACCTTTTTCCTATGTGGTTAACAATGGGACATAAGTTCTCATTGGGTGAGGTAATCACACTTTTTCTTTCTCTCTTTAGAGATGTCTCTCTTATCTATGATCTAAGAGTCGATGAAGACTTGAGTCCTTAGGGGCTTGGGATTTCTCTTTGTCCCTTAGATTATGATAAGATTATCTTGTTATTTTTATCTCCTTTACCAAGAGTTTGCATCGAGTCCATACTCTTGCTAAAGTGGGGGCTTAATGTATCATCTTAAAATGGAAGCACTTCCATGTTAAGAGAATTTAGCCCTCTGATTAAGTGGTTTTGGGTCATGTTAAGCACCTTGATTGGGTCTTTGCATGTATTTGGCTTTCTCCCCGCTTTCCACTTCTTCTCCACACTTGATTTCTTCATTCTAGGTGAAATTAGGGTTAAGGTCTTAAGGACTTTCCTAATTTTCCTTCTTCTATGGCTCTATTTTCTAGGTAGGGTTCATAAATGAGACCTCCTAGTCCTTCATCACATCATTTAGAGGATTTTTTGTCTATTCCTGACACTGGGTCCTATTCTAACATCAAATTCTGCATTTTTGGCACCCCTGGAACTCCTATTGTAGAATCTGGAAAAGTTAGGGTTTGAGGTCAAAGTCGACCTGGACCCTGACCAAGTTAGGGTCGACCTTGACCTTGACCTCTTCCTGCCAGAATTTCAAAGTTTCATTTGCTGGTAATTTATCTTTTGGGAAAGTTATTTCCCGCTTCCGGGTCGGTTGTTTCAGGCTTCGAAATGGTAAATCCTTTAATGGTATTTAATCAAGGTATATTTTCTAAAGGTGAGGACCTAATTGGGATTTAATTCTTCAAGGTGGCCCATCTAGAGGAGTGTGCCCTAGATCACTATAAAAGGAGGCCTTCCTCTCTCATTTTTCTTATCAAGTTTACATCTCAATCAAGCAAGTCTTCAAGCATTCAAGTGTCCAAGTATTCATCCATCAAGGAGTTCCATTGTTAGCTATTGAAGGATTCAATCTCCTTGGAGCCCCCTTGAAGATCCCTCCTTCTCCATTCATTCAAACCTTCTCATATGAAAATATCAAATCAAGATTGGTGTTGAAGATCAAAATACCATTGATTGGAGACATCCTACATTCATTGAAGCATTCTTACTTGTGGATTTGATGATTTGAATCCTCTACAAGGACTTCAACATAAGTGAGGTGATTTGTTTCAATTACTTTGTTCATGCACCATATATTTCAATTCAATTTCAAGGTTAATTCCTAAATTAGGGTTTGACTAAGGCAAACCCCCCATACAACCAAAAACCCCCATTTTCTTATAGGTACAACTGTGAAATCTCAGATTTGAGAGTGAATTTGGATACCCTTTTCAGTAATCTTTTAGGATCTGTGAACATAATTGGAATCAGACTTCAAATAAATAATGTGGTTTTTGACCTTTTAAAAGGTCAAAGTCGACCTATGTGAATTTGGAGAAAAAATTTCTGGGTTTTGTCTGCCTCAACATTTCCAGTCTATAATAGGTGACAAAATCTTCAGAAAGTTCATATAGAAGCCAAAATTCAGCATTTTCCAAATCTTCCCTAATTCAAGGTTAGTATTTGCACTTCAATTATTTCAGATTTCAAGCTTAATCCAACTATAGGGAAGTATAGGATTTATTCTTTCTTTCATATTCTTCATAGATTGATTCGATTGTGTATTAACCTCTTGGTTGATCAAATTGGATCTCTCTTTTGGGAATTTGGATTTAGGAGTGAATCTTACATTTTCCCCACACACTTACACAAATAGTGGTGATTCCAAATTACTACTATTCAATAATATACATTTTATATATTATATACCCCATTTTATATTTAAAAGTTCAATTTTTTCATTTTCTCCCACCCTTTTTTCATTTTCCTGAAAATATCAGGTACCTAATTTGGAATTGGGTACCTGATTTTTAACTATTCATATTTGACCAAAATATTCCCTGTCCCCACAAACTAGACAAGCATGGGATTTCAAACTTTTTCATGGGTTGCAGAAAAAAGAAATGTGATTTGGGTCCCATTTTTTTGTTTTGTCAACTTGTGGTCTCACCATGGGAAGCAACAGTAATCGAAAGGCTAAACGAAAGAGGAAGGTGACAGATGAAGAAATTCAAGCATATAGGGAAAAAGATAGGGAAAATCACTAAAGGAGAGAAGGTATGTTAAACATTAATCAAGGTGACCCCATAAATGTAGTTGTAAGTGAAGAGGATGTTGAATTTGAAAATAATATGGAAATTAATTTTGTGAATAACAATGTATGGTGTGAAGATGAAAATGTAGAGATGGAGAATGAAAATGTAGAGTTGGGGAATTAAAATGTAGATTTGGGGAATGACAATGAATGGAATGAATATGAAAATGTACAGATGGAGATTGAAAATGTAGACTTGGGGAATGAAAATGTTGCACAAGAACCACATGAACATTACACATCTCCAAATTATATGCGAAATGAAGTCCCTTGCAATAAAGATAAGCAATCTTCAAATTCGGGGCTTTCAAGAACACCTAAATGGTTAATTGAAATTGAGGAGAACATTATGAATAATTGGGAAGGAAAGAGGTCACATAGAACTGTTAGGTTGTGGGCTTCAAGACTTTATGATCAATTTTTTGGAAACAAGACATTGGTTGAGCAATGTCAAATTTTTGTGCAGTTGTTAAAGATGCAAAAGATGAGACCTGTGCTTGTGAAATTGAAGATTCATGTGAACAAGAAAATGGAGAGAAATTCCATTGTTGTGAAGAATCTTTTCAATGATCTCAATAGCATTGGGAAGACTAGTAGAGAAAAAACAAGAGAGTTTCTCGGAGGGTTATTACAACCTCCTTAGTAAGTCATCAGTTGAGAAAGGCTCATTTTATGAGACAAACTTGTGTTGACTTCAATATAGACAGTAAAACTTTGGGTAGAGCACTTGCAAGAAGAGAAAGACTTGATGATCTGCTTCAAATTGATACATGGGTTTATGGTGGGAGACTTCCACATTTCGATAAGAAGCTAACAGATGTTGTCAAGGATGAAATTCAACAATTTTGGGATGCTAACTCAAGAGTGTCACCAAATGTGAAGGATGTCTTGAAGTTGAGAGTTGGCAATCGAGACTGCACTCCACATCCTAAAAATTATGTGGAGGTAAGTCAAAAAATGTTGTATAAAAAATTTTGAGAGACACGTCCAATATTGAAAATATCACAAAGGTCTTTTGAATCCATGAAGCCATTTTATTGTGTACCCCTTAGGATTCAGAATACATGTTGTTGCAAATATCATGTTGATTTTTCAATGCATCATGAATTATTATGGTCCATTCATTCTACTTTGCATACTAATGAAATTCTAGAGGATTGTGGTGCAAGTGGTCTTCCCAAATCATCAAGAGACTTGCTAGATCAATTTTTATGTCATAGAGATGATGGCTATTTATTTTATAAAAAAGATTGCTTAAATGCCAAGTGCTCAGAATGTGATGGCTTGTCAAAGTTTAGAACATGTTTTCATGAGGGTTTGGAACACAATTTTGGAAAGACACTCGTCCAAAAAAAGGTATATGAAACAATGAAATATACATTGAAGAGTGGAGGTGAAGGCTCTAGATGTGAGTTAGTTGCAAAAGAATACAATGTTGCTGATTTTATCTCAGATTTCAAGAAAAAATAATTTTACAAGTATGCAAGGCATAGTCACAGGTCTCAATGGTTGGATCAACAATTCAGGACATGTAAGGACACTTTCTCCATTGGAACTATTATATCCATTGTAGACTTTGTAGAGAACTATACATTGCAGCCCCAAAATGAGACTCAAGCTCAATATTACAATTCCATTCAGGTTGCTATTTTTGTACACATCACATATAGACATTCCCCTGATAGCACAAAAGATGAGCAAAAGGTAATTAGAGAGTACCATTTTTATATGAGCGACGACAGGTCTCACTCTCATGAGTTTGTTCAACATTGTTTCTAGAACTATTTTGACTTCTTGCAGGAAAATGGTATTTCTATGGATAGGCATCTCATTTGGTCAGATAATTGCATTGGTCGATTTAAGAATGCTAGAATGTTTTATTGGTTGTGTAGAATGCATGTGGAGAGAGGTGTACCTCATATTTGGAGTTTTTTTAAGTCAGGACATGGGAAAGGGGAGCATGACAAAGCAGGTGTGTGTGTGAAGAGAGCTCTAGTTAAGAAGCAATTGAGGATTTCAAGTGCTATACTTCTTGATGCTCATTCTATTATTGATTGGTGTACTTTAGCATTGTCACAGGGGGGGACTCTTTATTCTATAGTGCATAGATTCTTTTGGTTGGTTGAGGAGGGAACTATAGGAGATAGATTGGATTGTCAAACAATGAAAGACTCTTAAAAAATGCATTCATTCCAAAGCTCCAATAGTAGTACATGGACCATTTGGACACAAGAGTTGGCTTGTTTTTTCCCCATGTGTTTTTAGTATGATTGGGATCATTGTGAGTCAAGTGAGTGGGTGGATACATGGGGTCTAGAGTATCTAACTCCTTTATCTTTGAAACTCTCTATAAGAAATGATGACATGGACACTTCAGTTGAGTATGACCATCTTTCAGATCTTCTGAAGCCAAGAGATGTTTTTGCATTGGTTTCACCGTAGGGGAATGATGAGAGGTCATATTATCGATTGGCACATTGTGTATGAGGTAAACAAAATCTTGTACAATCGATGACAGATGGTGATGGGTTCACATATCCTACTGGTTTAGTTTTTGTTGTAGGAACATGGCTATGAACATACATGATTAGAAAGAATGGAATTCCCACATTTGAAGACTATGAGAAGCACAAAACTATTCTCATGTATTCACACCTTGTTATAGCAACAAATGTCAAGTTGTCAAAGCATCAAGGAAGACAAAAGACAAAAGAACTTTGGACTATTAGTACTTCTGATCATGAAGCACTATTGGAGACCCTAAAGCAAAGAGATGACCCTTTAGGAACACTTGCCTAGGTAATAAGTTAACTTAGTGCATTGTTTTCTAAGTTCGTTAAGCTTAATTTCAATACATTAATTTCACCTTTTTTAGATTGTATTTTGAGTCAATAAACTTGGTTTTGTAGGTGGATTGTAACTTGTGCAGGAGCACCTATGAAGACACCTACGGTCACCATGGATCCAATTAGAGATAGAAGGACAAAAGGATCCTTAATGGTTAATTGAGATCTTTTGAAGCCTATAATGGAAATTTGTAACAATCAATTTGATTTAAAAGTTAAATGTCCTAGAAGTCTTGATAAGGACTTATGACCAAAATCATGTATGGGTGGCCAATAGTGCCAAGAAGGGATCTTACATGTCATTTACCTATGTAATTTGCATGGTTTGAATTCTTACATGTTTGATTGTTGTTTCTAATGCTTTAAGGATATTATTTTTTATCATTTCAAACAATCTATAGAAGTTAAACCTCAAACATAATAAGCTTCATAGTTCAAATTTCACAATCTTAATCATGATTAGTTTCACAGTTCAAATTTCAAACATACCACTAACAGTCATTGCAATGGAACTGGGTCAAGAAAAGAAGTGTGCATGCTTTCCCATTTGGTTCTTCTCTTGTTTCAGAATGAAAACCTAATTGTTTCCACTGTAGACAAGGACATGTTCCCAAGGACTACTTACTCAATCTATAAAATACAACTACTTGTAGGCTGCCCAGTGTACCATAATGCATTGTGTGTTTTATGGTTTGCAAGTGACATGTTTTATGAGTTTGCACGAGAGAGTAAAAGAGTTAACTTTTTCATTACTAAAAATGGTGTGGAATATAAGTTGGTGGTTCACTTTCATGACATTGTAAATGCCAGTGTTAACCCCATTCCACCCACGGAGTCACTGGAATGCTTGTGACCACGCTCAACCCGAGTGACCCCAACGTGCACGAAGCACGATTGGGAAGTGATCTTCTAGGGCTTGCATCTTGGACCTCATGAGAGGTATTAACAAACCATCAGGTGATATGGGATCATGTTTCTAAGGTCTACAATAATCTCTCTTGGTTTTGGGCGATTTGACTTCGTTTGCATTTGGCAAGATGATCTCAGTCGATGTCAAAACTTGTAGTGAGGGTCAGTTGAAAGTGGCTTAGCAAAATATGTTTCAAACCATCTGACATTGCATCAAATATTCTACTCCATCAGCTCCAGTTGGCTGGGTAAATGCCAGTGACAACCCAAGTCATCAGAATGCTCACGACCACGCTCAACCCAAGTGACCCCAAGGTGCACTAAGCATGATTGGAAAATGATCTTCTAGGGCTCATATCTTAGAACTCATGAGAGGTATAACTAAGACATCAAGTGCTACAAGATCATGTTTTCAAGGTCTACAATAACCTCTCTCAGTTTTGGGTGATTTGACTTTGTTTGCATTTGGCAAGACGATCTCAGTCGATGCCAAAACTTGTAGTGAGAGTCAGTTGAAAGTGGCTAAGTAGTGTATCTTTCAAAGAGTCCAACATCGCATCAAACCATCTACTCCATTGGCTTTGGTTGGCTAGGTAAATGCCAGTGACAACCACGTTCCACCCACGGAGTCATCGGAATGCTCGCGACCACGCTCGACCCAAGTGACCCCAAGGTGCCCTAAGCATGATTGGGCAGTGATCTTTTGGGGTTCGTATCTCGACCTTGTGAGAGGTATTGAAAAATTGTCAATGATACATGATCATTTTTTGGAGGTCTATAATAAACTCTCTCAGTTTTGGGTGATCTGACTTCTTTTGCATTTGGCAAGATGATGTCAGTCGATGCCAAAACTTGTAGTGAGGGTCAGATGTTGAAAGTGGCTCAGCAACGTATCTTTCAAACAGTCTAACATTGCATCAAACCATCTACTCCATCAGCTTTGGCTTTCTAATTAAATGCTAGTGACAACCTCATTCCACCCATGGAGTCACCGAAATGCTCGTGACCACGCTCGACCCAAGTCACCCCAAGGTGCATTAAGCATGATTGGGTAGAAATCTTCCAGGGCTTGTATCTTAGACCTCATGAGAGGTATCAAAAAACCATTAGGTGCTACAGGATCATATTTTTGAGGTCTAAAATAACCTCTCTCAGTTTTGGGTGATTTGACTTTATTTGCATTTGGCAAGATGATCTCAATCGATGCCAAAACTTGCAGTGAGGGTTAGTTGAAAGTGCCTCAGCAACGTATCTTTCAAACCATCTAACATTGCATCAAACTATCTTCTCCATCAGCTTGGGTTGGCTGGGTAAATGCTAGTGACAACCCTATTCCACCCATGGAGTCACTGGAACACTCGCGACCACGCTTGACCCAAGTGACCCCAAGGTGCACTAAGCACGATTGGGTAGCAATCTTCCAGGGCTTGTATCTTCAACTTCGTGAGAGTTATTGACAAACCGTTAGGTGCTACAAGATTTTTTTTTTGAGGTCTACAATAACCTCTCTTAGTTTTGGGTGATTCGAAGTCATTTGCATTTGGAAAGATGATCTCAATCGATGCCAAAACTTGCAGTAAGGGTCAGTTAAAAGTGGCTCAGCAATGTATCTTTCAAACCATCCAAAATTGCATCCAACCATCTACTCCATTGGCTCTGGTTAGCTAGGTAAATTCTAGTGACAACCCCATTCTTCCCATGGAGTCACCGGAATGCTCGCGACCACGCTTGACCCAAGTGACCCCAAGGTGCACTAAGCATGATTGGGTAGTGATCTTTCGGGGATCGTATCTTGGACCTCATGAGAGGTATCGACAAACCATCAGGTGCTATAAGATCATGTTTTTGAGGTCTACAATAACCTCTCTCAATTTTGGGTGATTTGACTTCATTTGCATTTGGCAAGGCGATCTCAGTCGATGCCAAAACTTGCAGTGAGGGTTAATTGAAAGTGGCTTAGCAGCGTATCTTAAAAACCATCTGACATTGCATCAAACCATCTACTCCATCAGCTCTAGTTGGCTAGGTAAACACCAGTGACAACCCCATTCCACCTACGGAGTCATCAGAATGCTCACGACCACACTCGACCCAAGTGACCCCAAGGTCCACTAAGCATGATTGGGTAGTGATCTTCCAGGGCTCATACCTCAGACCTCGTGAGAGGTATCAAAAAACCATTAGGGGCTATGGGATCATGTTTCTAAGGTCTACAATAACCTCTCTTAGTTTTGGGCAATTTGACTTCATTTGCATTTGGCAAGATGATCTCAGTCGATGCCAAAAGTTGTAGTGAGGGTCAGTTGAAAGCGGCTCAACAGCGTATCTTTCAAACTATCTGACATTTTATCAAACCGTCTTCTCCATTGGCTCTAGTTTGTTAGGTAAATGCCACTGACAACCCCATTCCACCCATAGAGTCACTAGAACGCTCACGACCATGCTCGACCCAAGTGACCTAACAACACAAGTGCTACATTTCTCTGTACATTTAGTAAACCCCAATATGATGAGTTATATACATAGTGAGTATATACATATGATTGAAACAATGTAGTACTAAGTGGCTAAAGTGATTATATATAGTGATATGAAACATAAGAACATAGAAAATCTATAGACGTTAAACCTCAAACATAATAAGCTCCATGAACAAGGTATTCCAGAGTAAAGAAAAAAAAATGTAACTTCAACAAGATATAATTTAAATCATAATGATTATCATAGTCAAGATATAACTTCACCATTCAATTCCATAAATATGAATCATAAATATGTATACAAAAGATGATGCAAATATAGCATAAAAATGAACATGTTCTATATATAGAAAGTATCAAATGTATCAAAAGTATCTCCATATACAAATATGGCACATGCCATTTCAAAATGTCTACAAAATCAATGTTTCAAGTTGTACAATGTGGCATATATGTGTAGACACGCAAAAATGGACAAAGTGCTTTTAAATTGCAAAAATCAATAAAATGGCTTAAAATCATCAAAATGCACTAATTCAATAAAAAAGGATCAAATCAATAAAAATGGACATTATTAAATCAAATTGGACAAAATCAATAAAATCAAAGGAAAAATAAAATAATGATGTTAAATAATTAAATCAAAGCTTAAATGGGTGAAAAGCACTACATAATTGATTTTAATCAATTAATTGTATAGTTGTTTAAATCAAAAAATCAAAATGAACCTATTACCCTTACATGGATAAATTTAATTAATTAATTGAATTTAATAATTTCTAATATCTTTCAACAAAGTTTAGCAACCAATAAAAATTGAGGACAAAAAGACACAAATCACTCAAAAAGAATGAATCTCAATCTCTCATTCTAAAGTTTCAATCTCAACCACTCAATTTTGTCCTTTTGTCCAAAGCTTTGAGACAAACATTTAAATTGTCCCCCCATTTATGAACAAAGCAAAGTATTTGACTCAACCAAATGTTAATCATGATTACTTCACTCCACCCCCTACCCTTGAGAATTTACTATAAGTATGAAGCATTTTGAGAGCAATTGATATCTTAGAAATTCATTTGCAAAGCATCCTTATTATAGTCATTTTCATAGCAATCAAGAGCATTTGAGAGCATTTGAATTATCTTTGTGTCAATTTGAGAGTTAGTGAGCTAGAATAAGTATTTTTAGTATCATATTTCTCATTTTAGAAGTGTCACTAGTGGAGATTAAGCTGAGAGCTCTACTTACCACATCTTTCTAGAGAGCCATGAGATGCTATAGATCTTAGTTTCATTTTTAAATAGATTTGCATTGTATTTACTTTAGAATTGTTGCTAATTAGATCTTAATTTCATGAAGGTGATTATCTTCATCACATAAATGGCACCCACCGTGGGGCTCTAGGCCTCATTTTATGATTTTCATCATAATTTGCATGCTTGTTTTGTCTATTTTCTGTGAATATTTTGCATGAAATAGGTGAAGTCACATTTATAGGAGATTTAATCATGTCTGTAGTCATTTTAATGTCACTTAAGATCTCTGGCCTAACGCCTATTAGCTGAGGATTCACACCTGGCATACAACTTCTATTCTGTCTTGATTTCTCTATAGTCACCTGTGAATCAGAAGCTCAGGCCTGTGAGATCAAAGCATTCATCCTTTTGAGCTTAAAGTCACGCCTGTGACTCAGGAAGTATCACTTTACCACAATTTGTTATCACCTATTTTTATGCTTTGCTTCACAATTTTAAATAACAGTTATCCTTATAATCTATCAATTCACGCTTACTGTTATTAAGTTGTCACTAGCATAAATCATTTTCCACAATTTTAAATTATGTTCATGCTTTGTGATAAATTGTCCATGCCTGTGTAATTTTTAGTATTGCCTGTGTCACTTTAAAGTGTCATGTTCTATCACTAAAGTTACGCCTGTTGACAATTTGTTCACGCCTATTAGTTGGACAATTTCACCTACTATCTATTTCCTTTATTTATTGTTAAATTGATTAGATCATTTGTCTAACTCTCTATTTACATGATTTGACAGTAAATGAGCAATCATAGAAAGGTAAAAAAGCCGGAAAGTAGATTTAATCAAGAAGGAAAGGCATTAACAAAGAGGATCAAGAAGGAAAACATTGCACACATCAAGGCTATCCTTGAGACTACACAAGAGGAGGACAATCAGGTATTCTAGAACTATATTGCAATTGTTGAAGCCTATAAAATGAAATTTGTCTCTCTAAATTGGATTTTTAGTCCTTAGTTCAAGTTTTCTTTGGAAATTTGCAAATAAGGTGCCTAAAGTTCATACATAATTGTTTGCTTCATCAATTTTCAATTTGGTTTCCCCTCATAGTGTTTGTTAGTGTTGACTAACTTGCTGTTGGACAAACATACTTGGAAGGAGCTATTTGCCAAGGTAAGATAAAAATAATGAAATCACTTAAAAATGCCCCTAACTTTGGTTAGCTACAAGGAAAAGGTAAGCCTCAACTAGTCAATATTTTCCCTTAGCTTGTGGCATTGGTGCATTTCAAGAATCTAGTAATTAAGAAGGATTAAAGAATAAAACACATAAATCAAAGCCCCTTGTTTGTGGAAGAGAGTAGAAATACTCAGATCCCTATAGTTAGTGGGTGAAAGAAATTGAACAAAATTGTCTATTGTGTTTGGGAACTAAAGGAAAAGTTAAGGATATGCTCTTCACCTTTTGGTAAACCAAATTCTCAAAAGCTTGACCTTAATTGTATTTTCCTTGCTTTGAATGAACATGCTAGAAAATTTGTGGGCTCACCTCCTGAGTTGTGCCTTAACGAGGCTGGTGAGAGGGACAGCCCAAAGTGGGATATGCTCACTTTTGCTGCGGGAATCCAACCCACTATAATACAAAATGCATGCATCCTTAATGAGGTGTGTGACAAATGGATTTTAAATTTTTCAAACTTCCTCTAGTGGTCCTCATGGATTACGCAAAATCATACCTTGGTGCATGTGGGAAGCCCCTTAACATACTTGGGGGATCAAAGTTGAAGATCTATTTGAACGGAATCCACAATAAATCCTTGATAAAGTAGCAACACCACCTTTTAGAGCCAAAATGTTAAGAGCCAAATTTGACTTTAGGTAAGCTGCTTGGAATTCTTTCTTGTGTTATACTTGTGGAAATGATTGAGAATATACACACTAGATTGTTTTAGGGACATGATGAAAAATTGATGTGTGTGTGTTGTGATTGTGTTTTATTTTCAAACAATAAAATTTCAAAGGACCTGATCTTAAAAGTTTAAAAAATTCA
Organism: Chamaecyparis obtusa; assembly: GCA_027943335.1. Classification (NCBI taxonomy): domain Eukaryota; kingdom Viridiplantae; phylum Streptophyta; class Pinopsida; order Cupressales; family Cupressaceae; genus Chamaecyparis; species Chamaecyparis obtusa. Next base: position 422,660 of record BSBK01008305.1, on the reverse strand, counting down.
ATATCTTACAACCCGGTCAGAGAAGTGTCACTTGTGCACAAAAAAATCCTGCCTATCAGAGGCAAATTCATGCCTACAACTTTTATAAAAATGTGTATCAACAGGGAAGTCACGCCTATCACCTATTGAATCACGCTTGTTAAAATTGGAAAACCACTTATCAATAGCAAAGTGCCACCTGTATACCTATAGTGTGCCACCTAGTTCAATACTAGTCCACGCGTACAAACATTTCAGTCATGCCTACACTTTTGAAAGTGATGCCTAGAAACAAAGAAGGACAAATAGTGGACATCTACCGAGGGTTTGGAGATATTTTGAAATCATTTTTGGATACCCTCTTCAAAGATATTCTTTAGTAGTGCAACAAATAGATCATATTCCTAAGAAACCTTTATAATGATGAGTCTATTTGGGAAACAAATCAACCCTATTATGGAGCATAATTATCGAAATCAAGATCAACATCTCCATTGGAATCAAACTGATGAAGTGTCTGAAGATCAAATTTTAGAAGCACACAAAGATCCCATATTTATGGAGACAATGGAATTAACTTTGAAGAGGTATAATGAAGTGTATTCCCTTTATTTAGCTCAATCAAGAGCTAAGCTTCCTCATGATTTTGACACATCAACCTTGTGGGAAAATGAGGAAAAACAAAAAGAGACATCATCTAAAAAGTCATTGTTAAGATCAAGGTGTCCCTTTCTTTATAATGATGGGCCATCTGTATCTTCATCTTCCTCACAAAAAGAAGCATTTAAGAGGAACAAACCTATCTTGGATCAAGGGAAATTTCATGATGAATCTATTTGTGATCAAGATAATAAAGAGTATGAAGAGAAAGGTACCACTCTCCAGTAAGATCTAATGCACAAACCTCTATATAGCAAGAGTAATCCTTTCATCCTTTGTCCATTTTCTCCCATAGCATGTACTCCTTTCATCTTTCGTTTATCTTACAAAGCTCCACAACTATCCAAAATTCCTCCATCAAAGAATGCACCTAATGATGACACTGTTCACATTGACTATGTTTACCCTCAAGGGCTACCTCTAAAAGAAACCCAAGCTAACTTACATCTTGCTACAGATCATTTCCATGCTTCAAAGATCTTGGACCCCAAAGCTTCATGTGCTTCAATGCCTATTATACCCCTTCAAAAGGATCCTACATTATTATTCCAAACATCCCCCACACATACCCAAACATCTACCTTGTCCTTAGAAGTGGCTCCATGTCAAGAGGATAATCCAAAGAGAAAAGAAACAAATGTTGATAAAGATCAAGATCAAGATTATATGCAATCCCCTCCCATATTTGATGAAGGTCCCATATCCATAGAACCCTGTGATGATCCCCTTGTATCCTTTCATGTCTTCCAAGATGATATCCTTCCATTCCAACAACAAAATACCCTTCCAAGTTCCATATTTTCTCCACCTCCCAAGCAAGATCAAGATATCCCTTCCATAATTTCCAATGAGCATATTGAAAATCAAGAGAAAAATACCCTATCTACACCCTTCAAAGATCCTTGTCAAGATCAAAGTATCCCATCATTTCCTTGTCATATTCCTCCATGTTCACCTCAAGAAACCATCATTCTTCCAAATCCTTTGCATGATAATAAATCCCTTCAAGCTTTAGTTGATACTATCAAATGTGTTCCTATCAAAGCTACTCATGAGCCTATTGGTATAAAGATAAATCTTAACGATGAGAACGTTGGTAATGTAGCTCCTTCCAAAGATATTGATATCCCTTTCACACCTTATATCCCTCCATTCAAATGCAACCATATGCCTTCACTATCCTCCAAATCCATTTTAGGTTCCTATGTCCCAAAACAAAATTCTTCATCCCTTCCATCCGTATTAGGTCCATATATTCCTCCATCCTCCATTGCTATCATCCCTAGCTCTCCATTCACTGACCCTACCATGTATCAAGATCAACAAAGGAACACATACTTGAAGAATGTCCAAACACCAATCCATATGAACCCTCCATATTATTCCTATTAATCCATAATTCCTAAGTCTTTTGGAAGCAATGTTGATGTGCAACATAAAAATCATAAATCCAAGAATCCATATGTGTATAAAAATCACAATAACCCATCTAATCAACATGTGAATGAAAAGAAAAATGAAATATCCAAAAGCCGCAATGGTCCACCAAGCAAAAAGAAAAAAATAAAATGTGGGTTCCTAAATCCCTCATTGAAGAAGTGCATTCAAAAGCATCACAAAAGAAAGGAAAATCAAAGACTATGTGGATTCCCAAGTCACTTTTGAAAGACTTGCACACCAAAGAAAAATCAAAATTGACATTCAAGCTTCCAAAGGCTTCCATTCCATCTCCTTCCAAACATCTTCCACTTTCCAAGTCTAATTTGGGTTCCTATATCCCAAAATCCACTACCTCAAAAAGATCCTTATCCCCATTATATATTGTTCCTCCATCATTCCACCACTCTTCAAAGCATGTGTCAAAGTTGATCTTGCCAACATTTCCATCTACAAAATACCTTCTTCTTATCCTCACATTCCTTTTCCAATACCTACTTTCCATACTTCCATCTCTGTTATCAATATCTTTGAGCATCCTAGTCATACCCATGGTTTATTATAGCATATTTTTCAAAAGAGCATTGTCAAAAGATCCCGATGTTGGGAAAATATTGAAAAATACAAAAAAAGAGAAAAAAAAAAGAAAAAAAAAGTGCCTTGGTGAAAACCTAGCAATAGGCACCTCGGTAGAAAAAGTAAAGAGAAACAAATACCATGATGAAAACCTAGTAAATAGGCATCATGTGTAAATACTCCTTCTTGCACTCTACACTTGGGGGCAATTTTTATCCATATTTCCTCTCTCACCTTCATCTTGACAAGGTTGAACACATTCATGAGCATTAAGTATCTTGACATCCGTTATCCTTTCCATCAGCTTATGTACTTGTTGCATCCATGTTACCCTATCATGATCTTGCTTATCCCAAATTCACCTTCATTATTCCTTGATAGTTTTTCCATAATCCCAAAACATCCCTTCATAGACTCCATCACCCCTTTATCCTAATTGTGTTATCTTATCCACATCTTACCGAAATTGACCCCTTGGTCTTGATCAAAATGAAGAACTTAAAGTACAAAAATTGTTATCAAGAACTTCTTGACATGTCCACTTCTTTTGGATCCCTCATTTTCATGACAACATATCATTATCCTATAGGCTATCTAGCACTGCATCATTGGCTTCCATGGCTTATCCAAAAATATGCTTCACATTGCCATATCATTTTTCCTTGGCTTGGGTAATCTTGAGGAGATGGTCCTATGGGTCACATTCGCATGCTTCATCCATCATGGCCTTTTCATCTCTAATCTATCAGCTTGCAAATCTATCCTTCATGTCCTATATCTTGCTAGACATTGGGGGAAAACCAATGTGATCTTGTTCAAGAGTTGGTAATTTCTTGCATAAAGTGTTTTGAGCTACATCTTGCATAAACTGAGCTTTTGTAATATTTTGGAAGTTTTCCCAAGTCCAACATTTTTCCTATCCAACTAGGGGCATTGGATCTTAATCAGTGGATTTCAACAATAGGCATTAATTCACATGACACAATGCATTAAACTCAAATGGATTCAATAGGGCTAAATTTGGTCACACATCAGAGAAAGAATTATCAAAGCTTCAGAGGAGAGAGATTTTTGTTGCACCTTTTATGGATATCATTGGTCATACCCAAGTATTTGATCCTACAACTTGATCCTTGAGCCTTCATTGACTTTATTATTCAGGATTAAAAATTGACAAACAATTTAAAGATTAGAATACTTGGAAATACCTTTTGAAAATTTTGATACAGTGCAAAACACTTGAAGCTTTCTTTTGATGATCTTTATTGAAATGACTTTTATCACATCTTTTTAGCTAATCAATGATGTTTCAACTAGATTGGCCATGATGGAGACATGATATTTTCTTGCCTTTCAGTGATTGTTTTGAGGGAGATCCATCAACTTATGTGAATTCATCTAATGAAATGGTCATCAAAGAACCATCGAGGACTTTCACATAGGGGGGGTTGACCTTTGTTTGTTTATGTAATATCGAATCTGTTGAAACAGGTATTCATACTCCCATACTTGGGCATTAAACTAGTGAGGGTTGCACTAGTTTCCCAAAAAAAAGGTGTTACCAAGAGCGATTAAAAGTGGTATTCATATCATCATGATGTGGTTAGTGATGGTTGTACTTTCTTTTTGGTCCCACAATTCTCAATGATGAAAATATATCTCTATGGCATTTCTTTGCTAAAAGCTAGTGACACTTAGTTGCATTGCATTGCATTTTCATGTTAGATTAAGTGCATTAGTTTGTAGTTATTTTTCCAAGGGAAAAGGGGTTCAGTTATCAATCTTGATCAATCAAAAAGGGGAGGATCAAAGAAAACTCCATATCATCATATCAATGTTCATAACATCAAAGATCCAACAAATCAGTATATCAAGATACAATATCAATATCAATACCAAAATGATACATCTAAGTCCTGATCAATAAAACATCAACATGATACAAAATCAACAACAAGGAGGATCCATAAATCTAATATCAAACAAGCTAGGGACCATATGTATAACTTACAAAAATGTGTTTGTTTTGTAAATCAAGGGAATCATATCAGTATTCTATATCAGTGAATCATTTTACGTCAATCAATCAATCAAGTCAATCAGTTCTATCAAAAGTATCAAGTAATCACACCTAGTACCATTTGTTCATGTCTCTATGTCCTAAGAATGAAGCAAGTAGTATAAATCATATCAGTTTTCACACTGATTGATTTATCCTACCAGACCTATCCTATCAGATTGACAAATCACATTCTTGGTACTATTATCCTGATATCCTAATCACTTATTTGTTTAACTACAACAAACCTAGCTATCTTGGATGTTCAATCAATCATCTAGAAACATCAAAAACATTTTATTAATCATGTTTTTTTTTATGTCAACCTATCAATCAAAACCGGGGCAACTTGTGGAAATCGGCATATCATCAATATTTTTCAGAAATGAAAACATATTGAATCAACATTATCAAATTTTTCAAATCAAGCAATCAATATGTTTTCATTTCTGAGGGGGCAACAGAGTATCAAATCAAACATCATTGGAATCAGGGGGGCATCAAATTTTTTTTTTATCATTTTATCAGAGGCATATCATTTTATCAGTATTAGAGTAGTTTATCATTTTATCAAATCAGAGGCAACATATCAAATCAGTAGCATATCAATCTCATATCAGAGGCATATCAATGAATCATTGAATTAGCAATCAAGATGTAAAAATTGATCAAGATAAAAAAGAATGTTTGAATCAATGTTCTTCGCACATCAATTCAAAGAGGGGCATTTGTAGACACGCAAAATGGACAAAGTGCTTTTAAATTGCAAAAATCAATAAAATGGCTTAAAATCATCAAAATGCACTAATTCAATCAAAAAAGATCAAATCAATAAAAATGGGGATTATTAAATCAAATTGGACAAAATACATAAAATCAAAGGAAAAATCAAATAATGATGTTAAATAATTAAATCAAAGCTTAAAGGGGTGAGAAGCACTACATAATTGATTTTAATCAATTAATTGTATAGTTGTTTAAATCAAAAAATCAAAATGAATCTATTACCCTTACATGGATAAATTTAATTAATTAATTGAATTTAATAATTCCTAATATCTTTCAACAAAGTTGAGTAACCAATGAAAATTGAGGACAAAAAGACACAAATCACTCAAAAGAATGAATCTCAATCTCTCATTCTAAAGTTTCAATCTCAACCACTCAATTTTGTCCTTTTGTCCAAAGCTTTGAGACAAACATTTAAATTGTCCTCCCATTTATGAACAAAGCAATGTATTTGACTCAACCAAGGGTTAATCATGATTACTTCACTCCACCCCCTACCCTTGAGAATTTACTATAACTATGAAGCATTTTGAGAGCAATTGATATCTTAGAAATTCATTTGCAAAACATCCTTATTATAGTCATTTTCATAGCAATCAAGAGCATTTGAGAGAATTTGAATTATCTTTGTGTCAATTTGAGAGTTAGTGAGCTAGAATAAGCATTTTTAGTATCATATTTCTCATTTTAGAAGTGTCACTAGTGGAGATTAAGCTGAGAGCTCTACTTACCACATCTTTCTAGAGAGCCATGAGATGCTATAGATCTTAGTTTCATTTTTAAATAGACTTGCATTGTATTTACTTTAGAATTGTTTCTAATTAGATCTTAATTTCATGAAGGTGATTATCTTCATCACACAATATGCCATCTCAAAATGTGCCAAGTGGCATCTCTAAATGAACACAAAACTAAAACTACATCCTATGCCATAGGGGGATCATCAAAATGGAGCTTCTTTGAAGAAGTGTTAGGCTCTGATTGATCCTGCAACAAAAATGAGTTCAAACCCAAGTTAGATTGCTTACATTATATATATATATATATATATATATATATATATATATATATATATATATATATATATATATATATATATATAATTCATAATTCAAACACTAATTTAATTAAAATTATAACTGAATACAAATATATGTACTTGGCCTCTCAGTCACCTACCATGATTAGGTGTCCTAGCCTAAGTCCTTGGTAACGAAGGGACCATGCCAACAATACCAACTCTGACCTATAAATATATATTTTCAATAATGAGATTAGTAGAGTGGTGCAACATAGAGTACTAAATCTACAAAATAGGACACATGATTTAAACTAAAATTAAAAATTACATCTGGTGATCCCTCCTATGGAATATTGGGCTAGGTCAAAAAAGATACGAACGATTCTCGTGGGCCCTCCCTCACACTAGGAGTAACCTATGATAGTAAAAATATTGTCAATTATATATAAATGTACTTCATCATAACAACCCTGGTTACAAAATACAAATAACAATATGTAAAAGTCTACGTACAATTGGACTATCACTCTGAATCGAGATGCTTGTCAGCCTAGGCTCCCGAACCTGTGTCAGAACATCATCGATAGCCAAACCCTATACAATAAATTGAAGTAAAATATTTATTACATACACACAAGTGGCATACATATGCATGCATAATTAATCTTAAACAATTAATTACCTTTCCTTTTTCGACACCTGATGAAGGAACCCCCTCGTGCCTCCCACTGACATCGGTTGTAGTCTACAAGAGTACAATAAGATGACAATATATTAGTAAATGTATGAATTTTATTGCTCTTATTGATAGAGATTTAAGCATGTACACCAAATGATATAAAAAAAACTAATGGGTACATAATTTATAATATACCGTATAGGCATCAAGGCCAAATGAAATGGCTGAAGCTGTGGACTCATCCACCTATCTCAACTCCTCATATGTCATCAACTAAACATAAATGGAAAAAATATATATACATAAGTGCATGCAATCATTAAAAGTAATCTAAATAAATAAATTAAATAAGTTATGTGACAAATTTATTTATAATGTTTACTCTTACCGTATCAACAGGAGTCCATGGCTCTGCGTACACCTCCTGAGCACTCTCATGAGATGTAGATGCTCCATGAGGTGTTGCAGCCTCTACAACTATGTCTCCTACATCCTCCTCATCAATAACATACTGATATGTATCAACATTAGTAAGTGGTATGAGGCACATATTCTTGCATATAATGCAAATATGGGGCTCGTATACATGTGAACTCCGATGAGATGTCAATGTGCCAACATCATCCACACTAGGAGGCAACACTGACTTGGTCTGCGTGATCAACTAATCACTCAGCAAATGAATGGCCCTAATAGTCTATGAGGTGGCCTCTGCAATGATATCGGGATGTTGCAATTGAGGAGGGGGTGAGACATCAGTAGGGGGACAAAGGTAGTGGCCTTTTTGCACTGGGTAAATGGCCTAGTCTGAGGATCTCCTCTACCTACGCCCATGTTGGGCCTCATACTCCAATAATTAATATTATGACCAAGCAAAAACTCAAGATACAATTTTTTTAAGAAATAGAAAGGGAGCTCCAAATTACTATGGGGTGGTTTATCAAAAACCATCCACTAGCGATCCCAAAAGTGTGTGTGCATTGCTTCATTTGTGCACCATTTTATTGATAATTTAGGCTTTTTGGGGTCAACTGGTATTCCAATTTTAGGATTCACAGAAAGAGAGGCTATATCTTCCTTATATTAAGGGTTTTAATCCCATCATGATCAAGCTCATCATCAAATTGGGCATGCATATCATCACGCCAATGAAGAGCAACATTATGTTGCTGCGTGAGTCTGTCAATATTTTGAACAATAGTATTTAATGTGGCAAGCATGGGACCTAATGTAGGTATATTCTGATGTGTTTTGGAAACCCCGTATTGTGTTCAAATTATCTTGTATCAAATCTTGTAAATATGGAGGGTTTTGAAATGGGGGATTGTTTTGGGGATCATTATTTGGTGTGGGAGGGTTATTTTCTTTATTGTTGTTAGCCATGCTTGATTAAATAAAAATTAAATCTAAATTTCAATTTGATTTCATATATTATTACAAAAATAAATACAAAACTCTATTTCAACCAAAAAAACTACATTTAGCATCAAAATGAAATAAAACAATCGAAATCTACAAAGAATATACTTACCATATAGTGCAGAGATCAAATTTGTTATTACCAAAATCAGATACCTGAAAATATCATGTATATGATATTTCAAGCCATTTTCCAAACCCAAAACATGAGGAGAAATGAGAAAAATGGCTTGCGAGTTTTGATTTATGCCATAGGTTTCGGGTACCTGATATCATATCAGGTACCTGATTAGGCCTGTGCTTTGGTGTCAGCTTTTCCTAGGTGTACTGACACCTAGGCCTACTCAAAATTCAACAAGTGTTTTCATGCACTTTTGGACGAGTGAAAAGTGGAATTTTTTACATTGCCACTTTTTGGCCCCTCATGATCTTGCACATTCCCTCCTTGGAAACTTCCTCTACCATAACCACCTTGGTAGTTACTTCCTCTACCTCTAGATGAAATTTCACCTTTCCACTTGGTCTTGCCTTTGTCCAAATTTGTCTTTTCTAGTTAATATCTAACATTTTCACCATTAGATCTACCTCTTCCTCTAGGGAATCTACCACCTTGAACTCTTTGTCTTTTCTCATGTCTCTTGTTCAATTTCTCCTCGGCCTTCAAAGAAAATTGATAAGCCTCTTCAATGTTCTCCAACTTGACTATACTAATTTCCTCTTGGATGGAAACTCTCAAACCATTTAGGTATCTACCAATTCTTTCCACATCATCTTCATCATGTCCAGATCTGATATCCAATCTATAGAATTCCTCAGTGTACTCCTTTATTGAGTTATCTTTCTATCTCAAACTTTGCACTCGCTGAACTAGGTTAATCTAATAATCACAAGGTAAGAACTTTCCTTTCAATTTATTGACCATTTTACTCCATACCTTGATTTTTTCTTTGCCTTTCCTTTTCCTATCCAATTGCAGATGTTCCCACCATAAGGATGCATGACTTTTCAACTTTGTTCTTGCAATCTTCACCTTCTTATCCTCAGGAATGTTTTCATATTCAAAATACTTTTCCATCTCGGTGATCTAGTCCACCAATTCATCTAAATCTAGCTTTCCACCATACTCAAGAGGATTGAAATGTGGTGTTGATTTTAGACTTGTCAAAGCCTTCAAAAATCTTTCTTCACCTTGATCCATAACAGGTGCAGGTTTTGCATAGGCATGCTCTTCAATTTCATCATCACTAACATCTTCAAGATGTCTGCCTCTTCTTTGGGCTATTTTAATAGCTTCTAACCTAGCAGCAATCTGCCTTAGCATATGTACCAATCCTAGATCTGCATCTCACCTCCCATGAACCATATTGACAATGTTTTGCAATTGCAGGTTAGATTGCAATCTGCTACCTCACAACAATCAACTAGGGCTTCAAGAGGAACCTGCAAACCTAGATCTGTAGAGCTAGATCAAGATCTCACCTCACTCTGATACCACCTAATGCAAGGTAGGATGCAAGAGGGGCCAAACATTGGCACAGCCTAATGATCCAAGCCTGCCCAACACATGCGAAAGCCAAAAAATAGAACAGTGAGACATAGAATGCATAAAATTTGATATATTTTCTTCAATTGAGTCATACATGCCAAGCTGTAAGGCCTTCTCAATTATGGCCTGATATTATAATGAATCTCAAAAGTCCTCAAACATGTGAGGATCTTCTACAATCTCCAATCTAATCTCTACTATCTTCTATCCAAAAACTGCCTCTCTAATCTACAACCAAACATCTACATTTATACAAGAAGCTATCGAGCTAAGCCAGCCTTCAGATCCAAAATCAATGAAATAAATGGTTAGATCTAGGACCACATGCTTCCTAATGATGGATACCAACATTAAATCTATGATCCAATATAAATGCACAAGTCAGCCACAACAAGAACTAAAACTAAACCCGTCAGCAAGCAAGATAACCGAGTAGTAGATAGGCAATGTTGAGTGCTAGTGAAATAACCAACCACCCAAGAGATAATCAAACACACTTGGTAACCAAAGGAAACTAACCAACTATCAACCAACTTGGTCAAAGTAGGAACTGAGCAACACAGACAAACTCCAAATTGTTTTGGGTGACAAAGGATTGCCAAGGACTTGAGATGCTCTTGCATTAGAAGAGAAAACAAGAAGAAGCACCTACAAGAGAAAGGACAAGATCCTCAATAGCTTCTTCTCTACCGTTGAAGAAAGGAATTGCAAAAATATCAAGGCCAACTCCTACCAAAACATATCAGAAGAAAATGAGAGGTGCCCAAGTCACCTCTGAGCAACCTAAAAAGAGGAGAATATTGATAAGAGAAAAAAGATGATATTGATGAAGATGATGAAGAAGAGGATCAAAGTAAATTCAAAGCTATTATAAATAAAATTCAATCGGTGGATGAACTAGTTGAGAATATAAAGGCAACAGGTGGAATTTCTCACCCTAAAATGGGTCGATATGTATATATGACTACCAAGGATCAGGAGAAAATAGAAGAAGCCATTATTCAAATAATGATCAAGTTTAAGAAAGTACCCATTGAATTTTCTAAATATGTTCCTAAATAATTGTATGAGAAAGTGTTAGCCAGGTGGACATATGCCCTACACACAGAGAAGAAAATGCAAGAACACTCATTAATTTTGGCCATGCCTACTCTATCTGTTACCAAGATAGATGAACTAATGAAGAAATATTTCAAATGCTTCTTGATGAAGAGTAGAGCCCTTGATATCCTAGTAGGAAACCTTGAGGCAACTGATGAAAACAACAAGCTTCTATGGACCACAATTTTGAAAGCTAGAGAAGAAGCTGATCAACTTGCAGTGGCTATCATTTCCAAGAAGAAGAACAAAAAGAAGGGAAAATGAGTTCACTCAAATGATGCAGACATAGCCACCAAGGATCCAATCCATATATCTGATACCGATGTAGAAAATGACACTCTTTCTATGGACTTTTACTCAGTCATATATAGTGAAGAACATAGACAAGATGCTCCCAAATCAATAGTAACCCCTAGGATAGATGATGTTTTGATTGATGACATCACAAAAAAAGATCTTGATGATGTGAATAATGACAAGGACATCAAAATTGTTGTAGACACCGTCAAGGAGAATGCACCTAGTGAGGCAGCAACAAGTGATATACCAGGTGACTTACCCATATTGATTCAAGCAATTAAAATTGTTACACAAAAGGAACCTGAAGGCTCTACTTCTGAGCAATAAAAGGATACACCCAAGGGATAGGGTAAAATAGAGAAGAAAGCTTCAAATGAGCCTAAGAATAAAGAGGCTGAAACCAAAGAACCAGAAGAGAATACACCTGTAGAATCAACTACAATAGACACCACACAAGATGCCCAAGGCTAAGCCACTGAGACACAATTCACTGAGAAAGAAAAGGAAGGGAGTGTGTCTACTGAGTTAGAAAAGCCAAATCCAGAGACCAAACCTCTAGTTCCTTACACAAAATCTCCTACCCATGAGAAAAACAAAAAGAAGAAACATGGTAAGGACCTATTACACTAGATGAAGTTATTGAAATTCCTGAATGTGACCCTAGGACCTTAGACCCTGAAGCCTTGAGAAGGTATGGAGAATTGTGCACAAGGAAGGTTGCAAAGGAGAAAATGAGAAAATAAAGTAAGAGAAAAAAATTCTTAGAGGAAGTTAGAGATATCTTAATGCAAATAGTCCTCAACATGAATTTTGATGAGGAAACTCCCGTCATTGATCAACTTGCTACTCTAACTGGGAACATCAATGCCCCTGATGTAGATACAAAGAAAAGAATGGAAGAATAGACGGAAGAAAAGATCCAATCCAAATTAGTAGATAAAATAAACTAGGAAGTGGAAATCAATAAGGTCAAGCTCTCACAGGTTGTTACCAAGCTTGAAACCATTATTTAATAGATAATATAAATTTTGTATAAGTTATGCACTGGGTATGTGCAGGATCATGGTATGCCAAACTAGGCCCTTAAGTGGCAATGAAAATTCAGAAAATCAGGTTTAGGCAAGTTGACATAAAAATTTGAACAAGTTATAAATATTATATCAAAAATATGTAAGAGGAGAATCTGCAGAAAATTGAATATAGTTTCTATGATACTAGGCCTTTTGAAAAACAATTATCCTATATGTTGAAAATTTCAAATTTCAATGTAGTAGTATGAAAAATTCAGGAAAAAAATAAGAAGTAGGTGTATGTTTGACCACCTTAAACACAATCAAATGATAAAATTTTTTCACAAGATTCTAGAAATAAGTAGAAGACTTATCTTCGTATGTGACACATATTTTTTTGTAATTTTTTTCCAAGTAATTAATTATGATTTTTCTTCTACAACTTTTCCAGAATACAAAAACTCTCATGTCTAACCATGTTAATTTAGTCTAAACTTAATCAAATCAAATTTTTATTTTTATTTTTATTGTAGTAGGAAAATTGTAGAATGTGACACATGTTTTGGATTTCAAAAATGTTATACAGTTTGAAAGTTATGGCTATTTTTTAATAACATCAATCAAGACTAGAAAGATAACAAGTAGGTGTATGTGTGACCACATTAAACAAAATCAAATGATAATATTTTTTAATAAGATTCTAGATAAATGTAGTAGACTCATATCCAAATGTGATGTATATTTTTTTGTATTTTTTTCCAAGTAAATAATTAATTATGATTTTTTTGCTACAAATTTTCCTGAATATAAAAAATCTCATGTCTGACCACCTTAACTTAGTATAAACTTCATAAAATTTAAAGAATTCTTTATTATTATATTAGGTGAAGCATAGAATGTGATGTATATTTCAGATTTCAAAAATGTTATACTATTTGAAAGTGTATCATCTTAAAATGGAAGCACTTCCATGATAAGAGCATTTGGCCCTCTAAGTAGGTGTTTTGGGATCATGTCAAGCACCTTGAATGGGTCCCCAGCTTTGATCTAGATTTATCTCTGCTTTCCATTTCTTTTCTCCAGTTGATTCCTTCATTCTAGGTGAAATTAGGGTTAGGATCTTGAGGATTCTCCTTAAGTTCCCTCTTATATGTCTCTATTTTCTAGTTAGGACTTAAAAATAGGTCCTCCTGGCCTTCATCATGTTCATCATAGGATTTTTTGCCTCTCCCTGGCACTCTACCCTATTCTGACATCATTTCTCGGTCTTGGGGACCTCCTATTTCTGATTCTAGCATCTCTAGATTGAGACCCTAAGATCTGTAACCTCAAGGTCAATGATGACCTAAAGGGGTCAAATTCAACCTTGACCCTGACCTAGGTCAAGGTCAAGCTCATCCTTGACCCTAGGTTCAAGTTTCAAGGTCCCGTGATATCTGGTTGTCAGGTTTTAGAAATAATTATTTTGCTACTTCCGGGTCGGCTATTTTGGTCTCCAAAATGGTAAACTCTTAAATTATATTTAATTTAGGTCCATTCCTAAAGGTTTGAGGCTTTATTGGAATTTAATTCCCCAAGGTGGCCCCTCTAGAGGATTGTGCCCTAGATCACTATAAAAGGAAGCCTTCCTCTCTCATTTTCTCCATCAAGTTTTGCGAGAAGATCTCTACATCAAGTTTTCATGTTCAAGAAATCTCAAGAAAGGGGATCAAGAAATAATTCATTCAAGAAAGCATCCATTAAAGTAATCATCCATTCAATTACTCTTCTCCATTCAAGTTCTCCATTTAAGATCAAGGATTCAAGCATTCAAGCCATTGAAGGGATTTGATTCAAGCACTCAAGATTCATCATTCAAACCCTAGATCCATCCATCATGGTGGTGTGATCTTCCTTCAAGATCCTTTTCTTCATCTTCAAGATCCATTCATTCTTCCCTCAAGGTGGATTCCAAGCATACAATCATGGAGGTTTGATTTACATTTGTTGATGTTATGTTCAAGCTTTCATATTAACATACTTAATTACATTTCAAATATAATTTGCATATCTATTGAATGTCATAGCTTCATTGTTAGATCTACTTCTAGTACTTGCTAGCATTCTCCATTTCAATTTAAATATTAAGGTTGATTCCAAACTAGGGTTTGACCAAGGCAAACCCCCCAAACAAACAACAAAAACCCTCTTTTTCTTGTAGGTACAGGTGTGGAACTGTGGATTTGAGCTTGGATTTGGATACCTTTTTCGGTGAACTTCCAAGATTTGCAAACAAAATCAAAGTCCACCTTTAGAATAAAAATGTAGCCTTTGACCTTTTATGAGGGTCAAAGACTACTTGCCGTCAGAAAGATAAAATATTTCTAGGTTTTCTCCGTCTCGGCATTTCCAGTCTGAAACAGGTTGCAGAATTGCCCTAAACTGTACACAGACACCAGAAAATAGGTATTTCCAAATTAATTTCATCATGAGGTATGTATCTTATTTTATCCGATTTCAAGCATTCTTTCCCTTACAATTCAAATGCATGTCTAAAATATTGGCTTTGGGGTCTCTTTTATGTGCAAACCATTGTTTTAGGACCCCATCCACATTTTACACTATACATTTTGGTGAACCTGTTTATGACAACTCTTTCTTTTTTGGTGTTAGATTGGCATTTTGTGTTAGATCTTACAATAAGAGTATATTCATTTTATGCTCTTGCATTTATATTTCAAAAATACAAAAAAATTGCAAAATTTCTTCAAAAATACAAAAACATTTACATTGCTTTGTGGAAATAGATGCCCTATTATGTTTGATTTCCTTTTTCATATCTATATCTATTTTCTATGCATTTCTTTATTCATTATCATGATGCACAATTTGTTTCAAGTATTTTTCAAGTGCCTTATTGATAGGGATGATAATCCTCCTAATTGAGATGAACCTTTGGATTGGATGTTGATTACTCTCTTCCTCATGAAACCATTGTGAATGATCCCTTGGATAAAGACATTGATTTATCCCCTCCTCATGAAAAATATTTGATACAAGAGGGTTATTTATTAATGGATGTCATAATCATACATGATGATGAATCTTTTTCTAAAACACACTCCCCTTATGCAAACATTTTAGTGAAAGAAGATGACATTATAGATCCTTTACCTCCATTTGAGATTCCTTCTAGTGATGAGGCATTAGTGGAGAATGAGATGAATTCCCTTAATGCTATCCCTTTTAGTGATGATCCTATGGAGAATGAAGATCTTACCTCATCTCCTCCTAGGATGTCCTCTTTTCTTCCTTCTTGTGAATCTATTTGTAGTGTTGAGACAACTAATATGGTTTTTTTGAAACCCTTGTTGACTGTCAAAGGTTGTCCTTGCATTACTATCAAAGGTAAACCTATGGAGTCTTTCAATGATCAAGATTTGATAGCTCACACATATCATACAAGGAATAATCATCAACCTAATCTGGTGGTTTCTACTTCTTTACCACCTTCTCAACCTATTATTCCTCCTCCACCCTGTATTCCTAGCAAGGAGTATGATTTGATAAACCAATTGCAAAATAACCCTGCCAAGATTTCTTTATGGAAGCTTCTTCAAACTTCACCTACCTACTATGAAGCCTTGGAAAAAGCTCTAGCAACTCTTCCTACTCCACCTCCTAATCAAGAGAATATCAATAACTTCTTACAATGCATGCATGCTACCCCGGGTCCTCCTGACATTGTATTTACTCAAAAGGATTTACCTTCTAAAGAAGTTGAAAATCAGCATGATGCTCTTATGGTTGTTGTTTCTATCAATAAGAGTATCATTCGTAGGACCTTGATTGATAATGGATCTAGGCTTAATGTTTGTAGCATGCACATGCTCAAAGTGATTAACGTCGATCTTTCAACTATTCAACCTGACAATGTTCCTATACGTGGCTTTGATAACATTGCTAAGAACACTTTAGGAATCATTACCTTGCCTATCAAAGTAGGACCAGTCATCTTGAATACACCTATTCATGGTATGCCTAGACCTCTCAATTATAATCTTCTTTTGGGTAGACCTTGGTTGCATGAGATGCATGTTGTTCCTTCCACCCTTCACCGTAAAGTCAAGTTTATACATAATAACAAGATGTATTCACTTCATGTAGATGATGCGCCTAATCCTTGTATGAATATTCAAAATCAAAATACTCCTACTCCTAATTATAATCCTTCTTCCTCTAATGCTCTTCCTAACTATGATTGGGGAACCTTGGATTTTAATCCTACCTTTATTGGAGAGTATAAGGTTAATGATCTTGATTTTATGAAGAAACAAAGAGAATTTCAACAAAGATTTTTTACTTCTACTTCTAAAGCCCTTCATAATAACTTTGACATTTCTTCTACCTATTGATGTGTGTTTTATGACTCACCAAACAATAGAACAAAATACCAAATATCCTATCCTCTCTTGAACAAAGTATTGCATATGCTAAGCTTACAAAAAGATCATACGATAGCTCCAAGGTTCCTAGACTCGTGGATACGCTCGGTGTTGATGTGATTTGCTGATGATCACAAGGGGCCTTATGTTTCAATACTTTATGTCATGATGAATATGGTTACTATCAAAATATTTTCAATTAAGTGCTATTTTTTTTTGGTTTTCATCGGATATGCAGAAATAAAAAGGGTTTAGGTTTTAGAGATCCTAATCTACTTCTAAGGGTAATGATGGCCAAGGAAAGTATGTTGATGGATGAGTTCCTTAATTTACCAAGTCTTGCTTTGCCAAGTCAAGCTACAACTACACATAGATCGGTGCAATCTTCAAGGGTTTGTACGAATGATTAAATTTAAGCACGTGGATAAGGGGTTTAGGTTAACTTTGCATGATGATTTAGAATCACCAAAACATCAAAAGTATGAACCATGAGAACTCATCAAAACATCATTATATTCTCCAAAAAAAAATCACAACACTTCATCTACTAAACTTAATCTAATTGAGAGAATAATGAAACCAAGCAAGCATTAAGACACATCAAATGTTCACCACATTTCAATGGAAATTCTATTGTCTCAATAGCTCATAAGCAACAATCTCAAAATTCAATCCTTAAAAATGAGGAGAAGAGGCCTTTATATAGGTCCTTAAAGTCAATGAGTGGCCCAGATCAAAACAATAACTGATGGCCCAGATTTTGCCACCTCAGCCCTAATTAGGGTTAGGGCATAGAAGAGGGAATCTAAATTAATGCAAGGAAGAAACCACTATGGTAGTGGGTAATAAATTCCCACTACATGTGCATGCTCAAGAGGAGAGCGAGGTGTCATAAATGACCACTACATGAATTTCCACTATGCATTAAATGCATCTACCATTGACCTCTACGTTTGAATTCCTGGAATCTACCCAATATGGCCTCCAACTCATCAATGCTAACACTCAGTGCTGATTCCTATCTAAATTCTAGCACCAATACTGCTCGCTCTGACCTCTTTAGTCTATCCTCCCATTCTAACAATAGCTCATGGGCTGCGTGCATATTGTTTGAGAAGGAAGAGAGGTTCCCAAAATCATCCTTTGTGAAAGAGTTAAGCCTAAAGAACTCCTCCAATTTCTCCTTCATGTTGTCTATTGTTATTTCATCCTCACCAACCATTGCAGCCATAGTGATGCAATGATATTGGAGACCTCCTATCAAATATTCTCAACTATCCCCTTGAATCAAGCTAACTCCTTACTGAAATGTTCAAACATGTCCTTTTCTAGAAGAACTGCATAGTACCACTAAGAGAAATCATATGCTCCTTCTCCAATGACCTTGTCATCAACCAAGACCTACCTAGGGGTTTCCATCAGCTCCTGCAAGTTAGAGATTGCATCATCCTCATAGATATGCTCATCTTCCCAAGTCTCCTCTATGCAAAAAGTTTGAGAAAGAATAGTCAATGCCTTATCATGAATTCATACTAACTCCTCAGTGTGGATGTAGGCCTCATCCTTGATCACTTTTATCCAGGTCTTTGCACCCTGCACAATCCTCCTAATCTCATTGATGGCCTCAATTGACTCGACTGGAATAGCCATTGGTGGAACAAAAGATAGATCCTCTTCTCGAACTGGGTGAGGCAACCTATCAATTTATGCACATAAAGCCCTATTCTCTTCCTTCATTCTCTAATATTTTTCTTCCAGCCTCCTCATCTTATCCTTAACAGCTTGTGTCAAATCATTAAATTCCTCTGTGACCTATGCTAGAGAGGCCTAACCAAGATCTGCCTTTGTTATGTGATACTCCTCAGGAGCAATTTTATCTTTGGTGTTGTCGATTGTGAGAGTCACTATCTACAAAATTCTAGATCCAGATTCTCCTCTAATGAACTTAGTCAATTTCTTGGCTTTTCCCTTTTCTCCTAATCGGTCAATTCAATCGAGAACCTTTTGTTACTCAATTGCAGGGTCTATCTCCTTCTCCTAGCTTCTTTGAATCCTCTTCTTGAGCCACTTTAGAACATTTGTATTTGGGTCCCTCTATACTACTAGCTCTTCTTGTCCTTGCACTACTCTAGTATCAATCTCCTCAGCTCCAGGACTTTCTGCCATTGCTTCAGGAGTAGGTGCCTCTGTCATAGGGATCTCCTCTTCTTCCACTGGGGCCTCTACTTCTACCTCAAGAATTTCTTCCTCAATTATATTCATAAAGAAGACAAAAAGACTCTCCCCTATTGTCACATCTCATTCCCTACTTGTTCCTGGCATGAACCTCTCTTTGGCATTAATGCTTAATCTATCTTGTACTAGTCTAGTCATGCATTGCTCTCCTTGTTGTGTTCTTCTTTCACTTGCTTCTCCTACCTGCTGGGTGAATGCTCCAATTTCCTACACATTGGGAGTCTAGCTAGGAGAAGATGGTGCATCATCAAACCTTAATCTCTTATGTTGTGGTTCTTCAACATGAAGATCCAATCTCCTCTTTATATGCATCTCTTGGGCTGCACCATTCTCTTTTCTATTTTTTGTACTGTCTGATAGGATGTCTCTTTCTTCTACTCTTCCTCCAGATGGTTGCCTTGGTCTCTCATCTCACAACTGTGGATGTCCCATCAAATTGTAGGTCCAATCTTCTTTTGACACAGTCATCCTTTCAAGTTTTCATTCTACCCACCACCTTGTGAAGTCCACAACTAACTTCATCAATACATCAAGATCCATGATCTCTTTCCTCTACCAATCGTAAGGATGAATGACCTTTTCCTTATCTAGGTTAAAACCTCTCTGGAGTACATTCGGGTCCTCTACCATCTGATCAAGAATGTAGACAATCTCAAATGCCCGGATCAGGTCCAAGGGCAATCAGGAGGACATACTCTTCCTGACCTCATTCTCATCAATTGTACTTTCCCAAAAATCCTCAAGGTGAGCCTTGTGTTGATGCCTCATCCCTGCCACTACTCTAATCTTATTATATGGGTCAAAAGCTTGCCTTCCTAGATAGAGTGGTAAATGGAATAATTTTAGCTCATTAGATGACCTCTCAGCTGCTGATACACAAGGACACACTTCGACTACATCCCCTCTAATGGACAATGGAAACTCTAGTCCTAGCTTCTTCTTCTTCTTCAACACGTTGTCATAGGCTGTCAACTGTCAGGTGACTTCCAACAAGACCATTTTATCAGTAGGGTATCGTGGAAGCTT
Organism: Chamaecyparis obtusa; assembly: GCA_027943335.1. Lineage (NCBI taxonomy): Eukaryota > Viridiplantae > Streptophyta > Pinopsida > Cupressales > Cupressaceae > Chamaecyparis > Chamaecyparis obtusa. The sequence goes on along the minus strand of BSBK01008305.1, from coordinate 402,399 downwards.
GAATGAATGCTCATAAAATCCTTGCAATCTGATATAGGAGAAGGTGGGAAACTGAATGAACCATCCCCCAAATTCCTCCACTAGTTTCATTTCCTTAGAAGACAATCTCATATGCAATCCATTTTGCAAGGTTCTCATGATGGGCATTACAAATGCATCGTTAACCTGGGTGTAGTCATCTATAGCATGTAGATGCAGCTATGGGTAATAGTCATGGACCCTTAACCTTGGACTTCCACTTCTGAGGACTCCCTTGTACCTCAGTCCTTCATACCTTGTATTTCATGCCATCATATATATTACATATAAGCTCATGAAGAATTTATTTGTATGTTCCAGATTCCTCAGCTGCTCATCGAGGTTGTCTCTAATCAACCCAGCCCAATCAATGTGATTGAACTCCTCTACTACATGTTGAACAAAGTACCACATCCATGTCTTGAACAGGTAAGAGTGGGGTAAGCCAAATATCCTACTAAGCATCATTATTAGATCATTGTATTTATGGTGGAAATCCATCCACATAAGCTCCTTGGGAAACTTAGAGTAGTGGTTTTTATTCCTCCTCATCCATTTTCTATTGATGATCTCATCACAATGTTGAACCCCTACTGTGTAGACTTTGTGCACCTACTCCTTTGTCTTTGAGACCAACCTCCGAGATGAAGGGATCCCAAATGCTTCAGTAATGGTTGGAGGAGAGAGATCTGCAATGATATTCCTATCCGAGTCTTTGATCATTCTATCATTGGAATGATAATATTTTGCACATTCTACAATCAAATCAACATGCTAAAAGGTGGGAGAGAATCCAGCTACAACTACAATCCCACTGTTCACAATCTGGGCAGCCAGGTGTGTTGGGTGATGATCTTTGTAGCCCAACATCCTCCTTTGGAACTCACTCAAATTGAGGAATCCAAGATTTTTGTCCTTCACATCAGTCCACTTCGAGACAATCTTGGATTCTGGGTAGAATTCTCTCTATTCATTCTTGATTAGTTGCCTTCTTCTTATGTTGGTTCCTCTGGGTTCAGCCATCTACAAAATAGAAAGAGAAAAAATAAATTATAAGAGCATAAAAAAAATTTAGAGAAAAGCATTTCATCCCAAAATTCAAAGATCTGCTAGAATTTCTTCATCTTCTCTGAAATTCAATTTTCTCTCTCCTCATGGAGATTTTTACTTGTGATCAACTTACTGAAAAAAGTTTGAAAATTTCACAAACTTCTTCACACTTCCCTAGAAATAATCCTTCTTTCTCTTCTTCAAGAATGCTCTCTCGATTTGTGTGAGAATGAAATGAGCAAAGACTTCTCTTATAGCTTCTCAAAAACTTGAAAAGCTACTTTAAAGAATGTAGGCTAAAATTAGGTAGCTTCCCTGTTTTAACACAAGTTTCCATTTTTTTCAAAAGATTCCCTGCCACTTGTCTATGTTTTTCTCCCGCTTTTTGGAATCTGCCAATTTGAGCACTTTTTCTTCATGAAGAAGTCTTTCCTATTCCTCAAAATTTTCCAATTTTTTTGGTTTTTTTTATTTTTTGATTTGGAGAGGTTAATTGATTAAATATTAATAAAATCAATATTCAGCCAATTTGAATTTTAAAACATAAAATCAAGAAAAATCGTTTAAAGCAATTCCCAATTTTGAATTTTCATTCTTTAATTACTTTTTTATTTTTATCAATTTTTTTTTGTGTTTTAATTAAATATTAATAAAAATCAATATTAATTAATTTTCATTTAAAATCCATATTGATTTCCTTCATGTCTTTTATTTCAAATTTTTTGATTTTTAAAGATTAATTAATTAAATATTAATAAAAAAATTAATATTCAATCAATTTCAAATTTGAAACCCAAAACCAAAAAACTCAATCTTCAAACTCGAGCGTGTGCTAGATTTTGTTTCAAGCAATCCTTTTGTTTACCAATTGACCTCTGCTCGAAAGAGGATTGGAGCAGAATTAGTCCAGAGCATGCATTCTATGAGCGGCTTGCAAATGTGCTTCGAGGAAGCTGGAATCAATATTTTGGCATAATGAAGGATTCTTTTCTTAAGCACACATTCCATGAGTGCATGCTATTTATGCTCCAAGGAAGCTGGAGTCGGGAGTTCTGCGTGGTGAAGGAATTTGTCTCGTGCACATTAATCCATGTCCAAGGCAAAATTGTGCTCTACAAAGAGTGGGAGTGGGATTTCCAACAAGTGAGGGAATTTGTTTACTATGCAGTCTCCATTGACCTGATTGACCAATGCCTCCATCATCCTTGGAGCTGGATTTGGAGGGAGTGGCAGAATTTTCTTTTTGCAGACTCCTTCATCCCTACTCACTCTAGGAATCCATGATTATCAGGAGGTAGAGCCTTTGTTTGAGATTTTTGTAGAGAGAGCATTGAAACCAAAAAGGGCCAAGCTAGACAGGAGGAAGAGAGGGGGGGGACCCCATCATTGATGGGGTGATGTGTGGAATAGAGGCCACAACATCTGGTGACTCCATGGGTGAAATGATGAAGACATTTCAAGGATAAAAATTTACTTGGAACCCAAATTCCTTAGTCAACAAACTTATGCTATCATTAAGATAGAAAACATAACTCAAAAGGGGAGAATAATCATATATTGGATCAAGACACCTTGACTCTTCAATTACCTATGTGTGTGCAAATGCATTATGTTCCACTCAACAAGACCACTCAAAAACTCTAAGATTGGACATGGCAAGCTATATATTCTTCTTAACTCCAAAAGCATCCTGGACATTGCCCCATTGCCTGTCAGGCATCCATAGCCTTGATGGAGTTGTCATTGTAAACCAATGGAGATTGCTCCACTTTCGGTGAATTACTCTTTCGAACACCTATGGAGATTTCCATGTACCCCTAGAAGCCAATTATTTCATCTTTTATTTTCTCTTTTATCCTTTTCAATTGATATTTCATTCCTTTCTTTTCTTTTGGCTCATGAGAAATGAAGCTCACTATGGGTTTAGGAGTTACAGTGGCGCTGAAGCAAGATTTTAAAATTTTCACAAGCCATGACCTCTCCTAAAGAAACTAAGATGGACTCAGAGAAATATTTAGGTGTGAAAAATATAGCAATCTCAAAGTTTGAGTGTTAAGATACAGTGCATGATTAACCTTCTGAGTCAAGTATGTCTTCCAACCTAATGATAAACATAAGAATGACAACCTTAGTTTCTAGGGATCTTCATAAATAGTTATCTAGAAAATGAGGTAAACAAGACTTAGTGGAATCTTCAAATGAAGTTTGAAGTCACACAATTCCCCTATGTAAATGGGAACACCCAAACCTCAAAGCCACTTGGAAAAAACCAAAACCACAACCAAAACAAGAGAAAATGAAAACTACCTAAGCAAACCAGGCTTAGGGGAAACAAAACCCTAAACTAACAACTGAACTATAGGAAAACTAAAACAACCTAAACTATAGAAAGCCAAAATCCCACCAACAGGAAAGAAATGAAGGGAAAGGAAACAGGGGAAGGAAACCAAAATCCCCTCTAAGCTAGAAGAAAACCAAAACAAAAGAATGCAAGGGAAAACCTAGACTAACTATGTACATGGTAGGCTTCTAGAAGGAAACCTAAGGGCATAAATAATGCTTGAGGAATTGCCCATTGATAGGCAATGTGACTTCCTTTCCTGTTAGAGTTCTCAGCTTGAATGCATTATCTCCCAGTATCTCTAAAATTTGAAAAGGCCCCATCCATAAATTTTCAAACTTGTCGTGATCACCTCTCTTTTCATGGGCCTTATCCCAACAAAGTACCAAATCTAAAATTTGGAAATCCTTAACTCTGGCCATTCTATCGAACCATCTTTTTACCACAACTTGATGTTTTGCAAAATTTTCCAATGCCTGATCTCTTTTCTCTTCCAGGAGAAGCAATTGTGTCAATCATGTGCATGTTATATCTTCACCTTCCATGTATTCCTGCATAAAATGCAATGTCGGGATCCTCGATTGAATGGGAAAAATTGGATCTTGTCCATAAATCAAATGATAGGGAGATGTCCCTATAGAGCTCTTGATTCTTATTTTGTCTGCCCAAAGCACAAATCTCAGCTATGTATGCAAGTCCCTAGGATTTTTGTCCAATAAATTCTTGATAGCACTTAGCAGATTCTTGTTTGTTGACTCGGCTAACTCATTTCCTTGAGGATAGTAATTGGATGAGAACTTCAGGGTGATCCCATAATCAAGTGCCTAGTTTGAAAACTTTAGAGATTTAAATGCAGTACCATTATCGCATATGAGAGCATGTAGACATCCAAATCTTGTGAAAATATTTTCTTCAAGAAACTTGATGACAACCTCTGTCGTGCAATTCTTTAGTGCTTAAGCTTCCAACTAGTGAGTACAGTAATCAGTAGCAGCCAGGATGTACCTATGTTGTCCTGAAGAGGGTGGATTAATTGGACCAATAAAGTCTAACACCCACTTTGAAAAAGGTCTTACTTCAATAACAGGTTGCAAAGGCATTGCATGATTTCTCTCACGTGTTGCCTTTACTTGGCAAGTGTGACAGGTTTTTACATGTTCGTAGGCATCTTTAAATAATGTGGGCCAGTAATATCCTACTCTTGAAATCTGGTGAGCCATAGAGAGACTACTTCTATGACTGGTCCCATACTTGCTATGAAAATGTTCTAGGATCTTCTTTGCTTCTTTTTTGGCACATCTCAAATAGATTCCATCATTATTCTTTCTATATAGAACTGCTCCTTAAAGCATAAATTGTTGGCTTTTCATTCTCAAGGCATGCTTTTGGATAGAATTTAGGTGTGTAGGAGACTTCTAATTTAGGAGGTAGTAAACAATGTCATCATACCATTCATCTGGGGATACTTCTTCCATCACATATACCTGTTGAACCAATCCAAGACCAATTGTTGTGATTTTTTGTGTCAGAGCTTGTCCTCGGACTAGCTTCATAGGTTGTATCTCCATGTCATATTCTTGAATGATAGACATCCATTTTCCTCTTCTTTCTCCTAATTCATTCTACATCAATAGTGTCTTCTCTTCCGCATCTGGGACAATTGCATAAACCTTTCTTCTCAAAATATAATGTCAAAATTTCTTGATTGCCTTCACCAAAGCATAGGCTTGCTTCTCTATGTTTGGATATTTCAATTCTGCATCCTTCAATGGTGAGCTCATAAAGGAAATAGGATTCTCATCTTTCTCCTCCATCTTCTGAGTAAGAATAGCTGCACAGGTATGCTTTGATGCAGATGAATAGATGTAGAATGGTCTACTATAATCTGGACTAATCAAAATAGGAGCATCCACAATTGCTTCCTTTATCTCCTTGAAATCCCTTTTTGCTATAGGTGTCCAATCTATCTTTGCACCCTTCTTTAACATATCATTCAGTGGCTTGACTATTTCTACAAATCCTGATATGAACTTCCTTACAAAGTTAATTTTTCCAAAGAATGAATTTAACTCTTTCTAACTAGCTGGCAACCCTAACTTTGAAATTGCTTCAATGTACTCAGGATCGATTCAGATTCTGTGCTCTGAAATCACATCTCCTAATAATTTTCCCTCAGTGACTATGAACATGCATTTCTTTGGGTTCAATGAAATTCTATATCTCCTACATCACTAAAATTTTCTCTTTCAATCAGTCATATGATCTTCTCTGCACCTAGAAAACACAGTGAGATCATCCATGTATATAATAATGCATTTGCTGACCAAATCCTTGAAAGCATAGTCCATGGCTCTCTGAAAAGTGGCTCCAACATTAATCAAACCAAATGGCATTCTCCTATATGCAAATGTGCCCCACTTGGTGGTGAATGTAGTTTTCAATCTGTCTTCTTCTTCTACCATCACCTGGTTATACCCAAAATAACCATCTAAAAATGACATCATTTGGGATCCATTTACAACTTGTATCACTTCATCTAATGATGGTACTGGATAATTGTCTTTTTTTGAAGCTCTGTTAAGATTGTGGAAATCCACACATAATTTTATTTCTCCGCTCTTTTTTCTAATAGGAACCAAGTTGGTGACCCATGTCGAGTGTCTGACTAGAAAAATTATTCTGGAAGAAAGTAATTTCTTTACTTCTTGATGGATCAATGGCTCTAACAAGGGATTTATTGGTCTCTACCTTTGCCAGAATGGTTTACTATTTGGCTTCAATGGAATTGTGTGTGTGATGAGGGAGGTATCATAAGTTTTCAAATCTTTGTATCCCCATGCAATCACATCTGAGAATTCCCTCATAAGCTTCAAAATATCTTCCTTTTCTCAAGGAGTACAAACTTTACCAATAAAAAAATTCTTCACATTTTCTTTAGTCCCTAAGTTCACTTTTTCACATTCCCCTCCTTTAGTTGTTTGATACTTGAGGGCACTCAATCTATCTGAATCAAAAATTATTTCTAGCTCAATCATCCCCTTAGGAATAGTATTTGTCCTCAAATTCATTATCTCATCTATTTCGAACTGAGCTTGTTGTGTTTATCCCTCATCAATGACTTGTGCTTCAAAGACCCTTGAACTTGTCAGGAAATCAAGGATATTCTTATCATCTTCAAATACTTGGAAGTTTGTTATGTTGTTCGGAACAGATGACACCAAAGTCAATTCAACTATGAGATTCTTCACACAATCCATGGCTAATGGTTCCAAAGAACTTGCAGACTGAGCCAATGAATTTGCTACTGGATTGCATGTCTGATTTATTCCTTTAATGTTGAAGGCATCAAAGCTTTCAATCAAATCCCAAACTTTGTTGTGATACTGACCTAATCTTTTATCATGACATGCTAACTATTTTTGAACTTGTCCTACCACTATGTCTAAATCTCCACGTACGTACAGGATCTTGGCACCTTTTTGGATGGCGAGGAGCAAACCAATAACCAGTTATTTATACTTAGCCACATTATTTGTGCAAGGAAACTACAATCTATGTGCTGCAAGATAGGCTTCCCCTATTGGGCTAACTAGTTCAACACCGGTTCCACTTCCTTTCTATGATTTTGACCCATCAAATGATAGAGTCCAAACTTGACCATTGACTTGAGTACTGGAAGGTTCACCCTCTAATTTCTTGACTTTTTTCTCATGTTCTTCTTCAAAAAAATTATTCTCATCTTTTTTTACTTCTTTATATTGTGGTTCTGAGGTCACTGCTTGACTTGGATATTCCACATTGACAACTTCAAAGTTTCATGCCACTGATACTTGCAGGACCGTCTTTGAAACTTGTGCAACCGCAGCTCTACACATTGTGCATGATATTTCAAAATGAAAAGCATTATGTATTCTGCACCAATTAGGAAGTAACAAATTCTGAATATGAGCATTTTCCCCAACTCAACTTCTTGCTTAACACTTTTCAAGACAAAATTCTTGAAATTTTCAAACATTCCTTTTGTCATTGACAATTTTGAATTATCATTAGTTGGTGCCTCTAAAAACTTGGGCATCATATCCGAGCATCCTCCTTGGTTGTAACCTTGTAACATCAAAATTTCCCCTGTTCTAGGTGCATAAGACCCCATACTTGTTTCCATGAACAGGATCTCTTTATCTTCTCCATATTCGGTTATCAATAATCAGAGCCTTGGTGTGCTCTCAATCCTTATCTGATTTGGGATTCCTCTCCATGGGATCCACATGTGTGAAAATTTAGTCACTATGTATCCATTCAATTTCCTTGCCCATTCTCTACTTAAAAGCATTCCATACCCTTTTGGAATGTCTACGACTGATATGTTGATACAACTCTAAACTCATGGATCTAAAGCCAATTTCATATGAATATTATTTAGTTCTCCTACAACTGGAACTTCTATTTTATCTAATTGAGTCACCTTCTTATCTATTTGCAATGGGACTAATCCCAATTTTCTACATATGTCAAGGGGCATTACATTACTTGACACTCCAGAGTCAATTAGATAGTTGTGCAACATTTTTCCAAAAATCCAGACTAACACAAGGAAAGGGGCAGGCTCTTCTTTTCCTTGGTAGATAACCACAAGTTTTTGTGCTCTAGGGTTGAATCCCTCATTGGTCACATTCTATTGGGTGTTGCTCCCATTTTGAATAGCACTTTTTTGTTCTATGAGAGTGGTAAGATCTCTCGTTGTTTCTTCTCCTTGAAATGAAGGATCATTTTGTGAGCATCCTTCCTCGGAATAGTTTTGGACCATCCCAATGAAGTTTGAACTTTGTAAGACATCAAGTGCACTTGCTTTTACTTCAACAACATTTGTGTTTTGTGCAAAACTAGAGTGATGATTGTTAGGGGGACCTTTGGGTGGGTATGAAGCATTCTACGAGATGATCTTCAGAGGTACATCATTCAGACTACCCAACAATGCATCCCTTATCTTAGGAATTTTCATTAGTTCATACAATGGCAGACTCAATTTTATCTTCTTGAATTCTTCTAGTACGCAAGAGCTCAGCTTCTTGAATTCCTCCCCAGGGGGATTTTCTTTCTGCCCTTGTTCTTGATTTTTCTTTTGTCCTCCATTTTGTGTAGTAGAATGTATCACAAGTTTCCCTTTCTGATTTTGTGGAGCATTGGTCACAACAGACTGACCTCTTTCTCCTTGTGCACTACTCGGCTGTCGATACTCAGATGAATCCCTGAGAGGACTTGGAGTATTACTAGCATTGGGATGTGGAGGAGATGTAAAGTTATTTGGTGGAGTTGACATTGTCAATGGCTCATGATTTCTATAATTTCTCTGATAAGTCCTCAATGGAGCATTTCCAGATGTCTATTGAAAAGATTGAACTTCACTTACTCCTACTAGGACACTATTATAAAGTGGAGGAAAAATAAATCCGTCCCTCTGTAGTGGCTCATTTGGGGAAACAAGTGGAGGTTGATTCTCTGGTTGAACTTGATATCATGGCACCTCCATAGGACCATTTGTTGATGCAGATGGGAATTTCTAATTAGTCTGTATAGGCATGTAATCCTAAGAATCAGGAGGTGGAAACTTGAAATCATCAAAGACCAATGCCTGGTCATATTTGGGAGTGGGCACTAACTCATATCCTATAGGTGGAGGATTTTTAGGTGCAGTAGTGTTTCTTACTTCTCCTTTGAATATATCAGCTGGTCTTTGAAACTCTTGGCATTGTAACTCAGAATGTTGATTAGTCTCATGCAGTCTACAGCATTTAGACAATACTACTTCTGCTAGAAAAACTTTGTCAGCAGGTCGGCTTTCAGAAGCTGGTGGATTGTCCAATGGTGAAGGAACTCCACCATTGTTTGGATTTGTAATCCATGATCTTTTATGGTATCCTTGATTGTTATTTTGATACCCATAACTATTTTCTTGATAACCTTGATTGTTGTTCTAGTATCCTTGATTGTTATCTTGATGATTCTAATGGTGAGCTGGAGGATTTCCTTGATACCCTCAGTTATTTCCTTGATGAGACTAATAATTCCTTTGAGAATTTTACAATTGATTATTTTGATTTCTGAGGTAAGTAACCTCAGTAGATAACTTCTTGACTTGTTCTATTAAGTCTTTCATTTCATCTCATTCTTCCTAAGTCCTTGTGGAAGTGGTTGTATTCTAAAGATAGACTAGTTGTGCAGGTGTTGCGTGAGAAATCAGAGCTCTTGGATGTGGCACTAGCTGATTAGAAGGAGTAGGAATAGTATTGAAAGCAAGAGCATAGCCCAACATCCCTTGATTTAATGTATTAGCATTTCCAAAGTAACCAGGTGCTCCAATAGTGGTTGCTGGTGACTGTAAACTAATCTTCTCAGTGTCAGCATATGCTTGGATTAAATTGGTGGGAGCCGGATGGGTCTTTTGGATGAACATGGAAGTGAAACAATCCAAGGATGCATAGTAAATAGGCCTTGCAACATCATCATTTATGCAAAAAGAATCATGCAACCATGAATAGGCCCTCTAAATTTTTTTATTGAAGGCACCAATAGGTTCATGCTCTTGTCTTCTTATCTCAATGAATTGCCTATACAATTTAGCAGGGGTGATAGGTAATCTGAACTTCCCCAAGAATGCATTCTTCAGCTCTCACCATGTTTGGATTGAATTTGTGGGTAAATTAATATACCAATAAAAGGCTTCTTCCCCCAATGAATATGGGAATAATTGGCATGCCACATCCTCATCTTGAATATTTCTATTCTCTAGAGCATCTTCAAAAGTCTTCACATGTTCATTAGTAGTGCGGTTGATGTCATTCAAAAAGAACTTAGAGCAGAAATGCTTAGGATTCTTTAGCATATGATTGTAAGTAGTAAACGTTGCAAGAGGTGGTGCATTCTATGGTCGCCATTATTGTGCCATTGCTAGAACTTGTTGTTGGGTAGCTATAGGTACAATGGCTTGTATAGGTATTTGTACTATCAACTATTGAATTGGTGTACCTCCTTGTTGAAATCCTTGAGTGGTCCCTTGTGTCTGACGTTGTTGAGGTGGAGTTTGAAATTGTCTTGTAAGATCAGCTACAATTAGTGAGTTCTGACTTGTAGATGCTTCTTTCTTGGCTCACTTGGGCTTTGGATCAAAATTTAGCTCTTCTAGTTCTTTTGCTCCTGGAGTGGATCTTAAGATTCTTCAATGTACCTCAGGTGAGAGTGAATTAATGCACTCCAGTATGTGAAATCTACTTTAATTCCTTCTTACAGGTGCTAGAAGCTACTGATTCCTTTGAATGACCAATGCTCTTCAAAAAATTGCTTCAATTCTTTGTGCTTTCTCTTCTTCCTCTTCTAACACAAAGCTCACTCACATATATTCAGCTGCACTTCTCTTAACTTCCCAAGCAAGTGAGTTCAATCCTGCGATGATGTCTTCTTGGTCATCTCCAAATCCAAGATTTAGCTACAAAACTGGTACAATCTCTCTATGTGGAAGCACCATATCAATTCATGACATGAAAAATTATGTCTTTCAATATAAGCCCTCCTTCTAGCACCAGTTTCTATTGATGTGTGTTTTATGACTCACCAAACAATAGAACAAAATACCAAATATCCTATCCTCTCTTGAACAAAGTATTGCATATGCTAAGATTGAAAAAAGATCATACGATAGCTCCAAGGTTCCTCAACTCATGGATATGCTTGGTGTTGATGTGATTTTCTGATGATCACAAGGAGCCTTACATTTTCAATCATTTATGTCATGATGAATATGGTTACTATCAAAAGATTTTCAATTAAGTGCTATTTTTTTTTGGTTTTCATCGGATATGCGGAAATAAAAAGGGTTTAGGTTTTAGAGATCCTAATCTACTTCTAAGGGTAATGATGGCCAAGGAAAGTATGCTGATGGATGAGTTCCTTAATTTACCAAGTCTCACGTCGCCAAGTCAAGCTACAACTACATGTAGACTGGTACAATCTTCAAGGGTTTGTATGAATGATTGAATTTAAGCATGTGGATAAGGGGTTCAGGCTAACTTTGCACAATGATTTAGAATCACTAAAACATCAAAAGTATGAACCATGAGAACTCATCAAAACATCATTATATTCTCCAAAAAAATAATCACAACACTTCATCTACTAAACTTAATCTAATTGAGAGAATAATGAAACCAAGAAAGCATTAAGACACATCAAATGTTCACCACACTTCAATGAAAATTCTATTGTCTCAATAGCTCATAAGCAACAATCTCAAAAATTTCTCCTTACAAATGAGGAGAAGAGGCCTTTATATAGGTCCTTGAAATCAATGAGTGGCTTGGATCAAAACAATAACTGATGGCCCAGATTTTACCACCTCAGCCCTAATTAGGGTTAAGGCATAGAAGAGGGAATCTAAATTAATGCAAAGAAGAAACCACTACAGTAGTGGGTAATAAATGCCCACTACATATGCATACTCAAGAGGAGAGTGAGGTGTCATAAATGACCACTACATGAATGTCAACTATGCATTAAATGCATCTATCATTGACGTCTACTTTTGAATTCCTGGAATCTACCCAATATGGCCTCCAACTCATCAATGCTAACACTCAGTGCTGATTCCTATCTAAATTCTAGAGCCAAAAATACTCGCTTTGACCTCTTTATGCTATCCTCCCATTCTGGCAATAGATCCTGGGTTGCATGCATGTTGTTTGAGAAGGAAGAAAGGTTCTCAAAATCATCCTTTGTGAAAGAGTTAAGCCTAAAGAACTCCAATTTCTCCTTCATGTTGTCTATTATTATTTCCTCCTCGACCAATCTTTGCAGCCATAGTGATTCAATGGTATTGGAGAGCTCTTGCCGGATATTCTCAAGTATCCCCTTCAATCAAGTTGACTCTTTACTGAAATGTTCAAACATGTCCTTTGTCAGAAGAACTGCACAATACCACTGAGAGAAATCATATGCTCCTTCTCCAATGACCTTGTCATCAACCAAGACCTTCCTAGGGGTTTCCATTAGCTCTTGCAAGTCAAAGATTGCCTCATCCTCATAGATATGCTCATCTTCCAAAGTCTCCTCTATGCAAAAAATTTGAGAAAGAATAATCAACACCTTATCATGAATTTGTACTAACTCCTCGGCATGGATGTAGGCCTCATCCTCGATCACCTTAATCCAAGTCTTTGCACCCTACGCAATCCTCCTAATCTCATCGATGGCCTCAACTGACTCGGCTGGAATAGTCATTGGTGGAACAAAAGATGGATCCTCTTCTCAAACTGGGTGAGGCAACCTATCAATGTATGCACATAAAGCCCTAATCTCTTCCTTCATTCTCTAATATTTTTATTCCAGCCTCCTCATATTATCCTTAACAGCTTGTGTCAAATCATCAAATTCCTCCATGACCTATGCTCGAGAGGCTTGACCAAGATCTACCTTTGTTATGTGATACTCCTCAGGAGCAATTTAATCTTTGGTCTTGTTGACTTCTGGAGTCACTATCTACAAAATTCTAGATCTGGATTCTCCTCTGATGACCTTAGTAAATTTCTTGGCTTTTCCCTTTTCTCCTAATCGGTCAATTCGATTGAGAATCTCTTGTAACTAAACTGTAGGGTCTATCTCCTTCTCCTGGCTTCTCTAAATCCTCTACTTGAGCCACTCTGGAACATTTGTATTTGGGTCTCTCTGTACTACTAGCTCTTCTTGTCCTTGCACTACTCTAGTATCAATATCCTTAGCTCCAGGACTTTTTGCCATTGCTTCAGGATTAGGTGCCTCTGTCGTAGGGATCTCCTCTTCTTCCACTAGGGCCTCTGCTTCTACCTCAAGAATTTCTTCCTCAATTATCTTCCTAAAGAAGACACCAAGACTCTCCTCTGTTGTCACATCTTATTCCCTACTTGTTCCTAGCATGAACCTCTCATTGGCATTAATGCTCAATCTATCTTGTACCAGTCTAGTCATGCATTTCTCTCCTTGTTGTGTTCTTCTTTCACTTGCTTCTCCTACTTGCTAGGTGAATGGTCCAATTTCCTGCACATTGGGAGTTCGGCTAGAAGAATATGGTGCACCCTCAGACCTTAATCTCTTCTGCTATGGTTCTTCAACATGAAGATCCAATCTCCTCTTTATATGCATCTCTTGAGCTACACCCTTCTCTTTTCTATGTTCTATATGTAAGGAAACTCAGGTGCAAAAACAACTTCCTACACTAATCTCTAAAGGAAAGTATTGATAAAATTCTTTTAAATCCTTACAATTTCATATTCATGAACTACTTTAATAATGATATTACAGCCACATACCATGCATATAGAAAATAGAGAATGACACAATGATTTACCCTAGGGAAACCATTCGGTAAAAACCCCAGCACTCCAAAACCTACACAATGTATTAATCAAAACTATTATAGTTTACAATACACTTGCAATGCAAGTTCTTTCAGAAGATTTTTTCAACTCTTGAAGACAAATCATGGCAGCATAAAATGTTCCAACAATACACTAACTTCTCCTATCTTCACAACCCTAAAAATGCTTATATCATGTGATTCCTTTTTTAGGGAAACTTCCAAAGATAGCTGTATCTGTTGCCACATGTCTTCACCTATCATTGAATCTTCTAGACATAGCTCTTATGTGTCATAGGAATCTATCGTAACCATTTCAACCATGATCTCCTTATACACAATTCAAGATGTCGACACATCAAGTGGAGTGACACATCAACATGCCAACTAGACATGTACACTCACACTTAATTACATTATTTGCAAGAAATACATTTTACAAAAAAAAAATAAGAATAGGAATTATCCAAGGTTGAGATGCCTTATTCATAACATTCTCCCACTTGTTGAACACCTTGTAAGAGCAATAGGAACATAACAAGAACTAACCACTATAGGCCAAAAGGCCCATAGATTCCGAACACCATCTGAACTTCTCAGTGCCCACTAGTTTCATTAATGCATCTACAACATTCTTCACAGTATCTACCTTCTCCAAATTCACCTTTCCATCTTCCACCATATCTCTCACAAAGTGAAACTACACATTAATGTGCTTCATTCTAGCATGAAAAGTTGGATTCTTCACAAGGCAAATAGCGCTCTGACTATCACACCAAATAGTAATCTATTGTACATCAACACCAACCTCAAAAAACAATCTCCTAAGCCAAATGGCTTCCTTACAAGCATGAGTAGAAGCCATGTACTCAGCTTCTTGTAGCGGACAAAGCAACCAGAGGTTTTCTCTTACTCATCCAACTGATGGCACCACCAAACATAGTGAACACATAAGCACTGGTGGATCTCCTGCTGTCAATATCACCTACCCAATCTGAATCCACAAACCCATGAATACAAAATGAATGTGGAGATCCAAAAGAGTTACCATGGTAACATATGGAATAATCTAATGTACCCCTCAAATATCTGAATACTCGCTTAACTGCATCCTAATGTACCTGTCTAGGGTTAGCCATAAACTGACTCAGGACTCCCACTGCTTGGGCAATGTCTGGTCTAGTACAAACCATAGCATACATAAGACTACCAACTACACTAGCATAAGGTACTCTACTCATGTCCTCCACCTCACTAGGAGATTTTGGACAATCATCTATAGATAACTTTGTTCCCACAGAAATAGGAACACATAGTGGTCTACAATTTGCCATGCTAAACCTGTCCAACACAGACTTCACATACTTACTCTGACTCAACCAAAGTTTTCTGTTAGACCTATCTCTACTGATTTCCATACCCAAGATGCACCTTTCTACCCCAAGATCTTTCATCTCAAACTATGCTGATAACTAAGATTTAAAATCAGAAATCATACCCTTACCCTTCCCAAACAACAACATATCATCAACATATAATGAAACAATAAGAAGGCAATCATTTTCAACTCTAAAATAAACACAATGATCTGATTTCAATCTTAAAAATCCAATTGAAAACACAAAGGCATCAAACTTAAGGTACCACATCCTAGGAGATTGCTTCAAACCATATAGAGATTTCTTTAATCTACAAACTAAGGATTCTTTACCTTTAACAATGTAGTGCTTAGGCCGTGACATATAAATCTCTTCCTCCAAATCACCATGAAGGAAACTTGTCTTCACATCCATCTGTTCTATCTCTAAATCATATGATGTAGTAAGAGATAATAGAAATCTAATGGATGTCAACTTTGCAACAGGAGAGAATATTTCACCATAATCTATTCCCTCTACCTGTGAATACCCCTTTGCAACCAATCTAGCTTTGTACCTTTCAACACTGTCATCTGCACAAAATTTCTTCTTGAACACCCATTTACAGCTAATAGATTTTCTCCCTTTAGGAAAAGGTACAAGGTCCCAAGTTTTGTTTTTCTCCAATAAAGCCATCTCATCATCCATAGCCTCAATCCAGGAACCTGCATCTTCCATGCCCAAAGCCTCTTTCATAGATCTAGACTCATTAGTGTTAGTAATCAAAGCAAAGGCACAACTAGAATCTAACATAGAGTAACCAAACCTTTCTGGTTGCTTTCTTTTTCTTGTGGATCTCCTCAAGGGATGAGTTTGAGGTTGTTCTTCCTCTTCTTCTAAACTATCAGAGCTGCTAGAGCTCTCCTCATCATTAGGCCCAACATGGTCTCTCTGTTCAGTCTTCTTAGGGGTAGGAGGCAACTGAACAACATCTTTTTCCTTTTCTTTTTCATCTGGTTGTAGCACAATAGGATAAGATGTTAGCTCTCTGAAAATAACATTTCTACTATACAACACCTTACTAGTCATAGGATCCCAAAGCTTGTATCCTTTCACACCAACATTGTATCTGATGAAAATACATTTGATAGCTTTGTTTTGCAACTTAGATCTTTTCTCCTTTGGAACATGTGCATAAGCTTCACAACCAAAAACACAAAGATGTCTAATTGAAGGCTTCTTACTAGACCACACCTCCATGGGTGTCTTACCAACAAGAGTTGATGTAGGAGATCTGTTAACCAGAAAGCAAGCAGTGGCCACAACTTTGGCCCAAAACCTTTGTTCTAAACTAGCTCCACTAAGCATACTCCTAGCCTTCTCCATCAATGTCCTATTCACTCTCTCTACAACTCCATTTTGTTGTGGGGTATAAGGAGTTGTCTTATACCTCTCGATACCTTGTTCTTTACAGAACTATTCAAACTTTGCTGAGCAAAACTCACCACCATTGTCAGTTCTCACACACTTAATCTTCTTACTAGTCTGATTCTCTACAAGAGCTTTAAATTCTTTGAACTGACTAAAGACTCGTGTCTTACTTTTAAGGAAATAAATCCAAGTCCTTCTACTGTAATCATCTATGAAAGATACAAAAAATATAGACTTGGAGATTGAAGGAACTTTTATAGGACCAAATACATCAGAATGAATAAGATCCAAAACATCAGAAGATTTGTGAGAACTAGAGTAAAACTAAACATGATTTTGTTTAGCATAGACATAGTGTTTGCATAAATCAAACTCAAGATTGTAATCATTTAACCCCTCAACAAGGTTTTTATTTTTCGGGGTTCTGAGATCCTTTTCACCAATGTGGCCAAATCTCATATGCCACAACATTGTCTTTTCTACAAGAATCTTACGTTCCAAAGTGTTTGCACTTCCATCAGAACCAATAACCATAGACTTCTTCACTACTCATTCAAATGGTGAGGATGAAGAACTATTACATAGATGAATACATGCATCTAGCTAAAATAAGGTACCTCTCCTAGTACCCCTCACAAGCACTATCGATCCTCTCATCATCTTGCATCCTTCTTTTGAAAAAACAACTTGCACACCTACATCATTCAGCATACTTATAGATAATAGGTTTCATGCCAAACTTGAAATGTGCATAACTCCATTGATTCCCTTTACTTGTCCATCAAGAAATCTAATAGTGACCCTTCCACATCTAACTATCTTTAGGTGAGAGTCATCACCCAAGTACACCTTTCCACCATCGAACTCTTCATATTTTGAGAATGAGTCTCGATGAGAGGTCATGTGAAAAGAGGCACCCAAGTCTACCAACCACACATCATCAGATGCATGGGCTACAAAAGCTGCAATAAAAGAATCTCCCTCTTCTTGAGATTTTTCAGAAGCTAAATCTGAGCCTTTTCTCTTCTTCTTTGGTTCTTTGTAGTCCCTCCAGAAGTGCCCTGTTTTATCATAGTTCCAACATTTCACCTTGGACTTTCCAAGAGTCTTAGAACTCTGATGGGATTTGGATCTACCCATCTTTGACTTGTTGTCATTCTGCTTTCCTCTGTCATTGGATCTCCCATGAATATCAAGGGCTTCCTTAGATGAATCTGAGGTCTTTCTTCACATCTCTTCAAATAGCAGTGAAGACACCACATCATCCATATAGAATTTGACTATAGTACTTTTGAGAGCCATCACAAGATGGTCCCATGAATTTGACAAGGAACAAAGTAGGGTCATACAACGATCCTCCTCCTCGATCTTGGCACCAAATGATGCCAACTGTGCAATCAATAAATTGAATGCATTGAGATGATCAGTTGTGGATCCACCATCCTCCATTCTTAAAGAATACAACTTCTTTCTTAGGAACAACTTATTCGCCAGAGATTTGGCCTGATACACAGACCCAAGCCGTTTCCACAAAGAATTTGTAGCAGTCTCATCAAGAACATTCAAAAGAATAACATTTTCTAGATAGAGTCTGATGAGACCCTTAGCCTTCTGATCCTTGATCTCCCAATCCACTTGAGATATCATTACATGTTTCACATCAAGTGAAGTAGCCTCCCATAGATCACAATCTTCAAGCATGTCTTCCATCTTGAGTTTCCACAACTCAAAATTAGTGCCATTAAATTTCTCCACCTCCATCTACTATATGAGGAACTTGCCATCTCAATCTACAAATAAGATTCAGAATGCTCTACACAAAAATCCCACTCAACTTGAGATTAGCTCAAAAAAACCTACCCAACAACTAGGATCAAAAGTTGATCAGGTGCAGAAACAACTTCCTACACTAATCTCTAAAGGAAAGTATTGTGCAAATTCTTTTAAATCCTTACAATTTCATATTCATTAACTACTTTAATAATGATATTACAGCCATATACCATGCATATAGAAAATAGATAATGACACAATGATTTACGCTAGGGAAACCTTTCGGTAAAAACCCCAGCACTCCAAAACATGCATAGTGTATTAATCAAAACTGTTACATTTTACAATACACTTGCAATGCAAGTTCTTTTAGAAGATTTTTTCAACTCTTGAAGACAAATCATGATAGCATAAAATGTTCCAACAATACACTAACTTCTCCTATCTTTGCAACCCTAAAAATGCTTATATCATGTGCTTCCCTTTTTAGGGAAACTTCCAAAGATAGCCGTATCAGTTGCCACATGTCTTCACCTATCATTGAATCTTCCAGACATAGCTCTTACGTGTCATAGGAATCCATCATAACCATTTTAGCCATGATCTCCTTACACACAATTCAAGATGTCAACACATCAAGTGGAGTGACACATCAACATGCCAACTAGACATGTACACTCACACTTAATTACATTATTTGCAAGAAATACATTTTATAAAACAAATAATAAGAATAGGAATTATCCAAGGTTTAGACACCTTATTCCTAACATTGTACTACGTGATGGGATGTCTCTTTCTTCTACTCTTCCTCCAGATGGCTGCCTTGGTCTCTCATCTTGCAACTATGGATGACCCATCAACTTGTAGGTCCAATCTTCTTTTGACATAGTCATCCTTTCAAGTTTTCATTCTACCCACCACCTTGTGAAGTCCACAACTAGCTTCATCGATACGTCAAGATCCATGATCTCTTTCCTCTGCCAATCATAAGGATGAATGACATTTTCCTTATCTAGGTTAAAACCTCTCTGGAGTACATTCAAGTCCTCTTCCATCTGATCAAGAATGTGGACAATCTTACATGCCTGGATCAGATCCAAGGGAAATTAGGAGGACATCCTCTTCCTGACCTCATTCTCATCAATTGCACTTCCCCAAAAATCCTCGAGGTGAGCCTTGTGTTGGTGCCTCATCCCTGCCACTACTCTAATCTTATTATATGGGTCAAAAGCTAGCCTTCCTAGATATAGTGGTAGACAGAAGAATTTTAGCTCATTAGATGACCTCTCAGCTACTGGTAGATAAGGACACACTTGGACTACATCCCCTCCAATGGACAATGGAAACTCTAGTCCTAGCTTCTTCTTCTTCAACACTTTTTCATAGGTTGTCAATTGTTGGGTGACTTCCAACAAGACCATTTTATCAGTAGGGTACCATGGAAGCTTGAATGGCTGCTCAGAAAATCCTTGCAATCTAATATAGGAGATGGTGGGAAACTAAATGAACCATGCCCCAAATTCCTCCACTAGCTTCATTGCCTCAGAAGACAATCTCATATGCAATCCCTTCTGCAAGGTTCTTATGATGCGCATTGCAAATGCACCATTAACCTGGGTGTAGTAATCTATAGCATGTAGATGCAGCTGTGGGTAATAGTCATGGACCCTTAACCTTGGACTTCCACTTCTGAGGAATCCCTTGTACCTTAGTCCTTTATACCTTGTATTTCATGCCAGCATATATATTACATATAAGCTCATGAAGAATTTCTTCATATGCTCCAGATTCCTCAGTTGCTCATCAAGGTTGTCGCTAATCAACCCAGCCTAATATATGTGATTGAACTCCTCTACTACCTGTTGAAAAAAGTACCACATCCATGTCTTGAATAGGTAAGAGTGGGGTAAGCCAAATATCCTATTGAGCATCATTATTAGATCATTGTATTTACGATGGAAATCCATCCACACAAGCTCCTTGGGCAGCTTAGAGTAGTGGGTTTTATTCCTGCTCATCCATTTTCTATTGATGATCTCATCATAATGTTGAACCCCTGCTATGTAGACTCTGTACACCTACTCCTTTATCATTGAGACCAACCTCTGAGATGAAGGGATCCCAAATGCTTTAGTAATGGCTGGAGGAGAGAGATCCGCAATGATATTCCCATTCAAGTCTTTGATTGTTCTATCACTGGAATGATAATTTTTTCACATTCTATGATCAACTCAACATGCTGAAAGGTGGGAGGGAATCCAGCTATAGCTACAATCCCACTATTCACAATCAAGATAGCCAGGTGTGTTGGGTAATGATCTTTGTAGCCAAACATCCTCCTCTGGAACTCACTCAAATCGAGGCATCCAAGATTTGTGTCCTTCACATTAGTCCACTTCGAGACAATCTTAGATTTCAGGTAGAATTCTCTCTATTCATTCTTGATCAGTTGCCTTCTGCTTATGCTAGTTCCTCTGGGTTCAGCCATCTGCAAAATAGAAAGAGAAAAACAAAACTTATAAGAGCATAAAAAAAAAGTAGAGAAAAGTGTTTCATCCCAAAATTCATAGATCTGCCAGAATTTCTTCATCTTGTCTGAAATTCAATTTTGAAAATTGAAAAAAGTTTGAAAATTTCACAAACTTCTTCACACTTCCCTAGAAATAATCCTTCTTTCTCTTCTTCAAGAATGCTCTCTCGATTTGTGTGAGAATGAAATGAGCAAAGCCTTCTCTTATAGCTTCTCAAAAACTCGAAAAGCTACTTTAAAGACTGTAGGCTAAAATTAGGTAGCTTACCCGTTTTAACACAAGTTTCCATTTTTTCAAAAAGATTCCCTGCCACTTGTCTATGTTTTTCTCCCACTTTTTGGAATCTGCCAATTTGAGCACTTTTTGTTCATTAAGAAGTCTTTCCTATTCCTCAAAATTTTCCAATTTTTTGGTTTTTTTTATTTTTTGATTTGGAGAGGTTAATTGATTAAATATTAATAAAATCAATATTTAGCCAATTTGAATTTTAAAACATAAAATCAAGAAAAATCTTTTAAAGCAATTCCCAATTTTGAATTTTCATTCTTTAATTGCTTTTTTATTTTTATCAATTTTTTTTTTGTTTTAATTAAATATTGATAAAAATCAATATTAATTAATTTTCATTTAAAATCCATATCAATTTCCTTCATGTCTTTTATTTTAATTTTTTTGATTTTTAAATATTAATTAATTAAATATTAATAAAAAAATTAATATTCAATCAATTTCAAATTTGAAACCAAAAACCAAAAAACTCAATCTTCGAACTCGACCGTGTGCCAAATTTTGTTTCAAGAAATCCTTTTGTTGACCAATTGACCTCCGCTTGCAAGAGGATTGGAGTGGAATTAGTCTGGAGCACACATTCTGTGAGTGGCTTGCAAATGTGCTCCAAGGAAGCTGGAATCGAGATTTTGGCATAGTGAAGGATTCTTTCCTTAAGCACACATTCCGTGAGTGCATGCTATATGCGCTCCAAGGAAGCTGGAGTCAAGATTTTGGCATGGTGAAGGAATTTGTCTCGTGCACATTAATCTGTGACCAAGGCAAAATTGCACTCCGCAAAGAGTGGGAGTTGGATTTCCAACGAGTGAGGGAATTTGTGCATTATGTAGTCTCTGTTGACCTTATTAACCTACGCCTCCACCATCCTTGGAGTGGGATTTGGAGGGAGTGGTGAACTTTTCTTTCTATAGACTCCTTCATCCCTGCTCACTCTAGGAATCCATGATTATTAGGAGGTAGAGCCTTTGTTTGAGACTGTTACAGAGAGAGAGTTTAAACCAAAAACGGCCAAGCTAGACAGGAGGAAGAGAGGGGGGGGACCCCATCACTGATGGGACAATGTGTGGAATAGAGGCCACAACACTACCCACAATGAATTTTTCAAATCTACTAATGATGACATAGTGACTACTGAAGTTCCATTGACTTCTTCTAATATGGCTTCTTGTTATGGTCTTGGTTATCATTTCCTTGTTAAACAAGGATTTAATAGTCAAGGATGTGGTAAGCATAAACATGTAATTCAAATGCCCTTACACACTGGGGGGCATGAGAATTCTCATGGATTGGGATTTAATCCTCAACAACAAATCAATGTTAACAACATCTTGAATAACACTTCAAAACATGATGAAACTATGAAGAAATTTGACCGAGAAGTTATTTTGCATAAACTCCTTCATGCTAAGATGATTACTAGACCTAAATGAAAAAATAAACATAGTCCACACTTGAAGACTCTTCCTTTTTGTTTATATGGTAGATTTCATGATCACTCAACTAATGAATGTCAAGCTTTACATTATAAGATTAGGCAGCTCATTGATAGTAATGTTATTTATATATCATGTGGCAATGAGTTGTATTTCAATCTTGTTTTATCTAAATAACATTTATGTTCCTATTATGGAGCTCCACATTATGTAAACAATATTAGCCTAATACTTGGGGGCTCATTGTCTTGCATAGTGTTGTGAGTGATATAATAGGTCCCCTTTCATCTTTGTTCCTACACTTGGGGGGCAAGGATGTCATCTCCTTCTTTTTTGTCTTTTCAGGATTCACCTTTTTCCTTGGTTAAGCAGTATCTATCCATTATGTGATATCCAATTATACATGAACATTTTGGTTTGCATTGAGGATCTTTTTCCTTGATCACAACCGATTTCATTATTTGACATTGGGTTTCTATGGTTGATATATATCTCACCTTGGAAATTGAATAGTGTGCTATCCCTCACAAGGGTTACTTTTTCACTTCTTGCATGATATCTCTTTACATTCATCCCTTCCATGGCCTCATAGGAGCTATGAACTTCTTGGCTTGGACTGGGTGTTGTCTATGGATATTGTCTTGATGCTGAAGAAGGCTTTATCCTTGTTCTTTTCTTTCCTTAACATGTCAAAATAGTATGTTTTTTCCATCTTAAGGAAGGAGGCATATATATGGCCTCCCTCATTCTATATTATGTATTTTTGTTCTAACCTTTTGTTTTTCCCCATGCTAAATCTTGGAAGGTAATGCACATAAGTTGCTAAATCCTGAAGAGACACACATTTTTCAATTTTCAATATGCTAAATCTTGGAAGGTAACACAGATAAGTTGCTAAATCTTGAAGGGTCACGCATTTCCAATTTCAAATATGCTAAATCCTTTGAAGGTAACGCACATAAGTTGCTATATCTTGAAGGGACACACATTTCCAATAATCTTCTGAAGGTAACACACATAACTTGCTAAATCCTGAGGAGACACACATTTCATATTCATAGTGATACAAGAAGGTGGATCTATGGGTATTCTAGAAGCTATCAGAAGATGCACTACAATTGCAAGTACAATTTATGGGTGAACCTATTGGGCTTTCCCTCTAGGGTGATTCACGGTAAGGTGGGCATCTTACTGGGCAAGGTAATCACTTTCTCCTTTCTCTCTTTTCACTTTCATGCTAGTAGGACTGGATCATGAAGCTATGTTATTTATAGTGTTTCTCTTGTCTTTCTTATGTAATTATTTATTCTTTTATGATAGCTTTCCAAATATGATATTAGTATGATAAATATTTCTTAGCGAGGTTTCTTATGCTAATTTATTTGGGTTATTTAGTACTAACCCTTATTCTTTTAGTTTACTCATTTTGCACCCTCATGTGTGTATGTTGAGTTAGAATCCTTATCCTAGGGGCTTGTGTCCTTAGCTAAGTTTTGTTTTATCTCTTTGTGAATCCACTTAGATCTCTTCTTTCTTCTCCTTTACCAAGATTTTGCATAAGTCTATACTCTTGCTAAAGTGGGGGCTTAATGTATCATCTTAAAATGGAAGCACTTCTATGATAAGAGAATTTAGCCCTCCAAGTAGGTGTTTTTGGATCATTTCAAGAACTTTTAATGGGTCCCTGGCTTTGATCTAGCTTTCTCTTTTCTTTCCATTTCTTTTTTGCACTTGATTCCTTCATTCTAGGTCAAATTAGGGTTAGGATCCTGAGGATTCTCCTTAAGCTCCCTCTTCTATGGCTCTATTTTCTAGGTAGGAATTAAAAAATAGGTCCTCTTGGCCTTCATCATGTTCATCATAGGATTTTGTGCCTCTCCTTGGCACTCTACCCTATTCTGACATCATTTCTAGGTCTTTGGCACCTCCTATTTCTGATTCTGGCATCTCTGGATTGAGACCTTGAGATTTGTAACCTCAAGGTCAATGAAGACCTAAAGGGTTCAATGAATACATAAAGGGGTCAAATTTGACCTCAACCCTAACCTAGGTTAGGTTTGAGCTCATTTGAGACCCTGGGTTCAAGTTTCAAGGTCCCGTGATCTCCGGTTGTCATGTTTCAGAAATAATTGTTTTCCCGCTTCCGGGTCGGCTGTTTTGGTCTCCAAAATGGTAAACTCTTAAATTATATTTAATTTAGGTCCATTCCTAAAGGGTTGAGGCCTAATTCAAATTTAATTCCCCAAGGTGGCCTCTCTAGAGGATTGTGCCCTAGATCACTATAAAAGGAAGCCTTCCTCTCTCATTTTCTCGATAATTGTGAGAAGATCTCTACATCAAGTTTTCATGTTCAAGAACTCTCAAGAAAGGGGATCAAGAAAGAATTCATTAAAGCAAGCATCCATTCAATAAATCATCCATTCAAGTCCTCTTCTCCATTCAAGTTCTCCATTGAAGATCAAGGATTCAAGCATTCAAGCCATTGAAGGGATTCGATTCAAGCACTCAAGATTCATCATTCATACCCTAGATCCATCCATTATGGTGGTGTGATCTTCCTTCAAGATCCTTTTTTTCATCTTCAAGATCCATTCATTCTTCCCTCAAGGTGGACTCCAAGCATACAATCATGGAGGTTTGATTTACATTTGTTGATGTTATTTTCAAGCTTTCATATTAACATACTTGATTACATTTCAAATATAATTTGCATATCTATTGAATGTCATAGCTTCATTGTTAGATCTACTTCTACTACTTGCTAGCATTCTCCATTTCAATTTCAATATTAAGGTTGATTCCAAACCAGGGTTTGAACAAGGCAAACCCCCCAAACAAACAAGAAAAACCCTCTTTTTCTTGTAGGTACAGGTGTGGAACTATGGATGTAAGCTTGGATTTGGATATGCTTTTCGGTGAACTTTTGAGATTTGTGAACAAAATCAAAGTCAACCTTCAGAATAAAAATGTAGCCTTTGACCTTTTATGAGGGTCAAAGAGTACCTATCGTTAGAAAGATAAAAGATTTTTGGGTTTTCTCTATCTCGGCATTTCCAATCTGAAACAGGTTACATAATTGCCCTAAACTGTACATAGACACCAGAAAATAGGTATTTCCAAATTAATTTCATCATGAGGTATGTATCTTATCTTATCTGATTTCAAGCATTCTTTCCCTTACAATTCAAATGTATGTGTAAAATATTGGCTTAGGGGTCTCTTTTATGTGCACACCATTGTTCTAGGACCCCATCCACATTTTACACTATACAAAAAGTTATAGTTTTTTTTCAAAGAGTCTATCGATCATGACTTATTTTTCACATTGCCACTTTTTGGCATACCATGAACCTGCACATACCTTGTTGTGGACCACTTCACTATTGAACTTAGTGAAAAGATCAAGAAACTTGATGAAGAAATATAGGTCAGTGAAAATAATTCTTTAACTGAGCCCAATGCATTTCTTAACATTTTTCAAAGGTTCAAGAACTTAAATGGTTAAGAATTGATTTGAGGAAGCAAGAAGATATAATCAAAGGACAAATATCTGAGCTTCAGGCTGAGTTGCTTCCCCATCTCAAAATAATGGAGAGACATGTCAATAATGCAAAGAATTTAGTTGCCACCCCAAAAATTTTAGTGCTAGCACTAGTACACTTGACCTAGTTTTTCTACCAAAATTTTTGACCAAAATATAAAATGGTTTTGCTTGGTCAAATTATATAAGGAAATTTTTTTATAAAAAAAATTATGTCCGTGTTTGTCAAAATTTTGACAAACACGGTTATAACTTTAAAAAAAGGGGAATTTCATTTCTCATTTCATTATTCCTGGCTGACGAATTAGAAGGGCAGCGCGTGTGCGAAGGAGATTGAGCGGTTGAAACAACTCAAGGAGATTGAGCTTAGAAACCTTAACCTATGGTTTTTGGAGGTTTTTCATTCTTTATCTCAAATGTTTAATTTAATGAATACCCAATCAGCATTATCATTTGCTTTGAGACTTATTTACTATTTGATTTATGCTTTGAGACTTTTTTTACACCTCCTGATTGCATACATTTGGGTTTTACACTTCCTAATTGCATACATTTGCATACATTAGGGTTTTACACCTCCTGATTGCATAAATTTGCATACATTTTCATACCCTACTATAGTTGAATTCCCAAAACTACACGGCTCTTGCCAAGCCATCTGTGTTTGATTTGCATAAGATTTCATGGATGGATGTCCTGAGTTCCAAAGCTCCAACTTGACCACAGGCAAGGAGTATGTTGGCAAAGGTTGAGGAGTCTAGCTTTACATCCACCAGTTGCATTTTCTTAAAAGTTTCTAATGCCTTTTCAACAAACCCATTTTGAACATATCCTCCAATCATGGCAGTCCATGAGAAGACATCTCTTTGAAGAAATCTATCAAATAATTTACGTGCCTTGTCTATGTTTCCACATTTAACATACATGTCTACTAAGGCACTGACAACTAAAACATTTGATAAAAATCCCCCCTCCATTATTCTTTGATGGATATCAATGCCTTGTTCCAAAGCTCCGATTTTGTCACAGGCTGGAAGGATGCTTGCAAAGGTTGTGGAATTTGGCTTTACACCAGCTAGTTGCATTTGTTTAAAAGTTTCTAGAGCCTTTTCCACAAATCCATTTAGTTCATAGCTTGCAATCATTGTAGTCCATGAGACCACATTTCTTTGAGGCATTTTGTCAAATAGTTGGCGTGCCTTTTCTATCATTCCACATTTTTCATACATGTCTACCAGGGAGCTTGCAACTATAACATCTAACAAATATCCCTCTTCCATTATCTTTTGATGAATGTCCATACCCTATTCCAAACCTCCCATTTTGACACAGACTGGAAGGATGCTGGCAAGGGTTGTGGCATTTGGATTTACACCTACCAACTACATTTTTTGAAAGCTTCTAAAGAATTTTCAACATATCCATTTTATGCATATCCTCCAATCATTGTAGTCAATGAAACCACATTTCTTTGAGTTATTCTGTCGAACAGTTTATGTGCCTTGGCCATGCTTCCACATTTTGCATACATGTCTCCTGGGGCACTTGCAACTACAACATCCTACAAACCCCCCCCTTCCATTATCCTTTGATGGATGTCCATACCCTATTCTAAAGCTCCCATTTTGGCACACACTAGAAGTATGCTGACAAAGGTTATGGAATTTGGCTTTACATCTGCCAATTACATTTGCTTAAAAGTTTTAAAAGCCTTTTCAACAAATCTAGTTTGAATATATCTTGCAATAATGGCATTCCATGAGACCTCATTTCTTTGAGTCATTTTGTGAAATAGTTCACATGCTTTGTCTATGCTTCCACTTTTTGTGTACATGTCCACCAGGGCAGTTGCAACCACAACATTTGGAGAAAATCCTCTATCCTTCATGCTTTGATGGATATCTATGCCCTATTGTAGAGCTCCCATTTTGGAACAAGCTATAATCATGTTGGCATATGTGAACTGATTGGGTTCAAAACCTATTTGTTGCATTTGATGAAACAGTGTGATTGTCTCATGAGGATACCCATGTCTTCAATATGCAGAAATAGTCATATTCCATGAGACGTTGTCTCATTCTTTGATTTGGTCAAACACTTTAAGTGCATCCACTAGGCTTCCACACCTGTCATCCATGTTTATAAGCTTATTCTGAAACCTTGTAGAAAATGTAAATTTCCTAGGAATGATGAAAGAGTGAACATTTTTTCTTTGTGAAAGGCAATTTTTTAGATTGTAGGTTTGCGACAATTGAAGATATGAAAATAAGGCTCCGTCGGGTTTTTGTGTAGTGAGTAGAATGTGCAGGGCTTCCTTCAACCCTCCCTCTTTACATAATGGTTTGAGATTGATGTGAGTTGTGGATATCAATAGCATTGTACAACTATTATTCAATTGACCATAATGATATTACAAGTAAGCCGTGAAGCATTTCCACTCTCACTCACTGACTTGGTTCCTCATTGTATAAATTATCTCTTTCAAAGAAATGGCTGAATTTTACTGTTGAGGTTTTTGTTTGAAATGCTACTACAACAGTGGACCCTTCAGAACATATTCAACTTCCATTTTGACTGTAAACCATTTTGAATAGGGTTTCTTCTAAATTTGATGATACCAAACCCTCCTGTCCCACTACCAACAATGGAATAAATCCCCCAATACATGTGTTCATTGAGCTTTCCCCCAATACACACGTTCATTGAGTTTTCTTGTTTAAGAAGTGGAACTTCCATGGGGAGAGATTCAATCTAGAAGCTTGCATATTATGATGTTGGGTTTTGGATGATAGTATTTTTCTGATGATTTTAAGGGATGTTGGGTTTTGGATGATATTATTTTGTTAATGATTTTAAGGGATGTAGTTAAGATTCCTACGAAATGTATTGTTGATCAAATTTTTAAAAATGGAAAACACAATAGATTTTCATGAACTTTTCATCATCTATTCTTCATGATTTGCATATTTCATAGTCGAAAACCACAAAAAAATTGTAAAAGAATTGTTGCTTTTTCTCAAATCGAAAAAAAAAAAGTTTGACATTTTTTGGTCTTTGGTGTGTTTTGTAGGGAGCTTAGCCGCCATCGATTTAAGGGGGACAAGTTTATTTGGAACTAATGAAATAGTGTTAGTCCCTTGAAAGTCCCTATTTCTTTGGAGATGACAGTTTGATTTCTAATTAGTGGAGGGTTATTAGTTAGTTGAAATGGTTGAGATGAAGTCTTATAACTCTATGAGATTTTAATTGAGTCTTATAACTCTATGGGCTTAGCATTCAGACACCCTTTATTGATCATGTCAATTAATCATCAAGAGACATAGTATAACTTGTGATTTATCTTTAGTAACTGATCCAAATAAAGAAGAAAATTCATTTACAAGATCACCTTAGTTGTCTAAACCAGAGACAAGGACGTCACAGAGATAGGGACATTACAAAGAAGATTTTATTATGAGAATATTGTAGCAATATGATCTTCATGACATCTATAGATTAGACTTTATAGAAAAACATTGGATTTAATCGAAGTCTATGGTTCAAGAAGATAAGGATATCGGTATTTATTTCACAGAAACAAGAACCTTGTAATTGAAATATAAGAATTGAGTCCCAAATTGATGCAAGGGCCTGGTGCAAGAGGGGACAAAGGATGGCACACCCTAATGATCCAACCTTGCAACACACGTGTGGAAGCAACAAACAACAAGAGTGAGAGAGAAAATGCCATATCTTTCATTAACTTTCATCAATTTGAATTACACATACCAGGTTGTAAGGCCTTCCTAGTTAGGGCTTGATATTACAATGAATTAAAGAAGTCATCAAACATGCAAGGATCTACTACCAATCTCTAATCTAATGCCTTGTATCTTCTATAAAAAAAACTACCTTCTAAAACTACCACCAAACATCTACATTCATACAAGAAGCTACCGAGCTGAGTCAGCCTTCAGATCCATAATTAAAAGAAGTAATAGTCAAATTTGGGACCACATGCTTCCCAATGATGGATACCAACATTAATTCTATGATCCAATATAAATGCACAAGTCGGGCACAACAGGAAACAAAACTAGACTTGTTAGTAAGCAAGATAACTGAGCAACAGACAGACAATGCTGAGCGCCAGTGAAATAACCGACCACCCAGGAGAGAACCAACCACACTTGGTAACCAAAGGAAACTGACCAACTATCGACCAACTTGGTCAAAGAAGAAACTGAGCAAAACAAACAAACTCCAAATTATTTTTGGTGACATAGGATTGCCAAGGACCTGAGATGCTTATGCATCACAAATCTCATAAGATCGGACAAGGGACAATACAGTGGAATAGGAATCTCCCATTTGAGGTACTCTATCAAATAGTTGATGTTTATGCTTTGTTCCAAAACTCTCATTTCATAGTTGACCACCATAGAGTAGAAGTGATATTTTAACTTGTTTGTCAAACCACCAAACTAGAACTGAAGAAAATCAAATAAACAAAATAGAAAATGCTTTTGGTTGATGTTGCTCACCGATTCACCAAAGATGCTCTTGCATCAAGTTCTTTGTTTGTTTAGTCATACACTATACCTAATTCAACCTACTCAAATTAGTCTCAATTATCAAACTAATACTTTCTCTAAAGTCAAGTTTATCCAAGGAACCTTGTCCTACTTCAAGGTTACCCCCATCTTCCAGATTCAGCTTTAATCACAACCCCAAGCCAAATCAATTTAATCTTACTGTCACTTATCAACAAGTGCATCAAAAGTAGAAATCATGCACCCAAATGTATAAAAATGTATTACTCCTATATTTTTCAAACAATGTATTATTCATTCTATTAACATGTTATATAAGAAGCAATAATGAAGCCTGTCATGATCATATAGGTCTTATAGAAATAATGTAAAGAAATACATATAGATCTGACAACTCAAGCCATGTTCAAGGTATAAGAGAAATGTTGTAGCAAGATATCAAATGAAAGAAAACTCTGATTCCAAAGCATAATCATGAGTATCAAATATTAAAACACAATAGTAAGAAATTTCTATTATAGTACACTAACATCAGTCATCATGAACCACAATGCTCATAAATAAAGTTTTTAGCCTCAAAATAAAAAACTATGTCATAGTGATATGATGGGAATATATCAAAATATGTCTTGTCATTGATTAGAAAAGGAAGATCTTATGTCATGGCATCTATTATAGGTCATTGTTATAAAAATTTAAATGTATTAAATCACAAAGATTATGAGGGGAAGCTATAACAAGGAGTAAGCCCAAAAAACAACTATACAAGGTACATTCTTTAGTTACTTGCATAAACAAGTCAAAGATGCAATAGATCAGTAGCATTCCATAAACAAAGCAAGCAAGGTTCCATAAACACAATTCTCACAGTCCACCTAACTATCGATCTACCACCTTGCCCCAAATAGCAATGGTCTTACGTTATCTAGCACTACACTGGACCATAACAACCATGTGAAATGATGAGACACTAGCATGGATTTGAATGATGGTTCTGCTACCTCTTTTAGTGATTCTTGGGAGAAGAAACACATTATGTCTTGTGTGTTCTTCTCTCAAGAATCAACCTCCTATATGTAGGAGACAAAGGGAGAAAGCCAAAGGGGCTGACTTGAATGATTAATCCAAGAAGGCCTACTCTAGGGCCCAAACAAATAATTAAATGCAAAAATTGAATTCCATAAACAATAGATATTAAATATATTACATATTTAATATTAGAGGGTGGAAGCATTGTGTCCCATGTCTACAATTTTGACAGTCTCTATAATGTCAGTGTTGAATATGTTAAATCTTATATATACATATATAATATTGATAGGTTACGTATATGATTCTCACATATATATAAATCCTCTTAGTATATACCTTTGAATATATCATCTAAAGATATTAATAAGATAAGAAGTGCATTTCCATGGTGCACTATGTTACTATTCTAATTTCACCAATGAATTTTCTAATTTTGATAGTCTCCCTGGCATTCCTCACGATAACCTAAAATTCATGTAAAAAATGGCCTGTAAATGACTACCAGACAATTTTTCCCAATTTACTCCACCTCAGAACCTCTGGTTGGATTTAAATGAAATCTAGGGACATGCCCCAACTCTCTATGAAGTCAGATTGCAAAAATTTATCCATACAGGATCGGGAAAGAACAAACACCAGTAAAATACTTCAAAAACACACTTTTGCTAATTCCAATTTGCAGAATTTCTTCATTATGGTAGCCTTGATTATATGGTGTTAAATCTGATAGCCTTATTACATCATTTAAAACCATTATTAGTCATTTCCCAATCCCCTAACCTAGGACCAAATCATGGGAAAGAAAAGGACATAACACAACCTTGCCATGATTGGGCTTTGAGCATTTAATCTACCAATTACTAATAGATTAAGCATATTATTACTATGCTTAATGTTCCATTTAAATGCATTTAACACAAAATTTTTTTTTACCAAACTGAACCAATGACATGTTTACAACAAAGGTCTAATAGTATTCCCAATAATTCTTAAACATACTTTATCTGATATGATGAATTCTTAAACAATTAAGGTTGGAGTAGACATTGTTATTCATAGTTGTTTGTGTGGTACAAGGAAGATTTGGCTAGGTCAAATCTTCCTTCGTGCTAGCAGTAAAAATAGACTAAACCTTTATTAAGAATTCATCATATCAGATAAAGTATGTTTAAGAATTGTTGGGACTGGTCCTTTGGCATGTATTAAAGAGAATAGAATTTTCAGCATATTATTATCATTCTATTTCTTTGTTGTAAAAATGCCATTGGTTCAATTTTGTAAAAAAATTTTGTGAATTAACATGCCATTGGTTTAGTTTTGTAATTTATTTTTTAGGAAAAATCTAGCCAGTCACTATCTACACAATACCAGTTACTCCTTTGGTATCAAAAACAACAAAAACAACAAAGTTCTTGCATAAACAAGTAAAACTAATGCTTGGAAATGTTCCTACATTACCACCAAGAAAAGATCACATTCTAAACTTTCAAATCAATACGTTGTTGTTTCGATTGTACCTATGGGATAGTGTACTCCAAAATTGCAAAGAAATTAAGTGTATTGCAAATAGACTACCCTCTACAAGGAGCTGACTGGAATCTACTAACCAACCTTCTAACTGTCAAATCATTATGCTTTCAAATCAATTACCTATCAGCGTATCCCTTGTGAGGGAGAGAAGCCAAACACATAAAGAACATGCACATAAACATGACAACTAAAAAGCTTAAATGGAATACACCAAGAAGTACCAAATGATGAATGCTCAATTATTGTAATGGAAAAGAAATATCAGAATCATCCATTTCTAGAACTTGATTTTTCTATAGTCCTAATGGTTTTTCTTATTTCTTGACTTTTGTCCCTTTTTGATTTCCTATGTCTGTGCTTGGTGACATGATTTTGAACATTGTTGACATACTTAAATGGAATACACAATACCAAATGATGAATGCTCAATTGTTGTAATGGAAAAGCATCAAAACCATCCATTTCTAAAATTTGATTTTGTATAGTCTTAATTATTTTTCTATAGTCCTAATGATTTTGAAAATTGTTGACAAAGAGTGTTTCTTTTTTTTATTATAGTCTAAATGATTTTTCTATAGTCGTAATGATTTTTCTTATTTCTTGTCTTTTGTCCCTTTTTCATTTCCTATGTCTGTGCTTCGTGACAGGATTTTGTCACCTTCTTTTGATGGTATATTTCATTCAATCTATGTGGAATACTATTTTGTTTACTATTTTATTTCAGCTTGACATTTCATTCATTTTTCATATACACAGAGACTACACATGCTGATAAAAAAATGAGCTATTTGATTTAGGTTTACTTTTCATTATTGTAAATGGTTAATATTTCTAATGGTACTCCTTGGTGTATTCCATATAAAAATAATCAAGTTTCTTCGGTATGATAAATGTCCCTTTGCATTGAGAAAATTAGAGTTGAGAAAATGGTTGTTCAGTGAGACCAATGAGTCATTCCATTCAAGAAAGACCATGTTTGATGATATCAACCCACAATAAAATAGGGAGATAATAGCTAGATTGTGGTATAAATTTAAAAGAAAAGGTGATGGAAAATGTTATCTACCTTGATTGCAAACATTTTTTAAGTACTTGAATCTACAATAGAACAATAGTGGTGAATGTATGATTATTATAATCATATGATTATATGTTATAATATTTATGTAATAAATGTAGTAATGATGGTGTGGTGCATTATTGATATAGGTTCAATGACTCTTATCAATGTGCCAAACTGTCAATGCGGTGGTGGGCAGTGCATGTTGAAGACTTCATGGACATAGAACAACCCTGGATGACAATTTTGGTGCTGCCCAAATAGAAAAAAGGTTGCTAATGTGCATATATTTAATGATTCTAATGTAAATACTATTCATTATATTATAAGAACTAATGTAGACTGGGCATCACAGGGAAATAATGGTTACAGATACTTTAGTTGGGTTGATGACAACTCATCTGCATCTATCTACCCATCTCCACTTATCCACGATGAAGGATTTGAGTGCAAAACATGTCAGGCTAGGGAAAATCCTGACATTATATTTTTATGATGCCTTCTCTATATTGTAATCGCATATCTTTGTTCAGACCATATGCGGAGATGAGCTCAGGAATTAGTCACTTTAGTATTTTCATATTGTAACTAATATTTTAATATGGATATGGCGTAACTTATCTTTGCCTCAAGTGCACATATATATGGTTTACATCTTTTTTTACAATAATTCTTCATGTTTATGGCTCAGGTGAGCCCCAATTTGCTATCAATCACATGATTAAATGTATAGCATTTTCTTGGTTATTCCATTTGTGGTTTCATGGTATGTTATATGCTTATAGTGTCCTTGAAGCCATATTTGCCTCATATAAATATGGCCTCAAAATGCTTATTCTTTCTTTTGTTCAGACTCAGGAAAATCTTTAGAAGTGGAAAGTTTTATTGAAAGGTTAATGGCCTCGAGAAAGAAAATGTTTGTGTGAAATAAGATAGAAAATGTGGTTTTATTAAAAATAAACCTCCCTGCCCTTAATATATTATGCATGTATATCTTCCTATCAGCGTAACCATTGCACCTTATTGGGGTGCAATTGCTAGTAATATAAACACTAGATTGTGTCTTCATGAGTAGAAAAGTGACTGTTTGTAAACAAAAATGACATAATATTGTTGTGCTTAATTTGATAATATATATTTTTAAAAAAAAATTAAATATCCTGTCACTTTTTCGATGGAAAAAGAATATCCTAATCGACAAGAGTGTTATATATTCGACAACTATTCTGACCAGCTCTTGTCACAAGAGTGATGAGTATTATTTGTTATTTCGACAAGCATTCTATACATTCAATGACAATTTCAACCTTAAGTCCTCACAATTTTGACTGACATTGGTCACAGAGATGAAAGGTATGATCGATAATTCTTCCAGGTTGAAGTGATTATTTCGACGGTGAGTCCATCGATAATTCAACCACTAAAGACGTCAAAATTTTGATGATGGTTTTTGTGTCATATAATCGATGAAAAAACTTTAGCAACAGTTATGGTCATTGGGTCAACCAATTGGTATAAAAAATTTGACTAATCCTCGTCGAAAAAAAAGCTAGAATTTACTAGTGTAGAAAACATTTTTGACATGCATGCACAAGCCGGTTTAGAACACATTTCTCTTGAGAACCTGAAAGAGGAATGGGAAAACCTCTTGGTTTCAATAAAGAAAACCCATCAACATATTTTTGACAAGCTGTAAGTACATTTTTTTTG
Organism: Chamaecyparis obtusa; assembly: GCA_027943335.1. Lineage (NCBI taxonomy): Eukaryota > Viridiplantae > Streptophyta > Pinopsida > Cupressales > Cupressaceae > Chamaecyparis > Chamaecyparis obtusa. The sequence continues at coordinate 366,390 of BSBK01008305.1, read as the reverse complement.
GCATTAATTTCAAAAAGGGGGAAAGTCTATGTATATATATGCTAGTATGTATTTCACACTAAGAGCATATACAAAGGGGGAGTTAGTATATTTTTTTTTGGATTTTGTATATTTTTTTTGGCAGTCGGTACATATACATAAATTTTTGATACTAATTTCAAAGGGGGAGAATGTTAGTCCTATTTGAGCATTAATGGATGTCATTAGTATCATTCAGTTGGTAAAGGAGATAAATAGGATAGTCGGTCAAATACATAAAGCCTATACACCGAGCAAGATACAAGGCAAATCTCTAAGCTAACTGAACATGGCTTTGACCAAGTATTCTTATTGAGGATGGTGATCATTGAACATTCATATGAACCGAGCACCAGTTAATTACTGAATGGAGAATGCAGCGAACATCGAGTAAAATAGGAAATGACATATTAGTTTGAAATGGCACAAATATCAATGCAAATGATTCACACTGTTCAAAAACTAGTTTACCAAGATTGATACATAATTAAACATGGATGTAATCATTAAATTATTGTTGATTCCTATGTACTATAAGATCTAGGTTATTTTGTTTCACCATTGATCTTAGGTTTTGTAAGATATTGTAAAATCCTAATTAGGTCAAGTTAGTTTGATATCAAATATGTAAAGATGTCATTATGAAAATATATCATGAAGGAGTAGCCACACTAAGGACATCAGGAGATGAGACAGGGTTTTTGACAGAAAGGTTTAAAAGAAGCATTCAATTTTTTAGAACATACTGAAGGCTACTGAGAAGAATAGAAGGATACATAGATCACTACAAGGTGATATCTTTATGGTAGATTATAGATTTGAATCAGGCAAGATTGAGATGCTAGTTATAGATACATTTTACTGTTACCATTTAACCATTGTAGCAGATTCAAAATCTCCTAATAGAGTGGACTTAACCGTTCTTAGCTAAATATCTTAACTGAGTACACACATGTATTGTGTTGTTAAAATCCTCTCACCAGGTAGATCTAGCTGATCTAATTTTTACTCCTAACAGGGTAAGATCACTAGCAGTGATCACAATTTGTAGCCTTAACCAGCATACTTTATTACTGTAGTAGTGAAGATTTGTGGGTGTCATCCCCTTCATAGTTTTTACCTTCTTACAAGGGTTTCTACGATACCAAAATATTTATGCTGTGTGTTTGAATTTTCATGAATGGTTTGTTGATTAGATTACATGCAAATTAAATTTTTAGTTATATTTGAATGTATGTTTCATACAATGGATTCAGTCGATTAAATGCTATCGATACCTACAAAGTTTTAGTCTTGAAAAGTTTTGAAGGTACTGATTCACCTGTCCTCTCTCAGTAATTATCTTTCCATAATCCCAACATATTGGATAGTGAAGGGAAAGATGATTTGGATTCGATTGGAATATTTGGATAAGATAATAGGAGTAGAAATGAATTGTATTGAAGATGATAGGAAGAAGGGAAATTGAGATGATTAGAAGATAAATAGATTAGAAAGGATTGGATTGGAGGAGAGATTAATTACATAGAAGAATATAGGAAGAAGGGAAAATGTGAGGATAAGACAAAAGTAGAGGAATTGGAGTGAATGGATGGGAAGAAGGGAAATTGATTAGATGATAAGATAGATGAATTTGATTGAGTGGAATTAGAAGATAAAGGAATTTGATTGAAGAATGTATAAAGAAGGTAAATTGATTATAGTAGAAGGGAAATCAATTGTAAATGAAAGGATTGGATAAAGGGATTGAAATGAAAGATGGATATGGAATATAAGGGGAATAAATTGAGTAGATTATAAGATAAATGGAAGTGATGGATGAAGATGAGAAGATAAAGTGGATTGAATAGAATAGAAGTGAAGGGAAAGATGATTTGGATTGGATTGGAACACTTGGATAAGATAATAGGAGTAGAAAGGAATTGGATTGATGAGGATAGGAAGAAGGGAAATTGATTAGATTAGAATATAGATGGATTTGATTTAGTGGAATTAAAAGATAAAAGAATTGGATAAGAAGAATTAGAAGATAAAGGAAGTGGATGGAATAGAAGAAAGAGAAATGGATTAGACATGAGAGGGAAAGGACAAATGGATGTTATAGGGTGAGGTTAGAAGAGGGATAAAATGATGGAATGGATCGGGACCAATGACAAGGGAGAACCAAGGAATGATAGAAAAAATGGGAATGGATGTAGTTTATGGATGGAAGGTAGATGGAGGGAATAAATAGTGATAGGAGATGGGGGATTAAAAGGTGGGGGAAAGGGTGATGAGGATGATTTTGCAAAGGAGTTAAATGCCTGACACTAAAGAGAGGGGAAGGGATAGAAAGATGGTGGATAAAGGATGTATGAAATGGATGTAATTGGTATGAATATGTATGGAGGGAATGAAGGAAGGGATGTGCCAAAGCATGCACGGATATCATTATTTTTTGTGTGTGATTCAGTGCCTCTAGGTTTATGAAGGAAAAGGGATGAAAGTGGTAGGTGGATGGATGGGATGAGGGGGATGAATAAGAAAGGGGAGAGGGATATGGGGGATATGGAGAAGATAAATGGTATGGAGAATATGGATAGAAAAGGATAATGGATAGTGGATGAAGGAAGTGTAGGGGATAATCAAGATCAAAGACATGGAAAGGAGGATGGATCTTTATAGGATTATGGATGGAGGATGGAGGAAGTGAATATGAAAAGGATTATGAGATGGAGGATATGGATAGGAGGTAAAGATCAAATATGGAAAAGTGGATGGAATTATGTAGGATAATGGAGGGGAGAGGGATAATGAGTAAGGAACATGGTTGGTGCATATGGATGGATGGAATAAATGGGATAGTCAAGATCAATGATAGGAAAGGATGATGATAAAATTTAAATAGGAGGATGGATAGTGGATATGAAAGATGGAAGACATATATGGTAGCATAGGATGGACGGATCTTTCCCCCAAGTGTAGGGTACAAGGGGATGAGGATAAGTGAATGGATGGAAGAGGTGAATTTTAGAAGATAATAGATATGTGATAGGAAGATGGGGGAAGGACTCAAGCATCTATTTTTGTGATATTTCTTTTTTCATTTTGTATCAAGGCATTTTGGGTATGTGCTCGTATATGTTGGTAGGAGGGTTGCATGGTAGATGAAATGGACTAGGGGAAGTAGAATGAGGATTTAGGAAAAAGATTGGATTAAAGGGATGGATGAGTATGGAATGATTGGGGAATAATGGATGGGAAGTTGGAATAATGATGGATAAAAGGATGGGAGAGGTGAAAAGATCATCATGGACACACATCATGAAGGGTGGTGGAGTAGCGAATGAGGTGATTTTGGAGGAGATGGAGAAGAAAAGGTGGATTTGGGATATAGGGACCCAAAATAGATGACTGAGGTAATGGAGTTGGAAAGTAGAGGATTTTTAGAGGGTTGATTTAGAGGACTTAGGAGTGGAGGAAGCTTTTGGATTAGCAAGGTTGGATGCCAATTTGGATTTGTCTTTGAGATTCATTTTTCTCATTGAGTAGCCCAAGAATCCACATGATTTTTGAATTTTTTTTTTTTGATTTGGGGCCTTTGTGGCCTTTTGAACTTTTCATCCTTTTGGATCATATTTTTCTTTTCTTGAACATGTCTATTAGATGGGACATGTTGATCCTTTGATTTTTGTGTGGATTTTTGGCTTGATGCATCATTTTTTTATGTTTTTTCCTTGGGCATCCAACTTGCTTCCATTAGCCATGGTATGGTGGCATGAGGATGAATGGTTTAAAGAGTGTATGGATGGAATTAGGGAGGATGAATGTTGGAAGGAATTCAAGGATGTGTGTCATTGTTGGATCTTTCTTAGGGATGTGAGGTGAAATTGGAGATGGTGAATGGATGTATGTAAGGACCTAAAATGATGGAAGAGATGAAGGATTAGGTTTGGGAACATAAGGACCAAAAATGGATGTGTTTGAGGAAGGGAGGGAGTTTCTGACATAGGGGCCCAAAATGGATTTGGAGGGTGGGGGGATGGAGGTGGGGACATAAGGGCCTAAAATGGATTTGGAATATGAGTGGTGGGAATATTTAACTTCAGATTTGGATGGAGGAATTTAGGATTTGGAAGGAGTAGAAGGTGTACCAAAATCTTGAGACATTCTTTCTTCAATAGGATGCTTAGTATTTGCAACACAAGATGCAAGTCCAGGTGTATGAGATTCATGGATGAATTGAATAGGTGGGATAGGATTTTGTGGAGGATTAGGATCATGAGGGGGATTAAGGGAGATAATAGGATCATGAGATGGATTATGAGGGATAAGAGGATCTTGAGATGGCTGAGGATCATGACATGGAGATAACATGGTACTTGGATCTTGAATTTGAAGAGGATCATGTGGTGGAGTAAAAGGGATAATGGGATCGTGAGATGGACGGAGATCATACAATGGAATGAAAGGGAGGGAATCATGAGAGAGAGAGATTATATCTTGACATGGAGGGGAATTAGTGAATTGGAGAGAAGGAATATTTTCATGAAGTGGAGGATAAGTGGATGTTAAGGCTTGAGATGGAAGGGGATCATTGGATGGGGTATAGGGGATAGGTTCATGAGATGGAGGGGAGTCATTAACAGATGGGATAATAGGGATTTCTTGATCTTGATTAGGAATTGGATCATGAAGTGGATTAAGAGGGATAAATGGATCTTGAGATGGATTGGAAGCATGGGATAGAGAGATTCTAAGATCTAGAGGAGGAGAAGAATCCATAGTAGCATGCTTTGGAACAAGGTCTTGACATGTTTGTATTGGGGAGAGTGATGGGATGGAGGAAGTAGAAGCTTCCACTTGAGTGGATGGAGGTATGAAGGACTCAAGAGACTTAGAAGATCTAGGTGTGTCTTGACTTGGATAGAATGATGGTGAGTGCATGACTTGTGGAGATTGGGTAGCTTGATTTAGAGGTGGGGATCTATACTTCATTGTTATCTCATTGATCCATGAAAACAAAAGAATGGTTTTGGATGAGAGATGGGGATGGTGGATTTGGGTAAATGTGGGAGGATGAGATGGATTTTCCTTGTAAAAGGTGGAGGAAGGAGAATAAATGTGAGATGTATTGGGATTGGATATGGCATGTTGATGTGGAACAGATGGGGATATCAGATTGTCTTGGTAAGTGGGAATTGAATTGTTTTGGTGAATGTGTGAGTTGGATGAATGTGAGATTGGATTTGTGTGAAGCCAATCTTTATCCATGATGTTGGAATGAAGGTTTGGATTTGGATTAGAAGAATATGTAGATGAAGATTTGAATTAGGAGTAGATGAATTGAGATATTTGAGGATGGATGAAATATGAACTTAGGACTAGGAGCAAGTTTGGACTTTTTTTTTTATTTGAGAGGGAAGAGCCTCAAGGACTTTGATTTGATTTGATTGGATTGATTGATTATGAGGGCAGGGCCTCAAGGATTTGACTGATTGGATTATGGATTTGATTGATTGTGAGGGAAAGGCCTCAAGGATTTGATTTGATATGTGAGGGTAGGGCCTCAAGGATTAGATTGATTTGATTTGATTTGATTTGATTTGTGAGGGCAGGGCCTCAAAGATTAGATTGATTGGATTTGATTTGATTTTAGATTTGAAGGTTTGAGACAAACCTAGGTGGAACGAGACCCTATGATGGTGAAAACAAAGGATTAATTTTGATGATGATCTTCTTCTGCTTGGAGATGGACTTGTGATCCCAAGAAAAATAGGATAGGATTAATGGAAATAATTACTTGAGATAGACTGATGTTCTCAAAGAAACAATTTGATTAGATGTGTTTTCTAATGATGAGAGTCTATGTAACACTTTTGATTAAAGTATTTCAACCTAATATTGATTAAGGAATGAAAGATGAGATTTGATTTAATTAGTCTTGATTATGCTTGGGTATGGGTTAGTCAAGAAAAGATTTGATTAAAGTCCAAACGATGATTTTTCTCCTAAGTTCAAAGTAGAAGATTTTATAATAATTTGGATTAGAAGATGATGTGGATATAGATTGAAATTTAGAATGAAAATAATTTACAAGATAAATGAGGGATATTGGGAGGAATTTAAATGGATTGAATTAGGATTGGATTAGAATGATCGTAGATTTACAAGTGGATTGGATGAGGAAGGTAATGATGTGATTAGATTAGAGGGAAAATGAATGATGAAGTTGGATTAAGAAAGTAGATGTGATTTATGAAGGATTACCAAGATGATGATTATGACCTTGATTGAATGATTAGGAAGAGGATACATATAACCTAGAAGAATGATTATATTAGAAGAATAATTAGAATTATTAAGAAGAATGATAAACTTAACTTAGAAGAAGTGATTAGGCAGATTAGAATAGATTAGGAAGGACTTAGAAGAAGTGATTAGGATGATTAGAATATAATAGGAATGACTTGGAAGAATTGATTAGGATGATTAGGAATAGAATAGGAGTTACTTGGAAGAATTGATTACAATGATTAGGAATAGAATAGGAGTGACTCAGAAGAATTGATTAGGATGCGTAAGATGATTAAGAGATGAAGAGGAAGGATGATTAGGATATGGAGGAATGTTTAAGGATGTAGAGGAATGATTTGGATGATTGAATTGGAATAGAAGATGACTAAGGATTTTATGGATGATTAGGAGATGATGACTAGAATGATTAGAATAGACGAATGAATAGGATGATTAGAAGGTGATCAGGATAAGAAGTATGAAGAAGATAATGAATTTTATAGACAAAAGAAGTGATGGGGAAATGATGTGGATATGATGTAGAAAGATTGACTAAATAAAACTAACTTAACAAAATATTTTTGTTGTTTTGAAATGATTTTTTGATTTTTTTGAGTTTTTGAGTTTTGTAATATTTTTGGGTTTTCAAACTTTATATTTTTTTTGGATTTTGAAGTTTTTTTATGTTTTTGGATTTTGAAAGTTTATGCTTTTTTGGATTTTTGATTTTAAAATGCAAAGAAAACAAATGAGATTATATACAAACATAATTTATAAGGCTTAATTTGGATGGTGTGTCCCCTTTTGGCTGCAAATGGGGAGGGTTTTAAACATTCAAATACATAAAACTCACAAAAAATCCTATTGAGGCTTCAAATAGGATATACAAGCTCAACGAGGGGATGTCTTCGATATATACAAGGTATGTGAGGCCTGAATCCATAGATGAAAGAGAATAATGTCACACAGCCAGGAGGAGATGGTAACCCAAATATTCACCTTCACTTCCCAAAGGTATAAATTTATTTGGGGCTTAGCCAAGAGTTACAAGATTCTACTTCCAAGAGAGGTGTCTTTGGATTCACCTCCCACTATTTATACTCTGTCGAAACATGAGAGTTGAGGCCGTCCCTTGAGGTGATCAAATCCCCAAGCAAGCCTCCTAAAAAGAAAACAAGACAACACATTTCTTATGTACTCAAAATCATTCTAAGGCATGAGAGGAGAGAATACGTACATGGCCTTGGGGTTTAAAAGACACTTGTTATTTTTAAATCAAAACCCAAAAGTGAAAGGTTTATTTTAAGACCAATTTGAAAATGTGTTTAAAACACTTCAAATAGATTATATGAGGCTAAAACTAGTTAAATAATCATATTCCTTGCATTTGTCTAATGAATTCTAAAAAAAATTTGTTGAAAAATGATTTTTTATGCCCAAGCTATGAGTGTTTGAAGTTTGCAAAGAAGGATCAAATTGGAATGTGTGCACCTAATTTTTGGGATAGAATCTGATAAATTTGTTTGAAGATCTAGATAGATCTCTGAACCAAATTTCTGGTGCTTCTTGAATCGTCAAAATCTGACTTGATTTGCAAAAGTTATAGTTGTTTTAGTGAAAGTGCCTCTTTATGAGTTTTTAAAGATGAAAGGGCTAAGTTCAGCCCCTAGCGACCAGCCCCTGGGTCCCATGTGACCATAGGCTACAAGAAGGGGCTGGAAGTTTCAATAGAGCCCCTGGTTGCCCATATGACCAGGGGTTGAACTCCTGCAAATAATTCCAAAAAGATAATTAAAAATTTATGAAATTAATATTAAAATCTAAAATGAAAGTGCACATTTTAAATTTTTAATAATATTAAAAACTAAAATGAAACTACACATTTTTGGTGAATAGTGCCTTTTCTATTAATTGAATATAAAAGTTACATATTCACAAAAAAAGGGGTCGGGGGACATGAAAATCACCCCGCAAGAGTCCACATGGCCAAAGTTGGAAACAGTAACATAAAAACTAGAGACTATTCATAAAAAGAAAAGCATAAAGCCATCAAGCTGCAAGAGCAATGCCAACAAATGGTGGAGGATCTTTAAAATCTGAAATGAAAGTGAAGATTTTTTTTATAGATTTGTCTTTGACGACTATTTTTTTTATTTCCTTTTTCTTTATTACTATTTTTGTTATTTTAATTTTAATTTTTTATTTTTTGGCTATCACAACTGCACAGACTGTGAAAGCACAGTCTCGTGGACTATGTTTACAGCCACAGGCTGTGAACCACAACATAGTTTACAAACTGTAGTATTCACAACCGCAAGATGTGAATTTTTTTTTAATTTTTAATTTTTAATTTGTTTTGTTTTGTTTTATATTTTTAATTGGATTTTTTGGTTTCTTTTTATATATATTTGATATTATATATATAATATATATAAATATGTTTTTTTTAATATTTTTATATTTTTTTAAATAAAAACAAAAGATTGATGAAAATAAAAAAAGAAGATTAATAAAAATAAAAGGACTTCTATTTTTTTTAATTTCTTTTTACCACAAGATTGAAAACAAGAATAATTTTTTTTAACTACAAATTTAAAAATGTAAGAAAAGAGGAAATTTAAGGTATATATACAATGTAAATATTTCCTAAAACTTGTAAAAAGTAAACTGAGAAAAGGATATGAAGTTATATGTAATGCCCAACTTTTTCACACTAGACATGATGTCACACAACTTGATTATTCTACTCAGCATAGTAAATAGCATCATAATTTATTTTTTTGATTAGCTAAAATTCAACCTAATAAGACATGTAGCGAGAATAATAAACTTTATAACATCTTTCAAGAATGATCATTACTTGCAATTGCATACCTGAGAACTCTCTCTTAATGTTCCATATGCTTGTCTCCCATCCCAATTACCTGTTCCTGCATACATGACTACCAACTAGGTGCATAATATAAAATCCATTAGAGGTTAGATATAAGATCATGAAGATAGTTATTTCATTGATATGTTACATAGATAAACAAGAGGTAATTCACATCAAATTAATGATAGATAAAAGAAATGAATGAGCTATGAAGAAGGGTACACCGTTATTAATCTAATCTTTCAAGGACAAGTTATCTAAGTCTTATCGAGGAATCTATTAAGTAGATCCCCAATAGACACATTCCCATTTAGTAGGTTTACTAAGAAGTTTCCCAAAAGCTTCTTACTCAAAATCTAATGTTCCAACCTAGCAATTTTCCTAATTCGGAGTATGTTCATCATCAGAGGAGTACCAAAAGAAATAATAACAACGCACATGCTCTCCACCCATCCAAATGGCATCATGAGATCTCTAAGGTCCTAGCCAACCCCCGAGCAAGTGAAAGCTTTTAGCACCATTAAGATCTATAGTGAGATTGATTTCACTGTCACAACTTAAAAGATAGGTTTTTCCATAAAAGGTCTTGACAACTCTAACTATCTTAATCCTAGTCATCATTATATAAGCGATTGAGAATTACTAACTTAACCATATTACACCTCACCTCCTTCACAATCTACATAAACATAGAGATATTTCCATATCAAGATAAAAGGGTATATTTCACCATTATTTCATTGAAACTATAGGCTAATAGTTGCATTAGTAGATTGAGAGTTAGTTTTCTCCACCTCAAACATCCCATTAACCTTTAAAACTGATTATAAAAGATAATCTAAATTTACATTTTGTAAAGACTATATCTAACTTTATAAATCTTACTTCTAAAAGTTACCCTAATAATCTACTCATAAAATAGTAAGATTTGAAGTAATTTAATATCAAAACAAACTTAGCAAATTTATATATATTAAACCACCATCAAAGAAATCTAAAATCTTAAGAGAATACATCCCTCACTCTAAGAACTACTTGACTATAACATTGATTCTAGAAGACTATGCTAATCTTACATGAGGTCCCTGACGTGGGTTAAACTTTGCACTTAGAAAGCTATATCCCAAGAAATTTCAAACTAGAGCTAAACAATAACCTACCATATAATTCATTCCATTGAATATTCGATCTACAAGAAAATAGTTTCTCAACCCCTCACTCAAATTCTAGAAAACTTATATTTTCTTTAAAATTTAATAAATCTATATTTAGGATTTTAAACATCGACTCATAATGGTAATTAAACTAGGATAATTATATACATGATTGGCGATATTAAGAATTGATGAACAGATCGACTCATAACATCAAGGCCAGCAATCAAGGTTGATCAGTTAGTAATGGGAAAATGTTCATAAGGGGTATTTACTTTATCAATGATAAACCGATTGAGAGATCGATGGAAAGTTGTAGTATTGATTAAGGTAAGAATGTCCAACTTAGTTACGAAGTGGTACGAACATCATCAATGATTCCACAAAAAGATATCAATCTAATACAAAGAATAATCATGCTTTATAGCTATCGATGCAATGAAGAAATCAATCATAATTAATCGTTTATCTATCATGATACAATTAAATTGGTGATTAATCAATTAAGTACTGATTAAGAGAGGGTGCCATTTCTTGAAAGGGAGGGGACATATCATTTGGAAGTCAATGAGAGACAACCATTTTCTAAAGGGGATATGTATATAGATTGGTGGAGAATGATCAATTTCAAATCATTTTAAAAAAAAAACTTTAATCCTATTTAATCATCCTCACTGGTTCTACTCTGTTTAAGAAGAATTGCCATTTGGCAATACTGGTGGATGCATAAAGAGTGTAGATCAGAGACAATGTCTCATGAAATCTAGATATTAGAGGTCACACAATAGACACAACACTCATTGTTGAGTTGCACAATAATATAACACAATACCTACCGCTCCTAGCAATGAGATATGAGTCAATTAAATACTAACCTAGACATTTCAGATGACTGCTATCACTAAAAGAAGTACCAGTATCCTCTCAGCCTATGCCATTATAAATAATTTAGAAAGGAGTACAAACTTGCTGGTAAATTTTTTTGTCTACATTACAGTGTGTAAGACTTTAGTATAATCAAATGCAACTAGGAAGATTACAAACTCTTCACCCAACATGTTAACAAAATTTATTAAAGAGATGGTTAATGGAATGTATTATTCATGAATAAGGGATTAAAGGAAATGAAATTGGAGCAATGCTTTTAGTTTGGTTGAAAGAGAGAGATGTCAAAACTTTTAGATCCATTGGTTGTGAGGCTTTGAAGACATATAATACAAGATCTATCAATAACTTTTAAGTGAATGGTGATGGTTACCTCCTCATTCCAGAAATGCACTATGTTTGAGTGGCTTTAGAAAACTCCCAATACATGAACCATGCACGTGTGAGCTCCGTTCATCTGAATTGGAAAGCATTAGCATTTGACATTTGATAGAATGTTGCGTGAAATGTTCTCACTGCTAGGTACATGACCATTTTACCAATAATGAGAAAAAAAAAAAGAAAACGTTTCGAGTATTCAAGGATCATTTATCTACAAAGTAATGAAGGGCCATAGATGCTGCTGTCATGACATCTTATGAAGCTACGCCCAGCCATATAGGTGCTGCTATCGTGCGCCCAGCATATAGTGCTATGTAAAATCCAAAAAAAAACCCGATCCCCCCCTTTCCATCCCCTTTTTTTAATTCCTTCCTCTCGCCTTTGTTGCAGCCACCTTGACTTCAAGCTTCGTACTCTATCATCATCAATTCACCAAGCAGATAGAATAGCATAAGCTACAATCCATGTCAGTATCACTTGTCAGGAAGATCTTACACATCTTCATGTCTATTCCCCATTAAGTTGCATATTGACCTATTCTTGTTGATCGATAGAAAGTGGTCTCCAAGAACGCTTCGTCAGAAGTCATAAAAGAAAATGCAGCATACTCCAGAAGACCATACTATATTGAATGCAGTGGTAAAGGAGATACTAGAGAGTGGCCAATCATCGAAATGGTGTACCAAAGGTTTCATTATTAAACGAAGTGACAAGGTGTCACTTGCGTACCAAGCCGCGTGTATGAAATGCAAAAGTGAAATCTGTTTTAGAGTCACGAGATGGATGGAATCACTTTTGATAGACCAGTAATGTCTAAACAAAAAGGTAAACTATGAGGATGGTGCTCACCCATACCCTAGTCTACTGCATTAAAAGTCTGGTGTTACCTTAGATACAACATAAAGGTGGGAGGGGCTCAAATCAATATAAATTGAATGTATCGTTAAAGTTCGTAAAGTAACATTTTATTACTCAAAATGATCTTTGTTCTCTTGTAACAAAGCAATAGTTACACACGTGTCTTCATATTCCAATTCAATAATTGATATCTTTATTGAAATGAATTATAATTAAATAAAGTAATTGAAATGTTATCAATTAAAAACTGAAATGTTATAAATTCATATTGCACAATATATAATTAAAAGCAATATTAGTAATTTATATTATTTAACTATATGATGACTCATATATCTATTTGGATTTGATATAACTACAAGATATATCCAATATTATTATTATTATTTTGGTGGTAAGGTAAAATGTATGAGTCAATTGTAAACCTCTTGCTTGAAACAAAGCCATCAATATAGTGATGATATTGATTCTCAACCTAGTAATATAATCGATGGTGTTGTTGTTTAGTCACCTCTTGATGCATCAATAATATCATAAGATTATAAGTAACATGACATTAATATCAATACCAAGTATTTGATGTTACCACCTTCATTTAATATTGAGGTCAATATATATATACACATAATATTCTATTTGATATTATATTACAGAAGTCTTAAATGTTCCCACTAGAATTAATGATGTTTGACACTTGAAGGCAATATTGCTTTTAGCTTTAGTATGTTGTAGAAGAATTCAATTAATAGTAAAACCATCATGGACGCTACATTACCAAAAGAATTTGGACATGACGGAAGTTGGTATAGGTGATGATGTTGTAAGGAGGAGATTATTCACAGCATAGAGAACTCTTTTTAAGTTTTTATATTAAAATATTTAGAAATTATTCAATTTCAATTATCTTCCAAATGTCTTGTATATACGAGGTTTTATTTACTCATTCAATAGTTAACATGGCAACAAGCTTTTATAATAATCACCTCGAAGTATTCCTACAACTATCCACAATCTAAATCATTAATTCATTAAATCAATAATATCAAATCACCATGCAACATTTCCCTTCTCATCTATCTATAATATTTAAAATAGTTCATATAGTGAATGTTACCATAATATTTAAATCTCCCCCGCCCAAACAACACTCTCACCATTACTCTCATTATGATAACTATTATATTATTTGAAATTGACATGCTCATATTCAAACGACTAAATATATTATAGAGATAATGTAATTAACACTAGGTGGGTCATTGCTACTATAAATAAAAGTACTTACCTCTTTGTCATGAGGTTAATTTTGTACCACTCGCTTCTTCCAAATCTAAGATCATCTCATATGTTGGAAATATAGATGCAGTAACTGAGAGGGGGGGTGAATCAGTTAACCACAAAAATATTACCACTGATCCCTTAAATATCTTAACAAATTATTTACTGTGCCACTCGGTAAATATACAGAGAAATGCTAAAAACTTGATCCTTGAAGTGTGTAATAATTAAACTGTTCTTAAGCATTCATCACTGATTAACTTATATGAATAAAGAAAATAACATGAACACAAGAGACACCAGATTTACCGTGGAAACCCAATATGGGAAAAACCACCAATGTAACTAGTTACTATTTTTCACTCTTCTGAAGTGATGCTCGGTTAGAAGCCAACCCGGTAAAAGGTTACAAAACACACTGTTAGGTGTGACCTTGTTAGAGGATTTAATCACCCTGCTAGGAGTGGCCTTGTAAGAGGTCTTGAAACAATTCAATAGAACTGTTACCTTGTTAGAGGATTTACAAAATGGTTGTTAAACCAACTCGGTTAAGAGATTTTGATATCACTGCTACAATTGCTAGAGAGTAACAATGAAATGACCTGCAACTAAATTGCTGAATATAGATCTCTATTTTATTTCACTAGATCCTTACTGATCATTTAAATCTTTGCTACTCCTCAAGGATATCTGACCATCCTTCAAAATTCGCACACACCTTTCTTCAAAATGATTTCTGCATGCTGTATATCTTTTATTCACCACTTGACCTTCTATATATATATGCCATTTCATAATCATTTAGATTGTCAAGTTGGCACTAATAATTATTATAACAGTCAACTAGGATAAACAAACTGTAATAACAAAATTCTTTGAAAGGGCCGACCTTGCTCGGTAAACATTAATCCTAAAAAGATTTCCTTCGATGACCGAAAGAACTCGGTAACCACAGAAAATTTTGCAACATCCTTTGGAGACCGAGAGAGCTCGGTAACCACTAATTTTCCTTCGATAACTGAGGAGGCTTGGTTAACACTATTACCCTATCATGTTTCCTTTAGACACCTGAGAGAACTTGGCAGACACTAAAAATTGCCTAGCTGACCGACTGAGCTCGGTAGATACTGAGAACCGCTTAGCTGACCGACTGAACTTGGTAGATACTGAGAGCGATAATTGATATGAAATTTGTGTGACATCAAAGACAACACATAGCTAAACTAACAATGTCCTTTAGACAATTGTATCCAACAATCTCCCTCTTTGGCATTAATGGCAACACAACATGTCATAGCATAATGAAATTTCACAGAGAAACCAAGAGTAAGAAACATATCCTTAGCTTCATTCTAATTCCCATCATCTTCAAACTTCTTTCTCTAACTGAGAACTCTCCCTCTTAACTTCTCAAATTATTCTTCTTAGAAATTTCTTGAAATGACAGCAAACTCTCCCTCTTTGACAACACATGCCAAAGACAACTTACACAGTTTCGGTAAATATCAATGTACCTTATGTACTGATTCATATGAAATGATTCCCTGACTATGCTGCATCAACTGATTGATCTTCAACATGTTCTGGTTGATGCATCACTAAAACTTTATTTAGTGAACCTCGAAAAGGGGAGTGACCCCTAACTTGCCTCTTAGATACAAGAATGCATCCTTAGGTAGTGGTTTGGTGAAGATATCTATAATTTGTTCTTTTGTATGAATATATTCCAATCTAATTTCCTTGTCCTGCACCAATTCTCTGACAAAGTGATATTTAATTGCAATGTGCTTAGTTTTGGAATGCATTACTGGATTCTTTGAAATATTTATTGCACTTGTATTATCACAAAACATAACAACTGGTTCTTTGATCTCAACCTTCATGCCTTCCAAAAGCTGATTAAACCATATAATATTAGAGCAGTTTACTACTGCAGCAACATATTCTGCTTCTACTATGGATTGGGATGTGCAATTTTACTTTTTAGTAGTCCAAGATACTAACCTCTTGCCAAGAAAGAATGCTCCACCACTTGTACTCTTTCTGTCATCAATGTTTCCTGCCCAATCAGCATTAGTAAATACTTTTAAATCTAGATTGCCTCCAAATTTATACCACAAGCCATAATCTTTAGTTCCCCTTAAATACCTCAAGATTATTTTGATTGCCATCATGTGATTTTCTCTGGGTTTAGCCGAGAATCTTGCCACTATTCCAACTGCTAAAGCAATATCAGGCCTTGTGTGTACTACATACTGTAATTTTCTAATCATTGATCTGTATAAGGTCTGATCTACTTCTTTTGAATCATCATCTTTGGTAAGCTTTAGTCCAGTACACATGGGTGTACCAACTGGTTTTGAATCTTCCATACCAAATTTCTTAAGTATTTCCCTGATATATTTAGACTGAGTAATGTAGATACCATTTTTGTTCTACTGAATCTGAAGTCCAACAAAAATTTTTATCTGACCAAACATAGACATTTCAAATTCTTTGTTCATAAGCTCTAAAAATTCTTTGCACTGATCATCATTTCTTGTAAACACAGTATCATCCACAAATATTTTTGCCAAAATAATTTTTTTATTTGATCCTTCTTTGATGTCTAAATTGTTGTTGTCATTAGCCCTTTTGAAATTAATCTGAGTAAGAGAGTTATGTAATCTTTCATACCATGCTCTAGGAGCTTGTTTCATACCATACAATACTTTGTGTAATATGTAGACCATATCCCTTTTGTCTGGATCAATAAAACCTTCAGGTTGCGCAATGTAGACTTCTTCCTCAAGAATACCATTGAGAAAAGAAGATTTGATATCCATCTGATATACCTTAAATCCTTTATGTGTTGCATATGAAAGTAAAGTCCTCACACCTTCTAATCTTGCAACAGGAGCAAAAGTCTCTCCATAATCTATTCCTTCTTCTTGAGAATATCCTTTACATACCAATCTTGCTTTGTTTCTTGATACTTGACCATCTTCATTCAACTTATTTCTGAATACCCATTTTGTCCCAATTACATTTTTATCTTTAGGCCTAGGTACAAGAGTCCATGTCTTATTTTTCTCTATTTTCTCTATTTCTTCATTCATAGCCTCAATCCAACTTTCATTTTCTAATGCATCTTTGACATTTTTAGGTTCAAAATCAGCAAATAAACATGTACCTTTTAGTTTACTTCTTGTCATAGTACCATCTGATTTGTTTCCAATAATTTGATCTGGTTTATGATGCTTTTTGACGTACTTGGCTAATACAAGTTCCTTGCTTCCTGAATGAGTTACGTTGTTATCTTCTTCATCTTCAGGTTCAAATTGCTCGGGCTTGGTAGATACTTGCTCGGTAGCTTCAGACTGAGACTCGATACTTTTTGACTCGGTCTGAACTTCTTCTTGTGACTCAGTTACTGTACTAGGCTCAATAGATGTAGTCTCCTTACATGTGTCTGGCAATGTATCAGGTTCAATGTAAACAAATTTTTTGTAGTCCTCTGGTTCCTTTTTGCTTTCTTCTTCAATCTTTTCTGCAAACTCATCAATTCTCACATGTGCACTTTCTATGATTTTGTGAGTAGACAAATTTAGACATCTATATGCCTTACTTTTGCAAGAATATCCCAAAAATATTCCTTCATCACTTTTTACATCAAATTTTCCTTTTCTAGATTCTTTTAAGATGTAACATTTACTACCAAATACTTTTAGGTAGCTTACATTTGGTTTGTACCCATACCATAGCTCATATGGAGTCTTGAATGTGTCTTTTCTCAGCTGTACTCGATTCAAGGTATGAACTACAGTGCTAATAGCTTCCTTCCAGTATTTCATAGCAATGTTCTTTTCAATCATTAGAGTCCTTGCATAGTCCATGATAGATCTGTTCCTTCTTTCGGCTATTCCATTCTGCTCAGGAGTTCTTGGGGCTGATACTTGTCTTTTGATTCCTCTTTCAATGCAGAAATTATTGAATTCATGGGAGATGAATTCACCACCTCTGTCTGATCTCAAGCATTTTATTCTTTTTCCTGTTTCCTTTTCTACTCTTGCTAAATACCATTTGAACTTCTCAAATGCTTCAGACTTTTCTCTTAAATACATAATAGTC
This sequence comes from Chamaecyparis obtusa, assembly GCA_027943335.1. Taxonomy (NCBI): domain Eukaryota; kingdom Viridiplantae; phylum Streptophyta; class Pinopsida; order Cupressales; family Cupressaceae; genus Chamaecyparis; species Chamaecyparis obtusa. Next base: position 348,555 of record BSBK01008305.1, on the reverse strand, counting down.
ATCATTCTAGAATAATCATCAACAAAGAGAATAAAGAATTTTTCTCCAGTATAGCTCTCAATTCCAATAGGTCCACATAAATCAGTATGCACAATTTCCAAAATATCTTTAGACTGATAGTTTTTACTTTTGAAACTAGACTTTCCCATTTTACCAATTTGACAATTCTTGCATAGACCAACATTAGGTTTCTTCAAAGTAGGAATACCTCTTACTTTCTTGAATTTGCTTATTTTCATCATGTTGTCAAAATTTACATGACATAACCTTTTGTGCCATAACCAAATTTCTTCAATTTGAGCAATAAAACATGAGTAATCACCAAGATCAAGATAAAATAGGCTACCTTTGGTTTGTTTGCCTGATCCTATCAATTTTCCTTTGTCATCCAGCAGTCTTGCTTTGCCATTCATGAATTCAACCTTGAATCCAATGTTGATTAGCTATGCTACACTTAGAAGATTATGCTTTAGTCCTTTGACCCAATATGCATTATCACATATAAGTTTTTTGGTTAATGAAATTTGTCCCTTTCCTTTTATACAACAGGGTTCATTGTTTCCAAACCTTACATTACCACCATCAAAGTTTTCAAAGTGTTCAAACTTGGTCCTGTCACCAGTCATATGATGTGAACATCCATTGTCTATAATCCATGTATCATTCTTGCTTATATGAGAGATAAGTGCCATCTCATCTTCATCATTATCAGATTCATCTTTTACAGCAATGAAAACAATTTCTTCTTCACTATCATCCAAATCTTTAGCTAAAAAACATGTTTTCTTACCTTTATCCTTGAATGATTTGAAATTTTTCTTGCCATTGTACTTGTAATTTTTCTTCTCATCTTTGCTTTGCTTGTTTGGACACCTAGCTGCAATATGACCAATTTCTTCACATGAAAAATAGATTAAGAGAGTTTTACCTTTGTATTTTCCTCTGCCTCTTGAATACTTCTTTGCAAGTAATGCTTCAATAACTTCAAGATCACTATCAGAACTTTCCTCTGATTCTTCTTCACTTTCTAATTGGATTTTCTTCCCTTTCTTGAGTGAAAGTTTGGCCTCAAAAGCTGATTCAATATTTTTAGAAGTTGGAACATAGTTGTCATAGTTATCTAGTTCAAAGGCTGTCAATCTTCCAACTAAGGCATCCAAAGTTATATTGTGATTTTCTTCACATCTTCTTTCTTGAATAGCAGAAACTCTTATTGCATAAATAGGGAGTAATGTTCTAAGAACCTTACTTATAACCATTTCATCATCAATTTTTCCTCCAAAAGCTCTGATTGCACTAACACTTGTCTTGATCCTTTCAACATATTTTGCAATGTTTTCTTCTTCTCTCATTTTCATTTGATCAAACTGTCCTCTTAGGCTCTCTGCTTTGGCTCTCTTCACATTGTCATCACCGCCATAGATTTTCTTCAGCTTGTTCCACATTTCATGAGTAGTTGTGTAGTCTTTGATTTCATCAAATTCTTCATAGCTAAGAGCTGATGCAGTGTCTATCATCATAGTGTTATGGTTCTTCTTCTCTGCAATGTCTTCAATAGTTAATGTGCCAGTAGGAATTGTATATTCTTGATCAATATATCTGCATCCTAAATCACCAATGGAAGCCAAATGTAGTCTCATGAGACCTTGCCATGCTAAAAATTTATTTCTGTTAAGCCTTGGCATTTCTCTTTTGTAAGACATCCTGATCTTTAGCTTAGGTCCTTGAAACCCTTCTTGCAAGCACCAAAAGCTCTTATACCAATTGTTGGAAATATAGATGCAGTAACTGAGAGGGGGGGTGAATCAGTTAACCACAAAAATATTACCACTGATCCCTTAAATATCTTAATAAATTATTTACTGTGCCACTTGATAAATATACAGAGAAATGCTGAAAACTTGATCCTTGAAGTGTGTAATAATTAAACTATTCTTAAGCATTCATCACTGATTAACTTATATGAATAAAGAAAATAACATGAACACAAGAGACACCAGATTTACCATGGAAACCCAATATGGGAAAAACCACCAATGTAACTAGTTACTATTTTTCACTCTTCTGAAGTGATGCCCGGTTAGAAGCCAACCTGGTAAAAGGTTACAAAACACACTGTTAGGTGTGACCTTGTTAGAGGATTTAATCACCCTGCTAGGAGTGGCCTTGTAAGAGGTCTTGAAACAATTCAATAGAACTATTACCTTGTTAGAGGATTTACAAAATGGTTGTTAAACCAACTTGGTTAAGAGATTTTGATATCACTGCTACAATTGCTAGAGAGTAACAATGAAATGACCTGCAACTGAATTGCTGAATATAGATCTCTGTTCTGTTTCACTAGATCCTTACTGATCAATTAAATCTTTGTTGCTCCTCAAGGATATATGACCATCCTTCAAAATTCGCACACACCTTTCTTCAAAATGATTTCTGCATGCTGTATATCTTTTATTCACCACTTGACCTTCTATATATATATGCCATTTCATAGTCATTTAGATTGTCAAGTCAGCACTAATAATTATTATAACAGTCGGCTGGGATAAACAAACTGTAATAACAAAATTCTTTGAAAGGGCTGACCTTGCTCGGTAAACATTAATCCTCAAAAGATTTCCTTCGGTGACCGAGAGAGCTCAGTAACCACAACGAATTCCACAACATCCTTTGGAGACCAAGAGAGCTCAGTAACCACTAATTTTCCTTTGATAACTGAGGAGGCTCGGTTAACACTGTTACCCTGTCATGTTTCCTTTAGACACCCGAGAGAACTTGGTAGACACTAAAAACTGCCTAGCTGACCGATTGAGCTTTGTAGATACTAAGAACCACTTAGCTGACCGACTGAACTCGGTAGATACTGAGAGAAATAATTGATATGACATTTATGTGACATCAAAGACAACACATAGCTAATCCAACAATGTCCTTCAGACAATTGTATCCAACACTCATAGTCACTAGAAATCATTAGTACAACATAGCATTATATACAAGGTAACATAAATTTATGATCATCATATAATTAAAACATTTCATTTCACCTAATCATGAACCATATGCCAGAGACCTTCACTTTACGCTTTTAAATATTTATTCATTCTAGGTTAATAATTCATTCTAATTTATCTATATTCTATTTTAAATTTTCACCATAATGTATAGAAAATTCTAGATTGTGGTTATACTATTCCATGTGAGAAACATAATGATAAATAAGATCTAATCAATACAAAATTTCCACCTTCGTAAACTCAAGTAATATATCCAGAGGCAGCCTCAAAATATAGGGTATGTGCATTGATCTATGGGGAGGGCATCACATTATATATCAAAAGTTGTCTCTTGGCTCCTCCAAGCACAATCATTAGACTATTTTTCACAATTTTGGACTCTTTGTAGAAGTTGATCTCTAAGTGCTCCTTCAACCTACAAGCTTAAAAAACTCAAGAAACACTCAAAGACACATTAGATGGTTAGTATAGAACTCATGAAATGTGTCCCACAAGGCGTGCCAAAATGTATTGCATAAAAATGACATAAAAAAATAAACTTAAACTAAGTTCATCCCTACATATTCATGCAAACCTCATAAAATAGGGAGAAATAAACATGTAAATGTGAGGAATAAAACTAAATAACTAGTTTAATCTACTCAACATAAAACAAATGCAAACCTCCCAATATAAGATGAAGAAAATATGTTTGATGTGTTGAAGATGGTATGTGGTTACTCATAAATCTTGCAACATGACAATGCATGAAAAAATCTTATTGAAATGAGGAGAGGGCTCTCAATTTATAGGAATTTTAGGTAAATAGATGGTTTGGATTCAAAGTTGGATGAAGGGCTAGGATTCTTCAAGATTAATGAGGTGGCCATGAGGTGGAGGCCAAGTAGATGCCATGTAGATGACATGTGGATTAGGGTTTGACCATTCAAAGGGGGAAAAATTATCACACATGTGTGAGAAACCTTTGAAAGAGACATGTCCATGACAAAGTGTAAGAAGGTGTAAGATGATGTAAGAGAGCCAAAGTTTCTCACACATGTGTGAGAAACTTGAGAAATTAATCGATCAATGACAAAGGTCAAGAGATGTAAGAGGATGGGAGAACCAAGGTTTCTCACACATGTGTGAGAAACTTTGGAAAATGACATGTCAATGACATGGGTCAAAAGGTGGAAGAGAAAGAGAGAACCAAGGTTTGGAAAGTGACATGTAGGAGACAAGTGTGTAAGAGTGTGTAAGAGTCACATGTGACTTGAGATTGGGTTAGGATTTCTTAATCCTTAGATTAAGGTTGTCTAAATGATTAGGGTGGGATTAGGATTAATTAGTGTGAAAGTGGGTTGACCTGGGTTAGAAGGATGGGTTAGGTTAGGGAAGTAAGGTTAGGTGAGGGTTAAAGTTAGGAGTCGTGCTCAAATAGAATTAAATGTAATATTTAATTCCAAGTAGGATAAAAGAGGATTAATTAAATAAACTAGGTCATTTACTTATTTAAGTGGAGAATAAGGATGAGGGGAAATATGCTAAGATTAAATAAATATAAATTTATTTAATCAAGGATATGATAAAATGATAAAATTAAATAACTATAAATTTATTTAATCAAGGATAAGGGATAAAGACGAGTATAATTAATTAAATGTGAATTTATTTAATTAAAGGTAGAATAAGGTTAATTATTAAATAAATAATAAATATCTATTTAATTGGCTAGAATAAGGGTAATTGTTAGGACAATTTTTTGTGTCTACACCTCTAACTCAATGTCACCAAGGTCAGGCCAAACAACTTGATCAAGTTTAATCTGAGGTTTAGTAGGAGAACATAGAGTCAACTTTTTAATGCTAACTCCATTAGATATAGTCATCTTTCTAGAGCAACATGTTATGCAAGCATCTGTGGTGGCTAACCAAGGTCTTCCTAGGATTAAAGGATAACCACATAGAGTAGATTTGGGAGATAAGATCACAAATTATGAGGGATAGTCTAATGAATCAAGTGTTACAATTATATCCTCTACCATGCCATTAGGCCTTATAGTAGAATTGTCAGCTAACTGAAGGATTGCAGGAGTCTCTCTTAAGCCAATGATGTTAAGCCTTAACAAGACTTCCCTTTTCATTACATTAATGGATGCTCCTAATTCAATCAAAACATTTTGGATTTGAGTGCCATTAATATAAATGGTAACAACAGGGCTACCTAGATCAGAATATTTGGGGATAATGACATTTCTCAACATAAGACCAGAGAGTTGTCTAAGAACATGAATAGTCTTATGGTCTTTCTTCTTCCTACTAGGTTGTTGAATACAAGCTTCTTTGATAGCCTTATTATATACTGGGACTTCTTTGAGGGAATCTAACAAAGGAATTTGCATAGTCATTTATTTCAGTTGGTTGATGAGATCAATTACAAATGGACTTTCTTTTGGGGGTACAGACTATGTGAGCCTTTGAGGAAATGGTAGATCCTTAGTTACTATAGTAGGCTATGTAGGAATAACAAGCTCTTTCTTAGGGTTATCATTCTCAGTGGTAACTTTAGTTATAACAGGACCTTTTGGTACAAGTAATGTAGCTCCTGATCTCAGGTGAATATCATTTATTGTAATGGAATAAGTCTATTGCTGATTAGGCTGCCTGTTATTAGGATTTGGTGAAAGATGAGAAGGCAACTAATTTTTCTTATGAGGGATGGCATTGGCTGTAGGAGGTGGAGGCATTACAACTTGCTGCTAAGAAGGTGACATAATAGCTTGCTAATTAGGCTAACTAGGATGATTTAGACCCCATTGGGGTGACTATTGCCAGTTGCCTTGTAGAGGCTACCATTGGTTATTTTGTTTCCAATTTTGATTGGGCTTCTACCACATATTAGGAGGGGATTGATGTTGCCAATGTTGGTTACTCCATTATGGTTGAGGTTGAGATCAATTGTTATTCCAATTTTGACCTTGGGGATCAAAATTTTAATAATTTTAGTTTTTCTATTGATTATTATTGAAACCCAAATTTTGCAAAGGTTCAGGAGGCATACCTTGTCTTTGGGCCCATGATCTCCATTGAGAAACATAAAATATCTCTCCATTCTCACCAATAGCCTTGAATTTAGTTGGCATTCACTAAGCCTCCAAGTATGCAACTTTTCTACATTTGAAGTTCCTTTTCTTTTCCCTACAATGGGAAAAAATTTTAGCTACATAGCCTCTACTTCTTCGTGCTTCTTCTTAGCTTGCATGGTATCCAACTAGGTGGCTACATTGTTAATGATGTCTTTCTTGAAATTAGACAAGATATTGGATATCTCCATCTTTGAGACACTAGGACCATTAGTTTTTCCACTTGATTGTTTGAGCCCTCTTCCTTTCTTCACTGTAGCTCTAGAATAATTAAGGCATATCCTCTTAATTTCATTCCAGGTGCTTTGAGTGATATCTCCTCCAAGCATCAAGTTAAGAGCCTCCATACAGGACTCATTAACACCTTGTAAAAAGAGATGCTTCATGGATTATTCATTCAAAGTATGTTGAGTGTTTTTCTGGAGGAATTTTTTGTATAGTCATAGCTTCTACAAAGGATGTCAAAATCATAAAGAAAGGTCTCGGGGTCTTTAGTAATGAAGAAAGATAACTTTGGAAGGACTAGGGAGGGAATATTCTTGAGGTTATTATTTTCATGTAGGTCAACAATAGGAAATGGAAAGGTAGGATGTGCCATTTTAGGAGGATTTGGTGTTGTAGGTTGTCCTCTGAAACTAACAATGGCCCAAGGGTTATCCTAGTATTCTCATTCATAAAATATTTCATTTAAGTCAAAGATATATTCTATAGGTGGAGGTACTATGACTGCTTGATGTAGGTCAGCAAATGGATTCTCAAATGGTTGATTCTCTTCACTGTCAACTTCTTGCAGATTTTCCTGCTCAAGGGGTAATATTTCTTCTAAATCTAACAAGACATTTTGAGGGATAAATCTTCCAAGATGGTCTCTTCTCCTATGCATAACAATTAATTTGAACTAGGAACTATATTAAGAAAGCTTTGGAAAAAATGACCCCTAGGATAAGTTTAGATTGACACCATCCCTAGCAATGACACCAAAAATGATCAGCTTAATAAATGTCTTAGAAACTTAGAGCATAACACTCATTCATTCATTCAAGATTGGACATATTTAAAAGAAACTTATTAACTCATTTAGCTCATTTATAGTATCAACTAGGGACGTAGACTTGAAATACTGTCTATAAAGTATATGCTTCAAACTATCTTTATAACCACTTATCTGGACTATTGATTTTAAAATACTTGAAAGATTGAAATACTAAACTAGGAGAAAGAAATAGGTTTAATCTACTAAAAAGAATAATCACAGATAGGTACTTCTTTATTTTCCTTTGCTACAGGAACAACCCATTAGTTCTATTACCAATGGTTGTAGGAACACCAAAGTTCTCTCTAAATCTAGGAAAGCATGAAATAGATCCTAACTAACAATAGAATAGACTCACCAAGTGGGCCCCCTTGGATCACTGAATAGGATATGATCAAGATAAAAAGATATAACTTGCAAAGTACATTCTATTCATTCATTGAAAGGTACACTTGAAGTAAAATAGAACTGAATTTTATTTGCTATTTATAGAACTACAATAACTTTCCTAACTTTCTCTAATCTTCTAAAGGTTAAGTCAACAACTTATTTATAAGAAAACATTAAGAACTAACTCCTAAAACTATGATTACTCCAAAAATGAGGATCAATTAAGAATCATAATGTTATACAACAGAATCAATAAATTTCAAGAAAAAGTCTTTCCAGGAATATAGCAGGTAGTGCCTCAAAATATGTACCCAAGTATAATAAAAAGTGGGTTGACCACTGCAAAGAAGAGTGATACATGGCTATGTCTTTATTGTTTCAGCCACATAGTTTATCTTCTCAATCCCACCATGCTGATCAAATGAATGTGCCATTGAATTATTCCTACATGGAGTTAGTAACACATGCCAAATTCAAAACACATATATTTACACCATTTAAATAAAAAAATACATTATATCATCCACTAAATCTTACATGATATGTGGCTGTAGGAATCCTAACCCTAGACAACTTAGGAGAGATGAACATTAAATAACACACACACACACACACACACACACATACTAATTCATCTGTCATATTTTATTCATAATTTTTAACCATAAGTTCCAACTTAGATCACATATCCTACTAAACTATAAAGTATTTTAAAGTATTGACAATGCACTTGCACATATAAAAACCATACATATAACATCATCCAAGTTTGCATAAAACCATATAAAAACATCCTAACATGTCACATAAAATCATCATAAAACATTCCATTAATATGGCTCATCAGTGGTCATCATGTAGGGTGGTCAAATTTCTAGTTAATTGCAAAAGATTTCAAAATTATGTCAAATTCTACTAGAAAAGGACATAGGGTTTTATATGTAGGTAGGGTTTTTAAAATTATTTTCCAAAATATGAAATGCTATATTTGGTCTATTTCCTCATTACCTTTTTTATCACTTAAGAAAGAGGTCAAAGTCATGTCACGGGACCATTATTTTTGAATAAGGTAAAAATAGGTTTTGAATGGAACCTTAAACCATTTACATCATAGCAAAATGATAAAGCATGAAAGTTTTCCCAAATGAGATGCTTGCTGGAAAGAATAGAGTAGCACCCAAAACAACACTAGAAACAACAACAAAAGAAAAGAAAAATAGATCTAGCAACACTACCAGCAACTCCCAGCAACCAATCAGACAAAACAAATTGCTTATCATTTTTTCCCCCTTCATCTTCAGCTCCTTTGGCTTCTCAGGGATCTTCCTCTGAGTACACCCTCTAGTTATAGTACCTAGACCTACATTCCCAACATCATCTTCAATAGTAATGGTCATATTTTCTAGCTAGTTTTTCTCCAAGTAGTTGTGAAGCATGTTCAGGTTGATGATAGCCGCGTTGAGTCCTTCAGTGCTGTGGCTCAGGACTTCGTTAATCATTTTCCCATTGTTGCTAACTTTGACCTTAATTTATTTAACCTTGTTGTCAACAATTTTGTTGATTTCAGTAGTTATCTCCTCCTTCCAATTTTTATTGTTTACCTTATCCAAAATCTTGTTCTCCAGCTTCTCTAGCTTCGTGTTCAGGGTTTCCATAGTTTTCTCTAGAGTATGAAGGTGAAGCTTAATCTCTTGCATCTCCTTCTTGATCTAGTCCTGAGGAATACTCTGACCTTCATCATTGTTAACTTTTTCTAGATTCATAGCATCTAATGGGGGAGCGATGGTATCCTCCTTATGAATTTTTTCCTCCTTAATGGCTTTCTGATCAATACTAGCAATAGTTTCTTTTTGTTCCTCCTCTTTTTCATCAATGACAAGGTAGTTCTATCCAGTTTCTATATCCTCTTCATCCTGCCCCTCCATGAGGCCCAAAGAATCCTCCTTTTGGTATTCTCCATCCTCTTTACTAGCCAAGTCCAAGCCTTCCTCATTATCGAAGTGGGTGTTAGTTTTTCTTCTTCAGCAAGGAAATTCAGAGCATCATTCTTATCAACCTCAGTAGGGGAGACCTAGGCCTCTTCTTCCTCCTCTTTAGCTCCTTCCTCTTCTTTTTCATCATCATGATAGTCCCCATCTTTCCCTTCTTCATCTTCCTATTTATCATCCTCCATTATGACAATCATGTCCTCTTCCTGCTCGGTGTTATCATTATTCTTATCCTTGTTTTCCTCACTTCCAGAATCCACCTCTACATTTTCTTCCTCAGCATTTCCTTTTTCTAGAGAAATAGGGCTTTTTTCCTTAGTTTCTCCTTCGCTTCTATAAGTGATTTTTTATTTATTTTTCTTCCTCTTTTTTCCTTCTTCTTCACTACAGTCAAAGATTTTTTCCTTGTTTTTCTTCCTCTTTTTGCTAGATTCGACCTTTCTATCCCCCTTAATATTCTCATAATTTTTGCCTTTGACCCTTTTAGGAATTGGGTCTGGGATAATATCTCTGGCATAGTCAGAAATAAGGAGGATCAACCCCTCATGTAGCATAGGCTTATTCGGCTTCTTCCTATGCTCAGTAATGCTACTACTCAGGGAGCTGAAAAGAAAATATGGGAAAGAAATCCTGTTGTTATGCCTGAAGTGGTTAGCTAGGATGAAATGCAGGTTGTAGATTTTGGAATAACACCCATCAAGTGTGAAATACTTAATCATAACCTTCAACATTTTAGCCTAGAAATCCTTAATTTTGGTGATATCTACATAATCCCCCTTCCCTTTAGTCATGAGGGCCTTCTCATCAGCAGTTTTAGGAAAAAGATTAAAAGCTTTAGTACCGAGCCTATGGTTGCCTCTATGGAAATGAGTTCCCTCTAGGGGTAAGCCCATAATCTCAGCCATAAGGGTAAGAGTAAGGGGGAAAGATTTACCCCATAAATTAACTTTACCTCTAACCCAGCCATCAGCGAACAAGGAAGTCACATGTTTTTCATAGCTGTGGAGCTTTTTGATGTACTAAGAGACCGCTCCTTTTCTCAGCTTCTTCTAGACTTTCCTTTCTTGCCTCCATTTGTCATAGTCAGCTAGCTCCTCTCTTCTCAAACCACCTCCCATTTTGTGCTTTCTGCTACTATCCTAGCTCAACTCCTTACCACTAATCTTCTTCTCACTGTAATGCTTTCTTTTGATTTCATGATTACTTGAAGTAACCCAGGCTTTGTATATCATTAATACTAGAATAATTATCCCACACTTCACATTACATGAAGCCTTCCTTGAAAATTGTTTCATCCTCATCATCATAATTTTAAGTGACATTCCCTTCATTGTGATTAATTTTATTATAAGTGATTAGACTCATGATATCAGAGTTTAGATTTCCTTCCCCTCTCCATGATTTTATGACATCACTTTGGGTACCTTCGTTAGCCAACCTGTCCATCAGCTTATTACCTTCATGGTAAATATGGGTAATGTGGCAATCTTCAAAGGTGATGAGCAACATTTTGATTTTGTTTATTATATGGGTTATAGTCTAGGAGCACTCTGAATTCCCTTTAATACAGTTAACAATGTTGAGGGAGTCACCCTCAAGACAAAGTTTCAAGAAACCCATATCTTTGGCCAAATTATCCACATAAAGCACTACCTCAGCCTCTTCCACATGGTTAGTTTGAGTCCCTAGCAAAACTACAATAGCACCAAGGAAATTTCCAGCCTAGTCTCTTAGGAGGTCTCCCCCTATAGCTCTTCCAAGGTTTCCTCTAGCAGATCCATCAAAATTCCCTATTGACCAACCCCAGGGAGGAGTGGACCACATAACATTATCTCTAGGATTTGAGTCATTTCTGCTCTTCAAATTCTCCTAAGAAATTGAGTTGTCCTTTTTAGAGCTAGGATTCCAAGAGTTGCAATCCTTTCTACCACTACTTCTATAGTTCTCCATTGTACTTCTGGTAATAGAGTTAGCTACTAGAAGGGGGGTAGCTTTTTTATCTCTGAAAATTCTATTGTTCCTCTCCTTCCATATCTACCATGTAAAATGAGGAAAGACAAGTTTCTAGAGATTCTTAGCATTTTTATCATAAAAAGGGCTCTGCCATTGCTGGAAAAAGTCCTAGATATTTTGAGGTTTGACCCACTTCAAATTCAGAGATAGAATAATGAAGTCCCAAACTTCTCTAGCAAAGGGGTAGTGGATCATCAAGTGATTACATGACTCAGCTTCCTCATAGCACATGATACATCTATTAGGCATTTGGAAGCCTCTTTTCATAAGGTTATCCATAGTGAGGATTTTATTCTGTACAAGTAGCCAAAAAAATAGGTTAATTTTAGGGATAAGATCTTTATTCCATACCTGAGCACAGAAACACTGATCTCTAGAGGGGATGAAAAGAGCTGAAGCAGAGGCAACCAAGAATTTTCCAAAGATAGAAGGCCCCCAGATCATTTCATCACTCATTTTCTCTAATAAACCAGTTGTGAAGTTGTTTATTCACCTCTATTAGTCTGATGTCCCTCAAACCCAAGTCAATCCATTCTTCATTAATCTAGTAGTCACTCACAAGTTCCCCAATGGACTCTTTACATTCCTAGATCACAGTGATCCACTCCTCATTCTCTATGAGGGGTTTGTCCAAGATCCATTTATCATCCCAGAATAGGATTTTCCTACCATTTCCCAGCTTCCATCTAGCCCCTTTACTGATAAGGTTCCTATCCTTACTTATATTGTTCCAAATAAATGATCCCTGGATATCACTAAAAGAATGAAGGGTTCCTTCTAAAGAAGTGAGATGTTATTTTCTTTTGATTATTGCATTCCATTCTTTTTCATCTTCAAATATCCTCCAACATTGTTTAACTAAAAGAGCCTTATTGGTATTAGAAATATTTCTAATGCCCAGACCCCCCAGCTTCTTTGGCCAAGGAAATATTTTTTGAATTTTTTCAATAAGGTCAATATACTTCAGAGGAATTTTGAAAAGACTTAGAGCATAAACCAGGAGATTTTGAAGACTAGACTTTAACAATTGAACTTTTCCATCTTGGCTAAGAATCGCCCCTTTCCAACCCACCAGCTTATTGTGGAATCTATCAAGAATTTCATTCCAGAAGTTAGCCTTCGGTTTTGAACATAATGGAAAACCTAAATAGGGGGTAGGAAGCCTTCCTATCTTATAGCCAAGAATGGAAGAGATTTTATTCATTCTAGCTTCAGGTGTGTTAAAGAAATACAGAAAGATTTTCTCCCAGTTTATGAGTTGGCTAGTGGAATTAGAATAAACATTTAGAGCTTTTTTGATGTTCCTTGCCTCTTTGATAGTAGATTCCCCCATAAGAATCATGTCATCAACAAATTGTTCATGAGAATATTTTATCTCTACTGAATAAGGTTGCAGACCAGAGATCAACCCTTGATTAACTTAGTTTTTAAAGTATCTCCCAAGACTTTCAACCATAATAGTGAAGAGGATTGGAGAGATGGGGTCTCCTTGTCTCAACCCCCTAGAAGGTCTAAAGAAGGGAGAAGAACCAACATTCATGATCATAGAAGAAGACACTGTAGTAACCAATTGCATGATCAGTTTAATCACTCCATTATCGAAACCAAAAGCCTGAAGAATTTTGGAAAGCATCTACTAGTCCACCCTATCATAGGCTTTGGATAAATCAAGCTTGATCAGGAAGCCCTGTTTCCCAAATTTCTCCAAGGAGTGAATATTCTCATCAACCACCATGATAGAATCCAAGATTTGTCTCCCTGAGACAAAGCCATTCTGTTGATGTGAGATGAGACAAGGGAGGATCTTTAAAATTATAGAAGTAAGGATCTTTGACATAATCTTGTATAGAGAATTACAAAGGCTGATGGGTCTGAAGCAATCCGCAACATTAGCTCCCTATCTTTTTGGAATAAGAGCTATAAAAGTAGAGTTAAGTTCTTTGAGAATAGGTTTAGATCCATAAAATTCTTTCACTGCTCCACACACATCTTTCCCAATGAAATTCCAAAAGGTTTTGAAGAAGAACATTTGGAACCCATTTGGACCAAGAGATTTTTCTCTTTCAAAAGAAAGAAAAGCCCTTTTAATTTCATCATCCTTAGGGATTTATTTAAGAAAGTCATTATCCTTTGTATCTAGAAGAGAAGGAATGGAGCTGAGTAGGGAGATTTGGTTCTCTTGGTTTAGATCATTCTCTTTGGAAAGCAGAGAAGTGAAATAACCCATCATTTCTCTTCTTATATCCTCCTCTTTAGTAACTGTTCCTCTAGTTTGACAAGAGAGTTGATTCTATTCATTGCTTTGTGCTTCATGGCAGTTAGGTGGAAAAATCTAGTGTTCTTATCTCCCGCTTTTAGCCAAAAGGATCTAGATCTATGTCTCTAATAAGTTTCTTCTTTCGATATGATATTGTGATAGTCAACAAGAACAAGATTTTTCTCTCTTCTACTTTCTTCAGTCAACCCAGAAGTTTGAATTTTATCTTGGAGATCTTTTAAGTCAATTTGAATCTTGTTTTTAGTTTGGAATATATCACCAAAGACATCCTTATTCCATTGTTTTACTCTAGCTTTGACATTCACCTTTTTTTTTGCCACTTGGTACATAGCTTTTCCTTCCACTTTAATGTTCCACCAATCCCTGATTCTATTTTCAAAGTCTAGATGAGCCAACCACATTTTTTCATGTCTAAAGGGGGGATGTCCTTTCCCACTAAAGGGAGTAGAAAGAAAGGAAATGGGATAGTGATCTGAACCAATACGGTTAAGAGAGGAGAGAGAAGAAGAAAACTTAGAAAACCATTCATGAGAGAGCAAAACCCTATCAAGCTTAACCTGGATTAAGTCAACTCCCACTCTCCTGTTAGGCCAAGTATAATCAATACCTTCAAGATCAACATCCAACAGACCTTCATTACTTATAAATTCCATAAGCTCCACCCTACTTTCCACTTGAGTGTTGTTTCCTCCTTTTTTTCCCACTTCTTTCAGAGGTGTATTAAAGTCTCCCATCATCATCTAGTTATCATCTAGAAAAACATTTATGAGCTCATGAATTTTTTTCCAGAGTTTGAGTTTACCTAATTTAGTATTAGGGGTGTACACATTTATCAGAGACCATACAAATTTATCCTTTATGCTACAGACTTTGATAGCTAGGAAATGTTTATCCTCTCTCAGAAGAGTGTAGTGGAAACACTTAGAGTTCCAATAAATAGCCAAACCTCCAGAGGCCCCTTCTGAATCACTACCAACCTTCTCACCATTCTTCAGTAGATTGATTTTTGTTATCTTGTCTTTAACCATTTTAGTTTCTTGAATAAGAAAAATGTCAGGATTAGAATCTCTAACTAAGTTCCTAAAAATATCTTGTTTATGAGGACTATTAAGACCTTGAATGTTCCAAGATAGAATCTTCATTTAAATTTTGGAGGGTAGACCTGATCGATGGTGAGTTGTCTTCCATCAGCTATGTTTTGTTTTGCTTTCAGCTCCCTCTACTTCTTTTTAGAAGCTCTTCACCTCTCTCTTTTGGGGGTTCCAGTATTCACCTTTTTTAGTTTTCCTCTATTCTAGACTCCACCAAGTTTTATTTGTCCTCCCTTATTTCTAGATTTAGATGCTAAACATCCTATTGAATCCCTTGAACTATTTTTTCCCACTAAGGGGGTCTAGTTTTTATTGATTTCCATTTGGGGGCCAAATCCTTTCCCTGTTGGAGATTTTTTTTTCTTGACTTGTATCCAGGGGCTCTTATTTTTCTCTACTTCTATTGTTTTAGAGTCCTCATTCTATCCTTTGAACTGCTCCTACCTTGAATCAGATTCAAGAGGGATAGCATTGGAGGCTTCACTACTATTTTGTTCTAGCTCTTTCATGTCTTTTCTTGATCCTTGGAGGCCAAGCTGGGAGTCTCTCCCTTTTGGTGAATCTAGACCATCTTCCACTTTGGAGATCAGCTGGGGATCTGATTCCTTTGAAAGATTAGTATTCTCCTTAGGAAAAATGATCTCTTGATCCTACATGTTGATATTCACAAAAGGATGAGTTGTTTCCTTCTATACTTCTATTTCTTCCTTCTCCATTTGAGGTGATTCCTACTTCTCCTCTAAGTTAGGGTAGGGGATCTATTGAGAAAGGGGTTTTAGAGATTCCCCTTTCTTCCTCCACTCCCACTTCTTTGAAGTCTTTGACTCCTGATCTTTCTTCTTTGCTACAATCTTTAGAGGGCAGTGCTTGGCCTAGTGACTAGCCTTTCTACAGGTAACACTAACAAAAGGGGTTGCCTCATATTCTATTTCTTGTCTCCACTAACCAACTTTTGAGTTAAGGGTGATAACTTGAGGTAGTTCAGTATCTTGTTGGATGTTAACACAAATCCTACCAAACACTTGCCTTGAATAGGCCACTACCATTGGATCTATCATAATAAGTTCACCAAAAGAGCCAACAATGGCCACCAGAATGTCCTCATGCTAGTATTCCAAGGGTAAACCAGGTAGTCTTACCCAAAATGGAGCAGAGATAAAGGAAATTTCATTATAATCCAAGTTTTTTGACCATTTTTGTAGTGATAAAGAGGATTTACCCATCATCCATGGGCCATCACATAACACTTTAGATAGATCTTCTCCATTGGAGAACACAAAGGAAAAGAAACCTTTGGGCATAGCTGCTACATCCACCTGTCCTTTGAGTTTCCACTTCTGGAGGGTAAAGGCTCTCACTAGATCAATATTCGGTCTAGGACCTATAAACTTTCCAATTAGAGTAGAAGCCATTATAGAAATAGTATGATCTATGATTTGATCTAGAATGTTAATACCTAATTCCCCTTTTAATGGATCTGAAACAATATCAATCTTAGGGAAAGAAGATTTTCCAGTTGGTATGACCCCAAAAAGGCCTGACCATTTCCTCTTACCTCGGTTCGAGTTCCTACCATGTGAGGAATCTTCTTGTTGTTTTGTTGACCCCTTGCCTTGCTCAGTGGAATCAACCTTTTCCACCTCTAGTCCCAAGACAGGACCACTATCCTTGCTAGGTTGGGCCAGGCTTGACCCACCACAACTATCCCCCTTTTCTAACAAAGGCCTTTCAACATTGGTATTTGAAACATTCTCAGAAACCACATCATTTCCAAGTTCAAGCCCAAAATCCACAGAAAAACCAGGTGCATCCAAATTTTTGTCTTGCTTCAGATTCAAATTTTTTTCTCCCACTCTTTCTCCCCCTCCTCCTTCCCACTCCCACTCCCACTCCATTGTTTTTAATACTTTAGTCACATGGCCATTGTTATTATCCTAGTCTTTTTCTTTTATACACCCCATGGTGTTAAAAAATGTTTGGCCTTGACTGAAAAGTGTTTTGCATGACTTTGTCTTTTGTTTTATCTTCATTATCCTTAGTATTATGAAGTCATTCCAAACCATGTCGTAACAACTCAATAGTTAAGTAGTTGTATTTCTACTGGGTTCCAAGGTCCTGACTAATGTTCAACGTAACTTCAGAGGGTGTTGAAAAGTGTGAGAAAATAACATGCCATGTGGAAATCATTGAGGAGTGGTGAAGTATATCCATGGTCAAATAAATATTGTCAGGGATGTCCTGAAGTCATGACAATAATGATCCAAGTAGTTTGCAGAGCATCGCAAAGGTTTCTAGGAAATTAATATTAAATTTGTTTAAGTTACAATAAAGCACCTGGTAGTCAAGTGTAATTTTGGAAAGGTCAGGATGATAGAAAAAAAGTAAGTTACAAAGTTGCGACAATAGCATTCAGCGATCAAGCGGAACTTTAGAAGGTTAAGAAAAGTGTTAAGATAAAAGGTTCTAAAGAAATCAAAGTGAAGGGAAAGGATTTAGTTAGAACTTCGCATGGTAATATTTGAATTCTTGTTACATGGTTCCGCTCTTATGAAAATGTTAAGGAAGTCATCAACATAACTTTGGAAGGGTTTTGAGGAGTTCAAATTTGGATGTAGCAAAGTAGAAACAGGGTCAGGTTAACCATTTGTGTAACTTCAGAGCCCAAATAACTTAGGATTTTGAAATAGCATAATCCTATTGCAACAAGAAAAAGTACCTCTTGTGGGGTCTTAATGAATAAAAGAATGACATGCTAGCGTGATAGGTCGATGATTTAATCTTGAATCCCCACCAAATCTTAGCTGAAAGGGACATTTTTCTAAAAAAATATAATTTCATCTATGTGCCCTTGATTAAAATTTAATACAACAGGTGGTGAATTGCTTATTAAAGATAGTTCTAGTCATTAAATTTCCTAACATTCAAAGAGCATCCATAATTTTTAGAGCTGCAATGATAGAGAGTGTTGAAATCGTTAGTTACAGAAAACAAGTTCAAAGTCTACCATACAAAAAATGTTAGAACAAGGGTCCCCTAAGGCCGTCAAAGTACTAGTAAAAAGCATGTTGTCAAGAACAAAGAGGCCAAATATATATGTCGAGGAGTGGATGAAGCTCTTCCCTGGGACTTCAAATTTATAATCAGCTAATGCCTATGATTGGAAGGACCCATATGCATTATGCAAAGATGTCATTTTTCCCAAATACCACTGGGCATGAGTTACTTATGCTCTTTTAGAGAAACAAATTAACAGTCCCACCTATTTCAAATCCTTGGGATAGAAATTTGGGTAAATTGATAGTGCCAAAGGTATTTGTGGATGTGGACTTAATGAAAGCATTAATTGAATCTTATAATTCGACAACATAATACTTTCATAAAAAAGACAAATTAGTACTCTGCATTTTAGATAGGGAAACTTTTATTCAAGCATTTGACCTCTAGGTACCTATGAGAATCAACATTGACCTAGTGGTAGAAGAAGAATTGTTCAAAAGAGAGAGTAGCTACTATATCGGTAGGGTTATGAAGAAACATATCCCTAGGGAGAAGAAGGAAGAAAGATCATTTCCAAAGAAGGTGACAAACACAATTGCTATTGAGCCTTTATTTCCTTACTTCTAGTATACCATTTGTGATCAGAGAAAACCTAACCTATTTGGAACAAGTGTAGAAATTCAAACATTAGTCCAATAGCATATTCCTAATATATAGATAAAACTATTTGCTAAGTCATTCAGATAGAACCAAAATGGGAGCACTCTATCACCATTTTATTTGTTCTAGATTTAGGAATGTGGGTGTGCTCTCAAAACACATGGATCATGTCCCTAATGCTGATTAGGAAGGATTTGGATGGATTAGGGACCATGAGAACCCCATAGTGGCACAAAATAAGGTATAGAACACTTGTTTTTCCCCTAGAGCCTCAAGGATCCTAATAGAGCTAGAAATGTAGATTTGATGCAATAAACTAGATTTATTTTAGTCCAAATGAAGTGTGGAATGATGAAAAGAAATGCAATACAATGAATTAAACTATGTTTAATCCATTATGCTAAGCTAATATGTGCTATGAAAGCTTGAAAGATAACTGAAATCTAACAATTAGGACTGATTATGCTAAGTCTAGAAGTAAATGAGCATGATAACAGTGCATGAAGATAAATAAATAAGCTAATGGTTTTCTCTTGGAAGAGAGGCTATTTATTGGATTCAAGCCAAGGGCTTGGATTAGGAAGAGGAGTTAGGGTCAGAGGTAAGGTTTGGGGTAGATTCTGAGGTAAGGTTAGATGGGCAAGGGTTAAGGTTTCTCACACGTGTGAGAAACACTAGGGAAGTGTGAAAGGGGACTAAGGTGTAAGAGAAGACATAGGTCTTCACTTATGGCTTGTAAGAGGCCTTAAATAGTGTGTAAGGAGTCATTAATGAGTCTGTAAGGCTCATTAATGAAGGGGTTTGACCAAAAGTCAAGGAGACTTGGATTAGGCTAAGAAGGTTAGGAAACACCTTCTAGATAGGTTTAGGGAGGTTTAGGAAAGATTAGGAAAGTCTAGAAGATTCTAGGGTTTTGAGGCATTTAAATAAATATTTCATTTATTTAAAGGATTTGGTCAATTTATTAAATAGTTAATAAATATTGGGAGAAATGATGTTTAAATTAAATTTAAATATTTCTAGAAGGGATTCCTTAATTAAATGTTTTTAATTAAGATAGGAGGAATTAATGACATAATAATATATTAATTAATTAAATAATTAATTAATTAACAAATGATGATGTCATCAAGAGTTTTCAAAAAATAAAAATACTTTTATTTACCAATGGACTTTTAGGTGTCTATATTTTTCCCCTCTTTGATGCGATGCCACAAGTGGCATGGCATCAAAGACAAGAAAAGAAGATGCCCTAGGATAGAATTTAGAGGATAAGGGGTTGTGCCCCCTCGAGAAAATAACACAAAGAGGAAACTTTGTTGAATTTTCTTGAAAAGGATGCAAGAAGGAAGGGAAAGGAGGAGGAAGGAGGGGAGATAAATAGCCAAACTTTCAAGAGAAAAGATGCATGAATGCAATATGATGTGAGATGCAGGATGAAGCTATATGAAGGATGCAAGATGCAAGATTAATCTATATGATGCAGGATGGGGGATTTAGGGAGCTCCATGCATTGGATATTTTTGAGAGCATAATATTTTTTGATATAGCAATGCTAGTGACCTACCAAGATTACAAAGGAACTCAAGGCCTTGTCACCAACATTGCATAGGACTGACACAAAAAAAAAAGCACACAAAGGGTTGACCCAACATCACACATGAAACCCAGAGGAGGCATGGTGGAAATGATGCTGGAGATACCAGAAACACACGAATGACTCATAGGAAGAAGCAAAAGATCAAAATACCTTAACTCAGATTGTCCTCATTCATAGCGCACCATGATATAAAAGATTATGGTGACTTTGGGTAGAGAACAATGAGAAGCCGTAAAATATTAACAAGACCCAAAGGAAAAAATCCAAGGTCAAAATGATAACTCCAAAAGAAATCCTTTTCCAAGGAGAGATTGATGGTTGATGGGGGAAGATTAGGTCTGAACATGGTGAATGATACATCATCATGGACTTGGTTTGATTGCTTAGGTCAGACAATATAGAAGGATACATCTGTGTGGACCTGTGATTAGCCTTAGGCCAGACAATACAAAAGCATACATCTGTGTGAACCCATGATTAGGTTTAGGCTATACAATACATAAGGATACATCTATGCAGACCCATGTTGATGGGAAGAGTGTTGTGTTTCTGATTGGAAAATGACGAGGTTCAAAGATAATCACATGATCAAAGATAGTCAAAAATTGATGTTGCTGAAGTACAAGGCTGGGTGTGACAAGATATCTGATCAAATGCTACTGTAGGACTGACGAGGATATGTACAACAAGATAGGACAATATGTACAATGGATGAGGAGATATGTACATGAGAGCTCAAAAGATAAGAAAAGATCCAAAGGAACCAATGAAATAACAAGTATCTCATAAAACCTTTTTCCATAGGTAAGATGATGGAGGATGATTGATTTGTTGGGGATTGACTTGTGGAGGATGGTGGAAGACAAGATTCTTGCTAGTGCATGCCAATATCTTTCTTGAGATGATGAGGCCTACAAAGACAAGTACAAGATTCCCTAGATAATGCTTGGTCCAAGGGTAGTGCTGGGATTGATTTCTGATTTAGGATAAGGATTGAAAAACTCAAAGGATATGATACAAAGTGGATGGTGGGTAACTAGATAATTATTCCTATGACAAGAGGTAGGTAAGACACTCAAACCTCAAGAGGATTGAGAGATGATTGCTGAAACACTGAGCTAGATAGGTCATGCCAACTCAAGGGCTAATTGACATAGAGGATGAGACCTAAAGACACATATATACAAATGAGATTAGGTGGAGACATGACTGACGCTATGGTACAAGACTCAGGATAGGATGTATAAGGGATCTGGGGATGAAGCCAAAGCTGAAAAGATATGCTAGATGATGCCCTTGTTGGGCTGGAAAGATAAGATGGATGGATGGTGGATAAGATTGATGATAGATGATGTGCCCTAAAATGACACAGATTTGGGAAGGACACATCCCAATGATGATGATTGCATTGAGATCAAAGCTTTCCACAAGACTAGGATCAAGACTAAGGATGTGATTGGATTGGTTTGGCTTAATCTTGGATGTTGGATTAGAGGATATGGATAGGATTTTCAGATGTTGGAAGATTGTTGGGAGATGTGGATAGAGGAAACGCTAGGAGATTTGGATGAAGGATTTTTCTTAGTATTCAGATAGAGGATTTTTTGGGAGATTTGTGGATAGAGGAATGTTGAGGATTGGATAGAGGATTGCTAAGGGATTGGATGCTTGGGGGAGATGCTTGGGGATTTGGATAGAGGAAATGCTAAGATTTGGCTATTTGGAGGAATTGTTGGGAGATTTGTATATAGGAAATGCTTTAGATTTGGATAGAGGATTGGTGAGGATTTGGATGGAGGAACTACTTGGGATTTATATAGAGGATTGGTGAGGATTTGGATGGAGGAACTGCTTAGGATTTCATATGGAATAAAATGCTTTGGATGGGTTTGGAGGAAGATTTGGATTGGGAGATGGAAGATAAGGATTTGGATAGGGCTCCAAGGAATATGTCAGCAAGGAAAAATATGCCCCCACTTAGGATAGTTCATGTATTCAGAGGCATTAGGATGGGGTATGATTTGATGGAAGATAGGAAGGATGGATTGGATAGAGGATAGGTGGCTGGAAGTTGTGATAGGAAGATGGATGCTAAAAGGTTCCCAAAATCATGTATACTTGGTGGTCTCCATTTTTTTATCAAGATCCAAAGGAGGTGAGAGACAAATGGGATGGAGGAGATGTTGGATAAGATGTGATAGAAGGGAATTTCCCCCAATTGCAGAAAGTAATTGAGGGGGTTATGCATGATGCCTATTTGCCAGGTTTTCATCATGGTACTTGTCCAAGGTGCTTGAATTTCCAAGTTTTCACCATTAGACAAATGTTTTTTTCTCTTTTCTTTTCTTTTTTGATATTTTTCTCTTGATTTTTTAAGTTTTTATGGATTTTTTGATTTGTTGGTGACTTTTTGCTAATCTTTTACTGACTTTTTGATTTGTCGCTAACTTTTTGATTCTTTGATTTATCACTGACTTCTAATTTTTTGCTAACCTTTTGACTTGTCTGGATGTTGGTACAACCTTTATTAGGATGGAGGAATCATGAAAAGGCATGGATGAGATGGGGGAGATGGGAGATATGGTGGTATAAAGTGTTTGGATGGAATGATGGGAAGTGATCATGATAGGGGGATATTGTCAGGACCAACATTGGTAGATGTTGCACGAAAGGCAGATGAAGTGGATGGGATGTGGAAGATAGAGGTGGATGTGATGGAAAATTTGTGATAGGAGATCTTGGGACATAGGGACCCAAAATAGAATTAGAATATGGAGGAGTGGAATGAGAAGTTGGTGGATTAGCAATCTTGGATGACATTGTGGATATTTTTGTTAGATGCAATGCATATTTTTTCTTTGGGATCCACATAGTCTTTGCTTTATCTTTGGTGGGCCTTTATGGCCATGTAGTGGATTTTTCTTCTAGTTTGATGGGCCTTTGTGGACATTTGGATGTATTGGCTTTTTCTTTTTCTTTGATGGGCGTTTGCGGCCATTGGGATACATTGGATTTCTTGATTGGATTTTTCTTGGCTTGAGCATGTCTTTTAGAGTGGACATGACAATCTTTAGATATTTGAGGATAGCTACCTTTATGCATCTTTGACATGGGATCCAAATTGCAAGGAGAATTGGAAGGAGCATGAGGAGATGTGTGGGATGAAGGAGATATGGATAGAGAGATGAAAGGAGATTGGTAGATAGTAGATATGGGAATGTGCCTTTGTTGATCTTGACTAGGAGCATATGGAATGAGATTTTTATCGTGGATGAAAGATTGAGTGGGATAAGATGGGGGATGATATTTTTGGATGTAAGGCCCCAAAATGGATTTGGTATGTGGAGGATATGCACTGGTAGATTTTGGGACATAGGGACCAAAAATGGATTTAGAGGATGAAGGAGGAATGTGATAGGTTGTTTTGGGCTATAATGATGGAGGATGAGGGATATCATTGTATGCTTTGAAGGGACGTTGGGAAGATGCAACGGTGTTTTTACAAGGATGCTTGAATCTAGCTTTAGCTATACCAACATTTCTAGAGGAAGTTCCTTCTTCGAATGTGTGACCAATACCACATGATTTTGGATGTTTATTATCCTAGATGGGCTCCATATTTCATTTTTCATGATCACATAGGTCTTTGCCTTGATAATTCCATTTTTTGAGCATTTTATCCAAGAAAGGATATTTCTGACTTGGGGAATAAGATAAACATCTAGTTTTAGGTTCCGTGGTGGAAGATATGGAACTTATTGCTTCTACTTCAAGTGCATTGCCATTGACAAATGTAAGTGGACCAAGTGGATAGAGTGATTGTAGTGGGATAGTTTGGACTAGAGAATCATCAAGTGGAAAGGATGGGATGATAGGATCTTGACTGGGATTGGGGGATGGTAACAGATCTTGAGATGAAGGAATGGGGATGATAGGATCTTGGATTGGAGAATTTTGGATTGTAGGATACTGGATTGGGGGTCATGGAAGAAATAGAACATGCAATAGAGGAAGTGAAGGGATTGGATCTTGATTTTCATATATGGGTACTTCAACATGCTTTTGGACAAGATTTGGACTGGGTTGGATTGGTGTAGATAGAATGATGGGGGATACATGGATGGATTTTTAAGATGGAGTGGATGGAAGGATGGGAGGTTCTATAATTATGATGGATAAAAGAAGGAAGAACTCTTTAGATGGTATGTATGAAAGGATGGGAGATTCTACATTTGTGATGGCATGAAGAAGGATGAGCTCATGAGGCTCATCAGATGTGGTTTGGATAATGATAGGAGGAGGAGATGTTGATGGGAATTGGATGGAGTCAATAGATGGAAGGGACTCAATGATGCTAACAGATGGAAGATGATCAATAAATTGGATATATGGAAGAAGGATAACAAATGGGAGTGATGGAGGAGGAATGATGGATGTAGGAGATGGATGGGCATCATCACTAAGGGCTTCACATGAAGGTTTGAGATGACATGGCTCATAAACTTTAGGAGTGGGATCTTTTGCTGGCTTCCTTGTGAAATTTTTTGGAGAATTTTGTGATGGAGGTTGGGCTAAAGGATTAGAATGAGTAGATGGTGGAGAGATAGGATAGTCCTCACATGAAGGTGGGGTGGAGGATTGTGAACTTTCTTGAGGGGATGATGGTGATGAAGAGGAATTGGAGGATGACATGACTAGATAGTTCACAAAGGTAGGTTTAGAGGAAGCTTGTGAATTAGTTTGGCTATTCGGTGAGGTAGGAGTAATGGGTTGAGATATAGGATACGAAGTAGATTGGGGGATGCATTCTTTTTGTGAAAGGGGATTTGTGGCAATGTAGTTTGGAATAGGAGACGGTGAGTTGAGATAGGATGGAGGATTGGGGTAATAGTTTGGAAGACTAGGATTTTGGATTTGAAAGTGGGTTGGAGGATAAGGACATGGAGGATTTGGATAAGGGATGTAGCTAGTAGTGTTTTTGTGAAATGATGGTGATTGGGATACGGCCATAGAAGGAGATGGAGGTATGAAGGATTCATACAAAGGATATGTAGGCTCAAGATAGGAAGGGGATGTATATGAATAGGCTAATGGAATTCCCTTGTCAAAGGCATGATAGGGGGTGCTAGTGGATATGCATGAAGGCATGATAGAATAGTTTGGAGGAATGATTGGATTTTGGGGGGTGCTTAGACTAAGCTTTCTAAGATTTTCAAAGTAATCATCATGATCGACAAGAATCTCATCATCATCGGGATAGGATGGAGGAAAATTTAGATTTTGGAGGATGTTTGGATCAAGCCTTCTAAGGTTTTCAAAGTACTCATCATGATCAACAAGGATTTCATCATCATTAAGATAGAGTGGAAAATGAGAAGAGACAAAATAACTAGACTCATCATAATAGCTTTGACACATGCTGGCTTGCAGATGAGTTGGATAGGAATGAGGGATGAAGATGGATTGGAAGACTAAGACTTGGATTGGGATGAGGATGACTAAGAAGCTTAGACTTGGATTGGATTTGTCTTAATATAGGAGGAAAGAATGGCTCTAGAGGAAGATGGGAAGGGGATGGGGGGTGACCAAGATGACTCTGCTAACCTAGGATAGGAGGAAAGGAGGACAAGACTAGATGGGAAAGATGTGGGAGACCATGATCATGAGACTAGGATGACAAGATTCTGAAAGCTTGGATGACTTTTGGATTTTTATTTGATATGGAAAAGGATTTGATATATAGAACTCTTCATTTTTGTATGTTTCAACAAATGTTTTTCATTGAGTTTGAAACTTCAAAAAACACATCAATCAGAACTACCTAGGAGACAAGTTAGTATCATAATCTTTTCCCATAGCTTGATATCACAAAAAAGGAATATAGATGGTGAGTGTCTTAAGGTAATACAAGAAACCACTTGGATAAATCCTTGCACAAATATTTTGATACCTTTGGGAGTAGATCGAAAAGCCTCTAATTAATAGGTATCTTGATTTTGTCTGCGGTGTCCTCCCAATCAGTTTGTACATGTGTGACTCACTTAAGAGCCTAGTTGACCATGCCAAAATAGTAGGGATATTCACCTACCTCGGGCTACCATCGACATGCATCGTCTAAGATTGAGGGGATGAAGAGAGATTTTTCTCAACACTTTATTTCTATACCAGCCGAGGAAGTACCGGTTTGAAGTCATTTTCCAAAGAGGAAGCGCGTTTCTCTCTAGACAGGTTTCTCTAGAAGTAAAACAAATGAACTTGTCTGATTTCAAGTATTTTATGTCACTTAGATTAAGAGGATTTGTAGAAATGGGAAACTCCTAGAAGCATATCATGAAGAAAGTTCTTTCCCAAATTGATTAAGTGTTTGAATTGAAAGCTTGCAAGAACAAATGATTTAGATTTAGATTTTTTCTTTTCTCTTTGAAAATAAGAAATTTTGAGACATTTGCCATTTTCTTTACTTGGGCATTCAAGATTGAGTTTTTGTGCTTTTAAGAACTTTGATTTTCAATTTAAATAATTTTTTTCTTCAACCTTTAGGTCATTCAATAAATTTTTTTTCCTTAAGAAATGATTCTTTTCACTTTGGTTCATTCTTTTAGTTTCACTCAAGAATTGGTGTTCTATGTTTCAGTTTTAGGCCAGAAGAGGGGTTCCTAGATGTGATTTTATGCATGAAAACTTGGAAAACATTCAAGATTTTGAAACAAGACATTTGTTTTAACCAAGATCAAAGTTATAGGACTGATTTAGGAACTTTTAGGAAAGATTATGACTCTTTAGGAACCAAATAGGAAATATTAGGAAAGATTTACAGATTTTGTTCCTAGTTTGCATCAGATTTGAAAGACACTTTAATATAATGCAAATGAAGTTCACTTTTCTTAAGCACAATGATTAAAGATTTATTTTTGAACAATTAGAATTAATTAATATTTATTTAGGAACCAAATAGAAATGAAAATGAAAATTTGTGGATCTTTTTAAGCTTCCCAAGTTTGAAATGTTCCTAGCTTGCATTAATGACCCTAAAAACCCTAGATTTGCATGAACAAGGTTCTTTTTAGCCAAATGAAAGTCATTATAGGTGATTTTTATTTATTTAGGAGAAAATAGGAATGTTTAGGATTGATTAGGAAAAAAATAGGAAAGAATAGGAAATATTTGTAGATTAGTCCCTTAAGGGCACTCAAAAATGACTAGAAGTTCATTTTAAGCCTAAAAATGAAGTGTTTTTGGTTCATAATCATTAAAAAATATTCATGAGCCTTAAAAACTTAGTTATTTGGTGATAAAATTTCCTCCATGAAGTACTTTCAAGAGTATGATGTTATAAATTACTAGGTTGACGCCTAGGGTCACTAGGATCCCCAAACAGGCCTAAAAAGTGAGTAAAAACCAAGTTTAGGACCTCAAATGAGCTCCCTGCCTCCCATATGAAATTTAAGGTCAGGAATTAATTAGATAATAGTTTATTAATACAATCCATACATTCTCATATGACAATTCATGATTCCCATACGACAATTGAGCCAAAAGTACAAAAAATAGCTTTAAAATGCAAGAAAACTAGCCCATATGATAATTGCATGATGGGGATAAATTTTAGTAAAACATATGGGAACTCCCCATATGAAAATTTATAAAAATTTATCAATATCCATAAAAAACTATAACAAAATCCATTCAGGAGGTGTTAGAAACTAAGTTTTTGACCTAAAAACCCTACAGAATGTAGTTTCGAAGGCTTGTGGTGTCCCACTGGACATGCCAAAATGTGATTAGAGAAAACCTAACCTATTTGGAACAAGTTTAGAAATTAAAACATTATTCTAAGAGAATATTCCTAACATATAGAGAAAACTATTTGTTAAGTCATTTAGATAGAACCAAAATGGGAGCACCCTATCACCGTTTGATTTGTTTTGGACTTAGGGATGTGTGTGTGATCTCAAAACACATGGAGCATGTCCCTAATGCTGATTAGGAGGGATTGGGATGGATTAGGGACCATGAGAAACCCATAGTGGCACAAAATTAGGTATAGAACGCCTATTTTGTCCCTAGAGCCTCAAGGATCCTAATAGAGCTAGAAATGCAGATTTGATACAAGAATGCTTAAGCTAGATTGATTTTTGTCCAAATAAAGTGTGGAATGATGAAAAGAAATGTAGTAAAATGAAGTAAAATATGTTTAATCCATTATGCTAATCTAAGATGTGGTATGAAATCTTGAAAGATAACTAAAATATAAGAATTAGGATTGATTATGCTAATTCTAGAAGTAAATGAGCATGATAACAATGCATGTAGATAAAGAAATAAGCTAATTTATTTTCTCTTGGAAGAGAGACTATTTATAAGATTCAAGCCAAGGGCTTGGGTTAGGAAGAGGATTTAGGGTTAGAGGTAAGGTTTGGGGTAGAGTCTGAGGTAAGGTTAGATGGGCAAGGGTTAAGGTTGGTCACACACATGAGAAACACTAGGGAAGTGTGCAAGGGGACCAAGGTGTAAGAGAAGACATATGTCTTCACTTATGGCTTGTAAGAGGCCTTAAAGAGTGTGTAAGGAGTCATTACTGAGTCTCTAAGGATCATTAATGAAGGAGTTTGACCAAAAGTCAAGGAGACTTGTATTAGGCTAAGAAGGTTAGGAAACACCTTCTAGATAGGTTTAGGAAAGGTTTAGGGAAGGTTAGGAAAGATTAGGTCAAAAGTCTAGAAGATTCTGGGGTTTTGAGGGATTTAAATAAATATTTCATTTGTTTAAAGGATTTGGTCAATTTATTAAATAGTTAATAAATATTGGGGGAAATGATGTTTAAATTGGATATAAATTTTTTTGGAAGGGATTCATTAATTAAATATTTTTAATTAAGATAGGAGGAATTAATGGAATAATAATAAATTAATTAATTAAATAATTAATTAATTGACAACTGCTGATGTCATTAGGGGTTTTGGAAAAATAAAAATACTTTTATTTACCAATGGATTTTTAGGTTTCTATACCATTTATGGTTTACATAAGGTCATTGGAGTAGATGGGAGATTGACAGTGACCCTAGACATATATGTCATGGGAACTAACATATAGGACTTGTACACAAATAAAGAGTTTGATTATGTGGGCCACATAGCCAATGTAATGCAGGATGAGCTCATGATAGCTAAGACTAATTTGAGCAATTTCAGGTCTATGCTTATGCACTTTCTCTTATATTGCAACATCGGCTATATCGATCCAGAATTCATCAACGAGACAAAAAATGAAGGAGGGACTATTCCACTATAGCTTTGGACCAGGTTATGGGACAAAACTTACCATTTATCTAATTCCATTTGTTTTTAGAGTGACTATGTATCTCCAATTATGAGCTTGTTAGGTATTGAAAGGGAAAAGCTTCCCTTATTTGTTAGAAAACTACTTAGACACCATGTATTTGACAATGAGATTCATCATAACTGGGTGATGTGTTCATGTTTACAATTTTTTCATTCATTAGAGTATATTCATGTCGGAAACCTCCCCACATATTACCCAAGTATGTCCCACAAAGATTGGTAATAATTGAATTCTTATGGAAAATTATCATGATGGATAGGGAGCATCTCAACCCTAAAAGGCATAAGGGAACCTTTTTGCCAAGAAGGTTTCAAATAGGAGATTGCTCCATAGGAAAAGATGTTGTTGTTGGAAATTTGGCTATACTGATGTCTATGACTTGATATAGTGTTTTCATTATGGAAAAAAAGTCATATAACAGTTTGGAGTCAGCGCACTTGATGAGAAGATTAGAAATTAGTTAAGTGTTGAAGACTGGACAGTATACAGAGTTCCTATAGCTCAGAGCATCAACGCAAGTGCATACAAAATAATTATGGTATGTGCCCTAGAAGTTAAGTTGACCGTAGACTATATTCATGCTTAATCTAAGAGTGCATGATTAGATGTGCAAGGATGAGAAAGCTACAGTTAGTTGAAGTTGCAGAACCAGTGTGTGCCAGTGAAGAATAGAGCATGAAGCTGATAGTTAGTATTTTGGTTTGTGGTTATAATGTAATGTTGTAAAGGCTATGCACCCATTGTATTTAGGTTTTGGACATGTTTATATGTTTAATTATAAGCACACTTAATCCAATTCATTTGGAAGTGTTGTTTGTAATAAGTTATAGGACCGACCTAGTTGTTTATTTTATATGCACATATAAATATAAGATGCACCCATTGTATTTGATATCTAAGTTGATAGAGAGTTGTGATAAGAAGAGAAGAGCTATGTGAAGATAATATAATAAGTATTAGAGCTTTTCAAAAATTCAAAGCATCAGCGTATCAAAGGAATCAATTTGACAAGCAATGTCATAGTGACAGTTCATCCTACAAATATAGTGTGTATCTGAGATTAGAAGGTTGTAGCCTTCACCACTTGAGAAAGGAGTTCTTGGATAGTCTGTCCTTTCCCCTAACAGGGACTATTGTAAAAGACTCCTAACAGGGTCTGACCCTTAACAAGGTCTACTATACTTAAAGCATTGCAAAGCAACTCCTAACAGGGTTAAGGATCTTCTAACAAGGATCACAAAACACTAGTGCAGAATATTAGTGGGTGTCAATTCCCACCATGGTTTTTACCTATTTGGGTTTCCCCATAACCATATTGGTGTCATGTGTTGATTTAATGTTTCATGTTTATGTGAATGTTTATTTTAGTACTTAAGAATTTAAGTTCAACATAAATGTTAAAGTGAGAAAGTTAAAATATAGTGAACACTAATTCACCCCCCCTCTCAGTGTTCCCATTCCTAACAATTTGTATTAGAGCTCTGGTCCTCAGCATAGAAGTTTAACCACTTGAGGAGATCATGGAAAAAGTAGAAATGAAACATCTAAAAAGAAATCTTGAAGCTGCTCTTGAAGACCTAGACAAATTAGAAAGAGAAATTGAAGAACTAAAAGAAAAATTCAGTGATGCACAATTGGTTATTAAGAGGCTAAGAAAGGATTTGAAAGAATGCTCTACCGGTGATCTAGGAGAAAAGGTCAAAAAGTTGAATGAAGAAAATGCATCTATGAAAGAACTACTTGAAGAATTTGATGATAAGATGATTAAAAATCAAGAAGTCTACAATCAACAAGTCAAAGAGAGCCTTCAACTCAATGAAGAACTAAGGCAAGAAAACTTGGAAATCTTGGAGCTAAGGAATAGCAAAGAAAGCTTAGAGTCTAAATTGAAAGTAGCAAAGAATCATATTAAAAAATTACACACCAGTTCTGATTTGATAGAATCTCAATTGTGTGCAAGGAGAGCCAAAGGAGACACTAGCTGTATTGGATACAAAAGCACAAAATAAGATTGACAACATGTGAGCAAGAAAGGACTCACAAAAGGACTCTACTGATGCTGAAAAGACTGAAGATCAAACCAAAGATAATGGTGGACCACCTAAGAATGAGCACAAGCAAGTAGAACACACTTGTTTTGCATGCAACAAGCATGGGCACATTGCAAGGAACTGTACAGAGGTAAGACCTTTTAATGGTTACTATTATTCATGCAATAAATTTGGTCATAGAGCTATGAATTACAAGACTAGTAAGAAGAACATGATTCAGCATGATCAGAGAAATCAGAATCAGACAAACCAAAGTAGTTCTCAGAATGTTACATGTCAGATATGTAACTATAATGGTCACTCAGTGAGACAATGCATATTGGTGACTCATGTCAATGCACTAAGGAATATAAGACCTCTAGTCATTTTTTGCTCTTGTAACAAGGCTGGACATATCTCAAGGTTCTATAGATCAAGGATGCAAGGTTAGGAAAGCCCTAAAAAGGCCAAAGAACTAGTATTGGATCCTAAAGGAGAATTTAAGTTTTTGAAAGCCTCAGAGGATGCAAGCTTGATTTGGTCAGAAGGAAAGAAGGACAAAGTTGATGAGAATGTATTGTATGCATCCTTAGTGGATGCACCCTCTACATCTGGATGAATGGCCCTTAGGGTTATAGAGGGAGCTAATTTAGCTCTAGACCCCTACATGGCTGGTATGCTCATCCTTAGAGTATGCACCTTTTGACTTAAGCTTTTGGAGTATAAAGGTACCTCTGTGCAAGAGTGGACATGTTGATTGTGAACAAAACTCAAGTTGGAAATTTTGAAGTGATAGCCTGGTTTATGCGACTTGCATTAATGGTGTAATTCTCACTTTAAGTACACATAAATTTGTTTAATTACTCATTGCATCCAAACTCAGAATGATTGAAGAGTAGAAAGAGTCTTGGAAGTTGTTGTGAAGACTTGGAGACTAATCTATCAGTGATTTGTAGTGCATTTAGTTAGTTGCAAAAACCCTAGTTCATTGTGCTGATCTAGAAGTCTTCAGATTATCTCAGAGATCAGTTGGAAAGAGATTAAACAAGTAAGTCATGGCCAATCCCATAGTCTATGATTTCACTAAGAAGAAGAGATATGTATTCAAGAAGCATCTAATTAAGTCAACCCTAGATGATTTAGAGGGAGCTTTCTCCCACATGCCTATGGGCATTATGCATGTCGAGGATATTAGGGCATATATCTACTACAAGAAAGAATCGGTAGGGTTGGATAGGTTAAGGGCACACGTGGATACCTTGTTGAAACCAGAAAAAACATTCATGGATGAATATGTTAAATGGAATGATCACCCTATTATTGAGTATGCTATGGAATATGAATTCTATGAGACATAATGGATAAAGATTTTATTGAGCAGAATACATGATGATTTGTTTTGGATAGGTGATGTGCTAGTAAGAATCACCAGTGACTTGATATGTGATATGAAAGGCCTTTCTAGGATAGGTGTTGTCCTTCTTGTGGGCAAGGATGTCAGAAAGATGGTTGAGTAGACATGTAAGTCAAGGAGTGATAGGTGCGGGATGATAGTTGAGCCTATTGAACAAGTAGACATCAAATTGATGTCAATGATACTAAGATATAGGTTTCATCACACCAACAGGGTCAATAGTGTGTTTGCGGGCACAATTCTAGTAGCCATCAGACTTGTGAAGGACGATGGGGATTTGAACTTTTGTGAGATCTTACACACACAATTGATTGATAAAATCAAAGCCATCAAGCATGATAAGACCAAAATATTCAAGTTTGGGTCTTTAATCATTTGCATGTACCTTCATATAGTTGGGATAGTATCAGATATGTATTTGGACAAGTCCATTCCAACCATGCCATAGATATCTAACAAAGCATCCACCAAGAGTACATTGAGAGATTATGTAACATTGGAATTGAAGACCTTTAGGGTCAAGATGAAAATGAGGTATAGAATTCTAGAGAGCATTATGGAAAAGTACAAGGATATAATTTGTTTTATGGTGGAGACACACAAAACTTGTATGGAAGCTATTGAGCCAAGAACTAAGTGGATTCATCCACTTGGCTATGAGGTAGAGGAATAGGTCCTTGAAGCATATGCACAGGTACTACTATCAGCCCCTAAAGATCCTAATGAACCTAGGTGGGAAACATATGAGGAGAAAACCAGAGAAGTAGATGCTAAACTTAACAGCGCAGCAACAAAAATAAAGGTTGCTAAAGTCACATTAGAGATCTTGAGGATTCATGATGTGTCTCAAGAAGACCTTGATAAAGTAAGGGATGAAAAGATTGCTTTAGAAATTAATAGTGCATCCATAGTGGAAGCTAAGTCTGATGATCCCAAGATGAAGAAGGTGAAAATTGAAAAAGATGTTAGTCAGAAGGGTAAAGAAGATGATACTCCTTCTATGCCCAAGGTAACCATTGACCTTACTACTCCTCCTAAGTATAAGGTAATGTCTAAGAGGAAGAAAGAGGTTGACACCAGTCATCCATCCTTGCAAGTCACAAGAAATAGAAGGAACACTCAAGCACCTCCTGAAGTAAGCTTCAAACCCAGTCTCAGTGTGTTAAGTGCCAGAATAGTTGATGAAGGAAGAATTGATCAAGTAGGGAAGTTTTATGATAAGTATAGTGAAATTGACAAGTCAGAGATTCATAGCGTGATCATAAAGAACATGATCAAGTTCAAAAGGATAGTTTTGGAACTAAAAACAATGATTCCTAACAAGGTATAAAATATCCTTGAATTCCAAAAGAGACAGGCTATTGAGGAAGATCTATGGATAAGGGAAAGATTCTTGATGATATCCTTCATGTGTGTGAACTCGAAGAAAAGAAATTGCTATTAGATCTGGTGAAGCCTCACCTTAGAACTAAGACAAGAACTCTAAACATAATGGATAAAAATTATGAGCTAATTTCAAAAGAGATAGAGAAAGCCTTTGAGAAGGTATTTATGAATAGAAACATGTATCCACCTAGTGCACGCATAGTTAATGTACCCATAATGATTACAAAAGGGTCATAGACCATCAAAGTACATTCTATAGGTCCTCAAGATTTAGTGCTTGTAGTGGAAGTACAATCAGAGGTAGACAAGTCTGTGCCCATGTCAGAATCACTCAAGGACAACACCATTATCATTGATAATGTGGAGATAGCCATGGTGGCCACTAACACAGAATTGGACAAGTTTGAGGAAGCTTTTGTGAGCACACAAGAAGCTGAGATTTTATGTAGCAACACACCTCCCACTCATCAAGAAGAGGTATTGATTGAAAATATAATAGATAAGATTGAAGAAGATAAATGGAAGAGGAAGAAAAGAAAGAAGCAAAAGAAGAAAAAGAACAAGAAAAAGATGAAACTTCTGTTGAGCTAGCCAAGGTAAAACTAGAAGTGATGGATAGCACTCCCATCACTCCCTCCTTAGCATTGTTGTCAAGTTTGACACCTGACACAACCAATTTGGACTCATGGAGAGAAGAAGACCTAATTAAGTTCAGCATCCCAGCTATGGAGAAGGCAAATGAGAAACAAGTAATGAGAAATCCTCTCCTTATGGAATCAGTGAATATACTGAACAATTTGTTGCCTGTAGACAAGAAAGTGTCTAAGGTACACTTTGTTGATGATGTAAGTACAATCATTTCTTAGTTCAAAAGTAATTTCTCAAGCCTTGAATAATTTGCATCCCAAGTTGTAGAAGAAAATTATATAAAGAGATTGAATGAGTTGATGAGAAACTTTGCACTAGATTTGAATTCACTCAAGACTGGTCAAGCATCTTTAAAAGAATTTGTTGATCAAGGAAGGAAATTCATTGCAGACTACATGGATCAGGACAAGCTTACTAATGCTCATTTCAAGAAAATAAAAGAGGCAAAAGCTATGATTGAGCAAGTGAAGAGTTCAGTGAAAGACACATCCACTGATATGAACATGTGCAACAATGTCTACCAAGGTAAGTTGGACAAAATTGAGAAGGCAGAGAAAGAGATGGAAAAGATAAGGTCTAGACAGACTTAGTTGAGGAATGCTCTTGTGCCCTCATTAGACATCCTCAATCAGAACATCAAGGAGATTGATGCCACCATGATAACCTATGATCAAGGTCCTTCCATAGACTTGAAGAAGATGGAGAAGCTTCAGTATGCGTTATGCGCTCATCTCCAGATAGTAAACTCTTTGATCTCATTTTGGAAGAAGGAGATCCAGAACCTAAAGATTGCATATCCAGATGTTTTCCCTCAGTGAGTATGTATAGATAAAGTTTTTTGTAACACCTTTGTCATTAATGTCAAAGGGGGATTTTTTTATAGAATATGGATCATAATATGTATAGGGAGATATAAGTATATGTATAGATGACAAAAAGTTTTTTGTATTAAGGACAGTTAGCAACTTGGTCATATTCCTTTATTGCCATCAATGAAAAAGGGGGAGATTGTTGGAAAGTTGGATATATTGATGTATATGACTTGATATAGTGTTTTCATTATGGCAAAAAATTCATATAATAGTTTGGAGTCAGTGCACTTGATGAGAAGATCAGAAATTAGTTAAGTGTTGAAGACTAGACAGCATACAAAGTTCCTGCAGCTCAGAGCATCAGTGCATGTACGTATAGAATAATTATGGTATGCACCCTGGAAGTTAATTTGGTTAGACTATATTCATGCTTATTCTAAGAGTGCATGATTAGATGTGCAAGGATGAGAAAGTTACAATCAGTTGAAGTTGCACAACCAGTGTGTGCTAGTGAAGAACAAAGCATGAAGCCGACAGTTAGTATTTTGGTTTGTGGTTATAATGTAATGTTTTAAAGGCTATGAACCCATTGTATTTAGTTTTTTGACATGTTTATATATTTAATTGTAATCACGCTTAATCCAATTCATTTGGAAGCATTATTTGTAATAAGTTATAGGGCCGACCTAGTTGTTTATTTTATATGCGCATAGAAATATAAGATGCACCCATTGTATTCGGTATGGAAGTTGATAAAGAGTTGTGATAAGAAAATAAGAAGTATGTGAAGACAATATAAGATGTATTATAGCTTTGCAAGAGGTCAAAGAATCAACATATCAAAGGCACTGATCTGACAAGCAATGTCACAGTGACAGTTCATCCTATAGATATAGTGTGTATTTGAGATCAGAAGGTTGTACCCTTCACCACTTGAGTAGTGAGCTCTTGGATAGTGCATCCTCTCCCCTAACAGGGACTATTGTAAAAGAATCCTAATAGGGTCTGACCCTTAACAAGGTCTACTATACTTAAAGCATTGTAAAGCGACTCCTAACAGGGTTAAGGATCTTCTAACAAGGATCACAAAACACTAGTGCTGAATATTAGTGGGTGTTATTTCCTACCAAGGTTTTTACCTATTTGGGTTTCCTTGTAACCATATTGGTGTCATTTGTTTATTTCATGTTTCATGTTTATGTGAATGTTTATTTTAGTAATTAAGCATTTAAGTTCAACATAAAGGTTAAAGTGAGAAATTTAAAATATAGTGAACACTGATTCGCCCCCCCTCTTAGTGTTCCCATTCCTAACAATTGTTGACCAGTTCTATTAATTCCTAAGAAATTTCAAACTTCCATCAGCTAATGCTAGGATGTAGGACCCTTGGGACTTCATTAGAGGAGCACTAAGAGAAATTAGAAACCAAAAATTGTCTCCAAATCAGCCTATGGTAGAGGAGGATTTCATTAGGAATATTCTTCATGAAGATATATGGGAGGAGAGATCCCTAAAGTGGTAGAACATTATAAGGGTAGAAGAAGAATTGAAAAAGGTAGACCCTAATTTCATAGGTTTTTTCCCTGATCTCTTGTATATGTCTAGGATTAATAAATGTTTATAAAATTATGAGGATATCATGTCAAACCTGCCAGACATCCTTGAGCAGAAGGAAGAGGATAGGGTGAACCCTGAAGAGGTTGAACCTAATGTCATGTTTATGGTAGAAATAGAACAAGCAAGGCCATCCACATTAGAATAGGAGCCAGAAAAGAAATAGAAATTAATGAGCATTCTAGAAAAGGCAAGACAAAAGGCACTGCAAATCCTACAAGTTATTAGCCAATAATTTGCTGGCATAAGGAAATAATTTCATACTTTACATGAAAATGAAGGTGAGAAATCCCTCAATGAACTAGAATTGGATGCAGTTAGATTGTATGACAAGGTCATCCAAGCTAAGGAGTTTATGGATGATGATGAATTCATCAAGCTTGATGAATTTAAATTTTTTCTCTTTAGAGTGAAGAAAAATGATTTAACACTTTCTTTAAAACTAGGGGAGTCATAAGAAGAGATTGTTGAGTCAATTGATAAATTGCAAGCCTATGATCCTAGTAGTGAAACACTAACTATGGAGGAGGCTAGAGACCTTGTTAAAAGAAGTGGTATGTTACTAGTTCTCAGATGGTACTTGGAGTCCTCTTTCTTGATTGAGAAAATAAAAAGATAGGACAAAGTTGTAGCCTATGAGGCTTTTGGCCCATATGGATTGAAAAGAGTGTCTATATTTAACATGGACACCAAAACATTAGCAGTATGGTTTGTGGCTCCTCAGTTAAGAAAGCCCAGATTAATGGATATCTAGGACACAACACATGTGTAGCCAGTTGATATGGAGGTTGTAGGATACCACTAGATCAGAAATAGCCAAT
Source organism: Chamaecyparis obtusa (assembly GCA_027943335.1). NCBI lineage: Eukaryota > Viridiplantae > Streptophyta > Pinopsida > Cupressales > Cupressaceae > Chamaecyparis > Chamaecyparis obtusa. The sequence goes on along the minus strand of BSBK01008305.1, from coordinate 310,297 downwards.
CTCTTGCATCATGCATCCTCAATGGATAAGGTAGTTGTTGAATATTTGGAAACTAGGCTAGCTAGGACTTTCAGGGATTATGTTGTAGTTAGAAAGAAGTTTTAAGAGGAGCTAAAGAAGAACTATGTCCTGGAGGAGATTTTAAAAGGGCTAAAGGATAAATTTAGTACCCCGAGGAGCTAGTCTAGGGAGATTAAAGAAGTCTCTGATGTTTGGGTCTAGACTAAGCCAATAGAGGGAATATCTCTAGAAAGTATGACTGAGCAAGTAATAATGAACATTGATCAGCTTGCAAATACTAGAATTGTTGAGAGAGAGACTTAAAAGAAACTTCTATTGCACATGATAAATATTTTAAAGGGAAAGTCTCAGGCTATTCACAATACTTTCATTTCTTTACAGGGTGCATAATATAATTGTTCTAATGCTTTGTTAGTACTAAATCCATTGTTTAATTCTTAAGGCCCATATTTATAATTCTTTGATAAACTAATTTTACTAATGGAAAAGAAGTTGGATCTACCTAATAAAAAAATTGAAGTCAAGGAAATGTTGATATTAGTAAAGAAGTTACATGCATTTTTTATAGGTAAGTTGTAGAATATCCAAGAAAAGCTTATGGTTTTTACAAAAGAGTCTGAAGGATATATGCTTGCCATTGTGGACATGGAAGGACAATTAAAGGATTGGAAGGAATGGATTGACTCTTTCAACCAAATTTTGAATGTTGATAAAGTGGTTTCTTATTTTGTTGGTGATGATGATATCTCAACTTTATATGATTGTTGATGAATTGTAAAAGCATGAAATTGATGTAAAATAAGTTTTTTGTTGAGTCTTGAGACATAACAGATGCCAAGTGTAAAAAATACCTTCAAGAATTGGATGTAGTTAGAGTAGCAAATTGACCATTAAAGAGGAAAATTGTGGTTTGGGAGACGATAGGAGAGATTTAAGCATTGCCACATGGAAGAAGTTGAGATAGTTCTAGTGAAGAAAATTGAAGTTCCAATAGAGGAAGGTCAGTTAATTCAAAAAGAGTATCTTATCTTTGTGGTTCACTTGTTGTGGATACACCTTCGGTGCAAGCCAAGTCTGATTCTAAAAAATTTGGGCTACCAGCTATCATTTTTGTAACTACTTTCGAAGTTGTTTGTCAAAATTGTTCGATGTTGACAAATCCAACTTCTCCTATGTTTGAAGCTTGTTGCAATCCATGATTATAAATGGATTTCCAAGACTGGGAGAAGGACTATGAAATTTTGTAAATGAGTCTTTCTTTATGAGAATAGAGGTTTCTATAGTCTATCAAGTGTTGTGTAAAATTTTTGGTATTTTTGGCTTGTGCAAAGAAACTTAATGAAATAGATGGTGTTCTAATTATTTATGGTGTGTTATTTTGAGTTTGGTCTATTATAGTGATGTGAAAATTTTAAGGAAATTAATAAAAGGATTGAGCAAAAAATTATTGCTCTAAATCTTGTCTCCTCCTGTGATATTATGTAATTTTTTATGTCTTGTGAACAAAGAGCTCAAGATCACAGTTGTAATTTGTTTAAAATTGTATGTCAAATCATGTTTTACTTTTGATTCAAGGAGTTAAGTAATTTCTTAGTATAAATTGACATAATTATAGGGTGTTAAAGAAGCATTTTTCATTAGAAGATGGTTTAAAGTCATAGTAGACTTTCATTTACAAGGTAAGTGAATGGATCATCAAACCATGATGAAGATTATTTCAAAGAATGACCAATAAATAAGGTATTGATCAAAGAAAATGCAGTCAAGCCAATATTCATTTTCTCTCACAGTTAAATATCAAAGTTAAATCAAATCTTTTAATTTCAAGTTGTAGATCTAATATGTTAAAGCCCCTGCTCAGCTTGTAAGTGATTTAATATTGTGATTATCTCTCACACTATTACTTAATCTTCATAAGTAACAGAAGAATCATGGCCATTTATTTTCTTTGTTAAGGATTAGTAAAAAGTGATGTTAATAAGTAAATAAGTCTAATCGTAGGTTTACCCACCTGAATTTTGTCGAGTTCAAAGTGTAGAAAGAATAAGAGATTTTTTAGTTGGTCCTTGTTCTTGTTTGAGTGTATTGTTCAAGGTGATTAAAATTATGTCAAATTAGTAGCCAACAAAATGATGACTCTACTGACGAGTGGAGACATAACAAAATGTTGTTAAACTTATCAAAGAATCTCTGGTACTGTCCTAATATTTAGTATATATTAGACCAAGTGTCTTTTGGGTATTGCATAGAGTTTTTTTATTAATTTTCATTACATGGATAGCGATCCAATCAATGTGTATTGGGTAAAAGTTTCAAGAAGTATACAATATTCTATTATTGTGTGTTGGGAGATTTTGTGGGTGTTTTAACTATTGTCTTAGTTGGGATCTACATTTTGTTGTCCTTTTGTCTAGCCCCACTTATTATAGATTCTCAAGGTTTTTCTGTAATATACATTCCTTTTCCCTAGTGGGTGGTGACTCAAAAAGGTTTCAAAACCAATGATTTTTATAGTATATATATTCTGAGATGGCTAACAAAAGAAAAAGTACTAGATCCTACACCAAGACATATCCTAAGGTTATTCTACATACTGAGTTACCTTAGGGAAATAAGAAGATTTGGCTCAAGAAAAATGGTGAGTCAATCAATGCTCCAATATGGAAATCTAAGGGTGATAGGGTGACTAACCCGTTACACCCAACAACTAAAGAAAATGAATCTTCCTCTAGGAGTTCTAAGTCTGAGAATACTAGATATTTTAATGGATTCTTTGATACTCCCCTCCAAGGAGAAGGTCTATATCATGACAAGAGTATTTCATCACTTTTTCATTCTTCCTTTGGGAAAGATAGATTGAGTCATTCAAGGGGTATAAGCCAGTGTGAAAACCCATCAAATATACAACATAATGCACATTTGTGATCCCAGAACCCTTATATTGAGATAAATCTTATATATTTAAGAGAAACATCTGAATCACATGCAATTATGCAAGATGTTGATAATTTATTTAATGGAACTAATTTTCTAAGAAGGGAATCTGCAGAGCAAGATGTTGTGCATATGTGATTGGAGGAGGAAAGAAAAATGGTTACCATGAATGCTCTTCTAGAAAGAGATAATCTTCTTAGGAGAATTACAATGTCAAAAGAAAAGATAAAAATATTAGAAGTGTGTCCTAAATCTTTACACTCAACATTTTTGGTGATTTAGGAGCCTTGAGAATAGAATGCCAAGAGAAAGAAAGCTTAGTGGAAAAGAAAGATGAGTTTGAATTTGACGGTCCATTTATTAGACAGTTTCACCCCTATGAATTTTCTAAAGAAAATACAAATGAAATCACTTTAGCTAAACCTATGATACAAGACAATAACAAAGGAAAGAAGAAGGTAATAGGAGTTCAAATCAATGAACCTGTTGCTATCTCAAAAGGAACCCCTCTTGTATCAAAGCTTGATACATAATTAGAAAAGAAAGAAAAGAAATAGAAGATATGACCAAAGAACTTAAGAAGGTTAAAAATGAGGAAGCAGCTGTAGAGATAAGAAGAAAAATCCAATTTATAAAGTCTTCTTCTACTAGTGTTGTTGGGCCATCCAACTCTAGACAAGGCATTTCCTCTAGAGTTTCTTTTTGTATTATAACAAATACTACTAGTGTTTCTGGTAGTAAGATTGATTTTCCTTCTTTTGGAATGAGTAATGTTTCTTCTAGGAAGTAGGTAAATGTAAATATGAGTGGAAGTATTAGAAATATAGCTGGCCCTAGTAGACAAACTAACCTAATTTTTTAGAGAAGATCTATTCATCTTAAGAGATATAGGAAGATTTGTTTTATTGGCATCCCTGGATATCCCAATCCTATACCAAATGAATTGAGGGATAAGACTAGTAAGCTCACTAGAAATAGTGCCACAAGTTGTGAAGAACACTTGAGATCCTTTATTGATATTCTCAATGATTATGAGGTTGAGCATGAGGATGTGGTCATGAAATTATTTGTAAAATCTCATACTGACGATGCTATAGATTGGTTCATAAGACTTCCCGATGATGGTATTTGTTCTTGGGATGATTTTGGGAAATGCTTCAATGATAAATATGGTGATAAGACCAATGCTATTTTCAAGTTGAATGAGTTCAACAATATGAAGAAGAATTAGAATGAATCAACTTTTGATTTCAATATTAGATTCCAAAAGGGGATGTACACATTATTTCAATCTATGAGATTGGATGAGAATGTATGCCTCACCACATATTTCAATGCAGTTGATGGTAAAATGGAATACTTATTAAGGAAAAATTATCCCAAGACTCTTAGGGATGCTTTTGTTAGAAATAGGAAATACTGAGAGGGGGGGGTGAATCACTATTTCACAAACTTTTTCTTTTTCCCACTTATGGATATAACAGATTACTTTAGTGCATACAAAGATTATCAAGCTGATTAACAAACATAGCAGTAAACAGAAAGAACTCATAACACATCATATGTTCTCGAGGAAACCCTGGCCAAGGGAAAACCCTAGTGGGGATGGTACCCACAAAGATCACTAATCAAAAGTATCCTGTTAGGGATATTGGACCCTGTTAGGAGTCAATTTATAGTATATAGTAGATCTGTCCTAGTTAAAGGACTTTATGACTTGTTAGAAGCCTTAACCCTATTAGGAGTTAGATTACAAAACCTGATCACCAGCTGAGCTCACTACCCAAACAGGTAATACAAAATGTTTCTGACTGTAATATGGTACTACTTACAACTTCGCATCAATAGCCTTTGCTGCTATCACAATAAACAACTATCACAAGTTATCTTTTCTTTCTTTTTACATATCACACTTGTATATTTCATTACATTTCAAGTATGCCTAATATGTGAGTTATTAAAGCTAATAACTTTACATGGTCAGCTTCCAAAATATTTATCCAAGAGTAAACATCTATGATGTCATCCCTTCATAATGTTAAGTCATTATTTTGACAAGCAAAAATAATCCCTTAACTCTTTCGCTAATACTATCTCCAAAACTGTTCTGTCTGCAAAAACTGTCTTCGATAAACTTTGAATAACTTTGTTCGCACTACTAAAAACTTTATGCACACTAAGATGGGGTATCCTCATACTCTATAGAAGCTTTAGTTAACTACACAAACAAAAATATTGCTCCAGTGGACGTCACCAACTAAATCTTCATCGGGTGCTCTGTCAGGATCATTGTATCCATACTTAGACAATTTCTTCCTTCAACTTGCCATACTTGCATTCCAAATTCTACGCTCTCAATAGAGATCATATTTTTCCATAATGAAAACATCTATGCATCCACATTAGCCAAATTGCCAACAATCTCCCCCTTTGTTATTGGTGGCAACATATGGGAAAATTGGCTAAGTGTGCAAACAAAACTTCAAAAACACTTATACAAAATTGTGGCCAAAAGTTATACAATATGTATACAATATTATACTCCATAGAATAGCTCCCCCTATGAGTATCCTTCCTCAACATATATTCAATTTTTTGCTATCTCTCCCCCTTTGACAACAATGACAAAGATAGGGTGTAAAAAAATTTCAAAAACTTTATACCTTATTATCAGTTATTGCAAAGCCAATAGGCTTGCAACACAATCACCAAACTCTAACTTCCAAGATTCAAAATCTTTCTCCCATATCTTCTTGATGGATTCAACAACATTGAGTAGAGTACTCAATCCGTATGCTGTTGTCTAACAAGCTTGCAGGGAATTGACGCTAAACTTCTGAAATGATGTCTTTGCTAAAAGACACTGCTCAATTTGATCTTCAAAAATTGATATCTTGATTGAGACATGCTCTCTCAAGATGTTAACCCTGATCATCTTTCTGTTCTTTTCCTCTGCTAACATTCTGATTTCATCTTTCAATTTCCTTATGCTCTTCTCTACAGAACTTATCTTGACATTAGGGCTTGTCAAGGTGTTTGTCTCAGCTGTAATAGCATCTAACTTCTCTCTGATCTTCTTATCCTCTTCAACTATTAGGATTTCTAATTTAGTGCATTGTATGTACAAATTCTTTACTATCTCAAAATGTCTCCTCAAATTCTTTATGCATACATCTAAACTACCAATATCATTTTGAATATTTACACTTAAAGTTTGTTGCATTTCTACTTCAAAGTCTTCCTGAACTTTTATTCTAGCAATATCCTTCAAGTTTCAGAGTCAAAATAATTCATTACCATTTTAGCTTTCTCAAGTGGATCCGATTCAGATACCTTAGTGCTGATCACACTCTCAAGTTTCTCTGTCAAAACTCTAATTTTGCCTTCAAGGTCTTTCACCTTCTTATTCTTTCCAATAATTTTATTCAAAGATGTGATGAACTCAAGTTGATCATTATCTTCAACTTCTTTTCCAAGGTCTTCAAACATTGAACCAATATGCCTCTTCTTACTGTCAGGTGCACTAATGTCTTCAACTAGTATAGAAGGTGCACCAGAGGTAGTGGCCTCTGTCAAAATTTGTTTGCCTTTAACTGACTGCTCTACTGGAACTGATTCTGATACAGTTGGTGCTTCTTCTGCCTCTGTATTCTTCTATGATTCTGTGACCTTCTCTTGCTCTCCTAAAGCCAAATTGTCAACAATGTTTCCTAGATCATGAAATACTACATCATCTGATTCTAGAGTCACTTTGGTGCCTTCAATATCCATTGATTCTTTGCCAATATTGATATGTGAAGAAGATGGAACTTCTTCAATACCAACTTCCTCTGCATGCGGTTCCTCTGATTGCTTCTGTTGAGGGTCTGATTCAATATGCTTTTCTACAACTATATCTACAAGAACTTGCATTACTGCTTGCTCTGTCTTTTTTTGTACTTCCTCATTTTTGCCTCCCATTATAAGGATTTTTCTTCTCTTAGTTCTCAATAAAGTTCCAAGAGACTTCAAGAATCTCTTCAAATGATCTTCATCCTTAACTTCACAGAACTGTCTGATTACATGTTCTCTCATCTTTATGTCCTCTTCTTGTGCTCTTTGTTTTCTATTCACAAGTCTGTTATACAAATCTTCTGGGATCTTACCATGAATAGTGCTAAGTTTCTTATCTACCACAATCATGTGTGTAACCATTGCATTTTCAAAGTTCAATCTTTCAAATGATCCATATAGATCATAGAATTTATTCAACTTAGTGAAGTCTACATGCTTCAATATATCTTCATTAACTCTTTCAATTCTTGGTTTCCAAGTTTTCTTCTTGATTAAAACTACATCATCATCTTTAATTACTACTACATTTCTAGGTATAGGTGGTACAACCACTTTCTGTCTCTTGCTAGGTCCTGTTGCACTCACTTTTACTCTTTTGCTAGGAATAGGAGAAAAAGATTTATCTCCTTCATCTTTTTCAGGTACTTCAACTTTTACCTTTACTGCAATAGGATCAACAAGATCTGCACTTGATGTCTCAGGTGAAATTACAAGATTTTCACTTTGCCTCAAGGCTTTTGTAGTCTTCTTAGCTATGTCAAACTCATGACTTGACATACCAGATTCTTTCAATATTTTCTTCATAGTAGATTCAATTCTCTTTCTAGATTGCTTCTTTTCTCTCAAACTTATTGCAGAGTTGAAATTCTCTTCATAGGTTCCAAACCTATTTGCATGACCATCCAACTCACACTTTAACAATCTATTCTCATATCCTACTATTTCTGCTTCAGATATTTCATAGCCAAGAGGGTCTATGAATTCCATTCTAGGCTCAACTGCTTCAATGTAGGTGAAATCAGTGTCAACCATAAAACAAATGTCATCTCTATGCTTTACAACTAAGGATTGAGGAACCCTTGATTTGTTCTTAACAATATTCTGAAAAGTCTTCAATACAAGCTTCACACTGTCATTAACTTTATAAAAAAGGTGCTTCATGTAGACTGAGTTTATTCTTTCCATTCTATTCACATTGTCACTCCAATCAACTGTGTAAGGAAATCTTCTCAAAATATGGAAAAACATATAGGTTATTAGAGATGAAAACCTAAACTATGTGTACTTAGCCTTCTTAATCTTTTCTAAGTTCTCAAATAAATAAATTTTCAAAATTTCACATAGGTCTACTGGTTTCTTCTCAATACACATAAGATAAGCTACATGAATCATCCTACAGTCATGTCATCTTCCCTTGAACTACCACAGAATTTAGTTGTTAGGATCTTGCAAAGGTACCTAACATCATCTTGCTTAATCTTACTTATCACAATTCCTCTACCATTATAACTAGATCCAATGTTATCTAAAACAATCTTTCTCATGTTCTTTTCATTTAGTGGAATCTCTCCAACTTTTGATAATCCAGTAACTTCATGAATTAGGTCGACAGTTATATCAATAACTCTATCCTCCATCCAGAATTTCCTATTGTGGATTCTACTTAAAATGATCTTGGTACATTCCTCATCATTGAATTCATACTTCATGGAATATTTGATAATTTCATTGTTCTCTAGGTGCCCATAAGCTGGTTTAACTAACATGTCTTGATTGTACAATTTCCTGTAATCATCACTAAAATCTGCATCTCCCAAAGTTTCAAACTTGCAACCTAAATATCCTTTAACATTCTCAATGTGCAATACTCCGTCTGGTACGGATGATAATGCTAGACTATCATCAATTTCAGTTGGTTCTACTGGTTCTTTCTTAATCTTTGGTCTATTCTTATCCTTAACATTATGAACCATAGAAATATCCATCTTATCAACTGATTAAAGATCAAAAAATACCTCAACTTTGCAAATCTAGGGTTTCACTATCATCATCGCTGCAAACTGCTTCCAAACTTCTTCAAATCATCCTCAACTCACTTTTCTTCTTTCAAATCACTTTTCAATCACTTTGTAATCATAATAACTTTGATTTTGACCTTATAACACTTCACATTAACTTGATCTGACATCACATTCATTCATTTCATCGCTAAAACCTCAAAAAGTTGATTCTGCAAACCTGCAACCATAAAACTTTATGCGACCTCACAAAACACAATATTTTCTTTTGTGCACTTAACCATAGCATTAGTACAACATAATAAACCTGTATCTAACTGCGCAAAACTTAACTCATTCAAATTCCTAGTCTACACTAATCCTAAGTCCTAAACTATAGAAACTTACATAATTTAAGTACTTAAAGAAGGGTCAGGTAAAGATTCATCCTTACCATTGGTTACATTACCTTCTTGAATACTTTCAGTGCTGACTGTACCTCCTTGATCTGTGCCTTTGTCAAATTTTACTTCATCTTTATTGCTACAACAACCTTTCTCTTTGTTTCCTGCATTTTCATTCCTTCTTGCATTGTTCCTAGGGTTAGGGTTATGATGATAACCTCCATTGTTCATTTTGCAAAATCTTGCTGAGTGTGCAAACTTGTTGCATATCTAACAAATGATTCCATTGTTTCCAAATCTCTGTCCTTGCTGGTTAATCTGTGACCTGCAATTTCTAGCAATATGTCCTACTTTGTTGCATCTAAAACATACTACCACTTTTCTTTGATTCATTTCTTCAATAGATTTCTTATCTGCATTGTTAGTATTCCCAATCATTCTATCATAATTATTCAAAATTACTTTAGGTCTTCTACATTCGTTAGCTCTATGTCCAAAACTATGACAATTATAACAATATCCATTAAAAGGTTTAAATTGCTTACCTATGCAATCTCTCTTCATGTGTCCAATAGTATTACAAGAAAAACATCTACCTTTGAATTCTCTTTCCATACCTTTAGATGATTCTTCCTATTTTGATTCTTCTTGCTTTGATTCTTCTTTCTCTCTAGGTGGTTCTTCTTTAGGTGGATCTTCCAATGTGTTCTCATCTAGCTTTATTTCCTCCACACTTTCAGATGTCTTCAAATCTGGCTTCTTACTTTCATGGTTTGTTCTAAACATACTATATCCAAATCAAGTCCTATCAAAGAATGGTTCTTCAAAAGAAATTTGTTTTTCAGTCTTATCACTTTTTGAATATAGCCTTTCAAGTTGTTGTTTAGATTGAGTTAAATCACCTTTCACAATTTTATTATACTTCTCAAGTTCCACATACTGCACTTTTACTTTTTTAGATTCGGATGTTTCCTTTTCAAGTCTTGACCTCAGATCTTCATTCTCAATTTTCAATTTTTCATTATCAGATCTCAAATTTCCATCTTTCATACTAAGCTTCAGATTTACTATCTTCAACTCATGCTTAAGGATCTCATTTTCTTTTTCTAATTCATCACAATCTTCAACAAGCATATCAGATTTCTTTTCCGATTTCAGATCTTCAATCTTACCTTTTAATTTGTCAATAGCATTCTTTGCATCTTCATATTTTCTTCTTAAGGAGTTTCTTTCATCAGTAAGCATATCAATCTATTCAAGAGCTTCCTCAAGATTCTTTTGAAGTTGATCCATATCCATAGAGATCTTACTTAAGCTGCTAAGCTTTCCTTGAATTTTCCTTCTCCGAGTAATTGTGCTCTGATACCAATTGTTAGAAATAGGAAATACTGAGAGGGGGGGTGAATCAGTATTTCACAAACTTTTTCTTTTTCCCACTTATGGATATAACAGATTACTTTAGTGCATACAAAGATTATCAAGCTAATTAACAAACATAGCAGTCAATAGAAAGAACTCATAACACATCATATGTTCTTGAGGAAACCCTAGCCAAGGGAAAACCCAGGTGGGGATGGTACCCACAAAGATCACTAATCAAAAGTATCTTGTTAGGGATATTGGACCCTATTAGGAGTCAATTTACAATATATAGTAGATCTGTCCTGGTTAAAGGACTTTAGGCCTTGTTAGAAGCCTTAACCCTGTTAGGAGTTAGATTACAAAACCTAATCACCAGCTAAGCTCACTACCCAAACAGGTAATACAAAATGTTTCTGACTGTAATATGGTACTGCTTACAACTTTGCATCAATAGCCTTTGCTGCTATCATAATAACCAACTATCGCAAGTTATCTTTTCTTTCTTTTTACATATCACACTTGTATATTTCATTACATTTCAAGTATGCCTAATATATGAGTTATTAAAGCTAATAACTTTACATGGTCAGCTTCCAAAATATTTATCCAAGAGAAAATCTAGGATGTCATCCCTTCATAATGTTAAGTCATTAGTTTGACAAGCAAAAATAATCCCTTAACTCTTTCGCTAATACTGTCTCCAAAACTGTTATGTCTACAAAAACTATCTTCGGTAAACTTTGAATAACTTTGTCTGCACTACTCCAAACTTTATGCACACTAAGATGGGGTATCCTCATACTCTATAGAAGCTTTAGTTAATTACACAAACAAAAATATTGCTCCAGTGGACGTCGCCAACTAAATCTTCATCAGGTGCTCTGTCAGGATCATTGTATCCATACTTAGACAATTTCTTCCTTCAACTTGCCATACTTGCATTCCAGATTTTGCGCTCTCAATAGAGATCATATGTTGCCATAATGACAACATCTATGCATCCACATTAGCCAAATTGCCAATAGCTTTTAGAATTGTTGTAAGTATTGAAAGAAAAAGAAGAGCTTTTGGCAAGTTGGGTAGAAGGGATGATCCAAAATTATTTGCTGGTAAGACCAGTAATAGGGGGAAAACTGATAAGGGTGTTGGAAATAAGATAATCTAGATGAAGATAAACTTGATAAGGTATTGAATGACCTTAAATATTTGAAGAAACCTAATTTTAGAAATGAAAAAAGTCATAATTATGATAAGCCTCAGTTCAATAGTTTTAATAGGAAGAATAGATTGCGCAAATTTCCTTATAATACCCAATGGAAAGATGGTAAGCATGTGCCCCCTCCTATGAAAACTAATAATGATAAGTCTACCCATGATCCTTTACAAATAAATTTTGTGAATATTATTGAGGATATACTTTGGTGTATGGCATGCAAATCTCCTCATTCACCAGAATATTGTGCAATAGCCCAATCTGTTTCACCATCTCAAGATGACAATTCTGATGAATCCCACCAGGAAGATCATGATTGCAATACTAGATGCAACATGGATGATTTTTTCATTGAGTATAGTGATGCATCAGATCAGGAGGAACCTAATGCTAATGTATATTCACAAAGGCATAGAGATGAAATGTTTCATTAGCAGGTTTTTTTTTATGAAGAAAAAAAGGATGATTCATTATGTAATGTGGCATCTAGATTAGAGGATATAGAAATGATAAGACCCTCTAAAGAAGAGATCAATAGGATCACAAAAAATATGGTTTCTCAAGTGAAAAGTAATTATCAGATGAGAAATAGGACAGTGAGTGAACATGCTAGAAATCCTACTAGCATGTTTATCAAGAAGGAAAACAACAACACTACTATTGAAAATAAGCACAAGGATAATCTTATTATGAATATTAAAGATCTAAAAGGGAAGAAATGGGAACCTAAGAAATATGAGATTACAAAAAAAAATGTGACACAAAATGCTAAAAAGAAAGTGAAGACTAATAAACCGATCATTCAAATGGTCAAGACTGACAAGCCCAAGGTGGGTGTTGTATCTAATAATCTAGAGGAAAACATAGAATAAAAAGGTATGTCCATTGAAATACCTTCCTGTAATCTAGTTGATATGATTTCATTAGTATCACAAATCACTATTAAGGTACCTTTACTAGAGATGTTAAGGATTCAAGAACATAAGAACAAGACCTTAGCATGGTGGGGAGTGTAGATAGTTCTATTTTTCCTAGTGATAAAACTTTTGGTAAACCTGCCAAAGAAACAAAGACAATGAAAGAGGTAGAAGGAATCATATATTAGATTCCACATATTTACTTGGATAGTTCTGCTACTACCTATCTGGAATATATTGACCCTTTATTTCTCAATGTCATAGTTAGTGGTAGGATTGTGGAAAATTGCATAATTGATTTAGGAGCATCCAAAACTCTGATGCCTTTTAAAGTAATGGAGTCATTATGACTTTAAGTAGATACTACTCAGGGCTGATGTTTTGCTTTAGATTCAAGAGAGGTTCCTATCATTGGAACTATTAAGGCTCTACCTTACAAATTTGCAGCATACCCTGAGAAATATTTAACCATGAGTGTATTGGTTGTTGATATCCTACCCCATTATGGAATGTTATTATCTAGGAAATGGAGTGAAGCTATGGGGGGAGTCTGTAATGTGATTTTTCTTTTGCTACTTTCCACATTGATGATCAATTTATGAAACTGGAAAGAGAGACTAGGGTCCCACATATGATAGAGTAGAATGTGAACAATGACACAACTTGTTTTATTGATACTAAAATAAATGCTTTTAGGGTTGAGGTTGTTGTCATGGAAAAATGAACAAAACCCGCCCCTATGGATATTGAAGTTAAAAAAAAAATTGATAAAGAGGACTTGTGGACTATGTATTTTGAGGGTGCTAACTCAAAAGAAGGTTCAAGAGTAGGTGTTCTACTGATATAACCAGAAGGAATACATATAAATTTTCCTTCACATTGAGCTTTACTTACACTAACAATATTGCAAAATATGAGGCTCTGTTGCTTGGTTTGAAGTTAGCAACAAAACATGGGATAAAATGTCTACATGTTGTCAGTGATTCTGAATTAGCGGTATCGCAGGTAAGATCCTCCTATGCGTCCAAGAATAAAAGGTTGAAATAGTACAAAAATGTTGTTTGGGATTTAATAGAAGAATTTGATGCATTTGGTATTATATGGATAGATAGGAGTAAAAATAAGATGGTAGATTTGTTAGAAAATGTTGCAATAAATCTAGATGATATAACATTTGTAGGAATAGCCAAGGTTGAAGTACAAGCAAGGCCATTTGTGCCTGATAATGTTGAAAAATGGCAAGTTTTTGAAGATGACATGGATATTCTTAAATTTATGAATTGTGAAGACACGTATTATGAATAATAGTTAGATTGTAATACTTTTGTTGAAAATAGTGATGGAAGGAACACTATTCTTGGAAATGAAATAGTCCAGTTGAAAATAAATAAGGTTCCAAAGGGACTGGAAGAAAATAGTTTTGATAACCAAGTTAGAGCTAAAGAAGATGCAAAGGATAAAAAATCTTGATGAGCTTGAAGAAGTAAATTTGTGAACAAATGAAGCCCCTAAAAAGGTTTATGTTGGAAAAAGGATGTTCCCACTATGAAGAAAGATTTGATTGAGTTATTAAGAAAGTCAAGACATGTTTTTTCATGGTCATATGATGATCTAAAATCTTATAGAGAAGACCTATTTCAACATGTCATCCCTCTCAAGGATGACGCAAAGCCTTTTAGGAAAAAATAGAGGCCAATCAACCCAACCCTTGCACCCAAAATGCAAGAAGAATTGATGAAAATTAGAGATGCTAGTATAATCAAGCCCATAAGGCATTCATCTTGGGATTCTAATATGGTCTCTGTAAGGAAGAAGAATGGTGACATTAGGCTCTATGTAGACTTAAAAAATCTAAACTTTTCTTCGCTTAAAGATAATTATTGCTTGCCCAATATGGAAGCTATCCTACAACAGGTAACTGGCTCTGAACTAATGTCCATAATGGATGGATTTTTAGGATAAAATCAAGTTGTGGTTTGGGAGTCATAGCAATATAAGACTGCATTTACTACACCATGGTGAACCTACGTGTATGTGAGAATTCCCTTTGGCCTTACCGATATAGGGGAAACATTTCAAAGGGTCATGGACATTGCATTTATAGTGTTCATTTAAATTTTATTGGTTGTATATCAGGATGATATAATAGTATACACTAAGAAGAAAGAAGATCATTGTTATCATTTGGAAAAGATATTTGTAAAAGATTTAGAGTATGATGTGTCTTTAAATCCAAGAAAGTGCTTATTTGGTTTGACTAAAGGAAAGTTGTTAGGTCATCTAGTTTTGAAAGAGGGTGTTAGAATTGACCCTAAGAGAGTGGCTGCCATTGATAAAATCTAGCAACTTAAAAATGTGAAAGGTATTTAGTCTTTCTTTGGAAAAGTACACTTCGTAAGAAAGTTTGTCACTAATTTTGTAGAAATTAGCTGACCTATTTTAAGCATGTTGAAGAAAGGTTCTAGAGTTAAATGGGATGGGGAGCCATCCATTTCTTTCTAGGATATAAAAAAAGAAATCAAGGATGATCATGTGCTTAAGGCCCTAGATTATGATAAGCCCACGCATATATTTTCCTTTGCATCCTTTCATACAGTGACTACAATATTAATACAAAATAATTTAGAAGGATTTGAGAAGCCAATCATATTTTTGAGAAAGTCACTTCAAGATGCTAAGTTGAAATATGAGACAATGAAAAATAGGCATATGCATTGGTGAAAGCAGTAAAATATTTTAGATGTTACTTGATGGGAGAAACCATGGTTTCTTATTTTCCCAATGTTGTAGTAAAAGATATCTTAACATAGCAAGAAGTATTAGACATGAGGTATAGATGGATCAATAGGATTCAAGAGTTCAACATTGATGTTTAAATTACCAAACTAGTCAGAGGTCAAGGGCTTGCAAAGCTGATGATCCAAGAAAACCTAGACGCCAACTAGATAAATCTAGTTGAGGAAGAGAAGAGAGCATATACATGTGATATGGATCTTTGTGACTAGTATACTAACACCATTTATTATTTGCAGAAGATGAAGTTCCCTCGTAGTTTGAATGAAAATTATAAGAGAACTTTGAAAATCCATGTTGTAAAATATGCAATCATACTTAATAATCTATGGTGGAGAAACATTGATAGCATATTTTTGAAATGTGTGGACAAGGATCAAGCAAGTAAAATCTTGAGTGATATGCATGGTGGAGTTTGTGGTGGCCATTATATGGCTAAGAAAACAACACAGAAGGTTGTGAGGGTAGGTTTTTGGTGGCCTTCATTGTTCAAAGATGATTTTGAGCTTGCGAAGAGGTGTGATGCATGCCATAGATTTTTTGGTAAATTAAAGTTTTCCAGTAATTTTCCCTTAAGACCTGTTGAAGTTCAAGCTTCTTTATAGAAATGCGGCATAGATTTTATTGGAGAATTCTTAAATAAGTTGAGTGGTGGTCATTCATGGATTTTGGTGGCCACTGACTATTTCACCAAGCGGGTAGAGGCTATCCCTACTAGGAAATCTACTAGTAGGATTGTAATGGACTTTATTTTAAACAATATTATTATTTGATTTGGATGTCCAGAGAGAATTATGACAGATAATGCAATGTGCTTTAGGTTTGATGAATATATTAAATTTTGTGAAAAGTATAGAATAAATAGATCCAATTCACCCTTTTACCATCCACAAGGTAATGGGCACGCTAAATCAAGTAACAAAATATGTTGAAGATCATCAAAAGGATCCTTTACACTAATAGGAAAGCATGGCATACTAAGCTACCTCTAATAGTTTGGGCTGATAGAGTGATTGTAAAGAAGTCAATTGGATGTGATCCATTTGATCTAGTATATGGGATCTAGGCTAGATTGCCTTAGAACAACTTTATTGAAATGTATAAATTTGTCCAATTGTATGATGAAGATGTGACTGATGAGATGTAGGTTAGGATGGATGATATCCTTGAACTTGAAGAAACAAGAAGGGAATTTAAAAACTTGTATGAAAAAAGAACTACATAGAGAAGCTTTGACATTGATGATCTAATTCTCTTGTGCAATGCCAGACTGGAGGACAAAGTAAAACATGGAAAATTTGATCCTATCTTGTTAGGACCCTACTTAATTCATGAGAAATCGGGAGAAAATTTGTATTTTATCAGAGAGCTCTCTGGTGACATTCATGAATTACATGTTCATGGACAATTTCTAAAAGGATACTTCTCTTGAAGGTATCTTCTTTTCCATGAGAACTAGTTAGGTTTGTAAAGTTTGTATATATTCCTTTAGTGTGCCTATGTGTTTCCCTTTTTGTTTTGCCTTGTATATAGGTTTGGTCAATTTTTGTGGCACTCCCTAGAGTCCTGTTGTCAATTTTGTGGTCTTCTCTCTCATAAATTTTGAATCCTTGTGAAAATGCAAGATATTTTCCATCCCCAAAAAGAGCCACTGGTGGTCAAATTTCCAGTTAAGTGTGAAAATTTTCAAAATTTTGTCAAATTCTACTTTAGAAAAGAAAATAGGGTTTTGTATGTTGGTAGGGTTTTCAAAATCATTTTCCAATATCTAAAAACTTTATATTTGGTCTATTTCCTTGTTACCTTTTTTATCAATTAAGCAAGAGGTCTAAGTCATGTCGCATGACCATTGTTATTATCCTAGTCTTTTAATTTTATATGTCCCGTGGTGTTAAAAAATGTTTGGCCTTGACTGAAAATGTTTTACGTGACTTCACATTTCATTTTATCTTCATTATCCTTAGTATTCTAAAGTCACACCAAGTCATGTTGTAACATCTCAAAAATTAAGTAGTTGTATTGCTAATGGGTTCCGAGGTCCTGACTAACATTCAATGTAACTTCGGAGGGTGTTGAAAAGTGTGATAAAATAACATGCCACGTGGAAAGCATCGAAGAGTGGTGAAGTATTTCAACAACCAAATAAATATTGACATGGATGTCCCAAAGTTACAACAATATTGAGCCAAGTAGTTTGTAGAACATCGCAAATATTTCTAGGTCATTAATATTAAAGGCTCTAAGGTTACAATAGAGCATCTGACAATCAAGCACAACTTTGGAAAGGTCAAGATGACAGAAAGAAAAGTAAGCTACGAAGTTGTGACAATAGCATACAATAGTTAGGTGTGACTTTGGAAGGTTAAGAAAAGTGTTAAGATAAAAGGTTCTGAAGCCACAATAGTGAAAGGCAAGGCTTTAGTCAAAACTTGGCAAGGTAATATCAGAATTCTTGTTACATGGTTCCGCTCTTACAAAAATGTTAAGGAAGGTACCAACGTAACTTTAGAAGGGTTTCAAGGAGTTCAAATCTACATGTAGCGAAGTTGAGACATGGTCAAGTTAATGGTTTGCATAAGTTCAGAGCCATACTAACTTATGATTTTGAAATAGCATGAGCTTGTTACAACAAGAAAAAAGTACCTTTTATGGGGTCTTAATGAATAAAAGAATGAAATGTTGGCATGACAGGTCAATGATTTACTCTCAAATCGCCACCAAATCTCTGCTAAAAGTGACACTTTTCTGAAAAAGGGAATTTCATGTGTGTGCCTTGATTAAAATTTAATATAGTAGGTGGTGAATTGGTTATTAAAGATAGTTCCAGTTGTTAAATTTTCTAACATTCATAGAGCATCCATAATTTTCAAAGCTATTGTGACAAAGATTGTTGAAATCGTTAGTTATAGAAAAGAAGTTCAAAGTCTAGCAAACAAAAAATGTCATAATAAGGATCCCCTGAGGTCATTAAAGTATCAATAAAAAATGTGCCATGAAGAAAAAGAGGCCAAGTATATACGTCAAGGAGTGGATGAAGCTCTTCCCTGGGACTTCAAATTTTCAATCAGCCAATTCTCATGAGTGGAAGGACCCATATACATTTTGTAGAGATTTTGTTTGCCCAAATACCACTAGGTATGAGTTATTTGCATTCTTTTACAATAACAAATTGAGAGGCCCACCCATTTCAAATCCTTGGGATAAAAATTTGGGTAAATTAATAGTGCTGGAGGTATTTGTGGATGTGGACTTAATGAAAGCTTTGATTGAAGCTTATAATTTGGAAACACAAGATTTTCATAAAAAAAGACAAATCCGTACTCTACATGTGTTAGTGAATAGATTTGTCCCTTCAATAAATGTTTACAAAATGACTCAAGAATGCTTGAAGACAAGACACAATCTATGACTAACAATTGAGTGACTTGCAATCACTATGTACAAGTGCTCTCTGAGTTTTTATAGGAAGGCTTAGCTCCATTCTTCAAATTTACAATGAATAAAAGAACTTGATATGTCTTTAACTAGAAGACATGAATGCATGTTAGCGTCCACCCATAAACATGGAATGAATATGATTATTGGATTTATAAAAATAGAAAGAAGGAAACAAATGACCAATAGATAATTCATTTAATCTTCCTAACACATAGAGGTAAAGGAGAATTCAACATTTTATTTTACATATATGAAATGTAAGGCCAACAGATCTATGATACACACACAATCCAGAAACAACATAGAAAAACAATATCTAAAATGACTAAAATCACCCACTAATTTATTTTGATCAAGAAATCATATATCAAAACCACTTGATTAGACATATAAAATCTACTTTATCCTTAAATGCTTAATACAATGACCAACTGGTCATCCTATCTCCACACACTAAAGATTGGCTCTGCAAAAACTCTCATTCAATCCCCTTTTACAATCAGTCATAAAATATTTACTCTTCCCCCTGTAGCCAACTGACCCTAGAAAAATAAGGAAAACCCCCTCTTCCCAAAAACTTTCTCCCCATGAATAGATTCACTTTTGGGAGCCTTTAGTTTCCCGTTACTTTTCAATTTTTGGAGCATAACTGATTCTTGGAGATTATTTTCCTTCTTTTTTACTCATGTGGCCTTCTCCATTTTATGATTTTTTATTTATTTTTAAACAAATACAACTTTATAATAAAACATTAATAAGTAGAAATAATAAAAAATATAAGGTATGACTTTTTCTGTTACATCTCGTAGGTTTTTGATAAACCCGTACTTAGTTAACTATAAATTTTGAACCTGATCTTATTTTTCAAATCACTTTTGTGAGGATTTAGAGGACTGCATTTCTCACAACATATCCAAAAATGAGCTAAATCCAACAGTTGAGCTGAAAGTTATTCTCCTTGCATTAAGACTATTTTTCTGTTGAAAAACAAACTCAGGAAATTTGTGGTCACAAACTGCTCATGATTAATTAAAAAGTTGGAGTTAACGAGGGACTAAGAGAATAATTAAGCATCAATGGCATATATCAAATGTAATATGTGAAATATATCTTATTATCTTTTTTTTGTGCCTGATAATGGACTCTGTAGTCAATTTGGGAGTCTTTGGTTATATCTTGCCTTCAAAGTTTAGAAATATTTGCAGGTGGTCTCTTGCTTAAATGCAACCCCACTGATTCTAACTATTTTGTCAAAATTTGTCAATGATCCTAACTTTTAGAAGCATCAAGGAGCATTAAAATTTCCAATATGAGAACTAACTTCTATGTGCTACTGCAAATTAGTACCATCATGGAAGGTATATAGATATATAAACCTTGATTCAAATCCAAGCAACATTCTTGGGAAAGTCATCTTGAGAATATGATAACACTGAATTCTGGTATACCATGTTATTAACAAACCACCATCATGTCTCACCAGATCAATATATCTCTTATCATTTAGAGAACTATGATATTGTCGAGCTCTAATTAAATATTTTGAGTTTGAACTTGTACTTTTAAGTCTACAATTTGAACTAGTTGAATTACCAAACCTAGCCATTTTGGACTTTTGAACTATTGAGTCTTTGAAATTGAACCATTAGTTTTCTTTCAACTTTGAGCCTTGAATCTGTATTTTGAATTGATGAATTTAAAACTTGCAACTAGAGAACTTGCACTTTGAACCTTGAACTTTGAACTACCTGGTTCGAGGTTCAAGTTCAATATCTCTTACCAACATTGTCCCCTTACAAAGTATAACTTCACAAAAACATCAATAACAAAAATGAACATAAAGTATGGGAAAAAGGGGAGATTTATCCATGGGGATCAGTTTTTGAAAATTTAAAAGTTGGGTGCCAAAGGCAAGTTAACAATTGGCTTTGGCTGGGGACATGAACCATTAGGGACATAGAGAATCCAAAAAGCCTCTAGTATGAGACCAGTGCCTATCCAATGTGGACAAAGTGAATGCAATGAAGAATAGAGGGAGCTACTTGAAGATAAGGTGGAGGGGAGTAGGGCGGAACACACATGCACACCAAAGCCAAAAATAAAAACTACAACAATTGAATACTAACCAAAAACTTTATTTACAAAGATAGGGAAAAAAACCCATACCTCCAAGGATGCACTTGACTGCTCATGTAAAGCCATTAAATGGTTGAAAAAAGTACTTTCTAGTACAGAAAAGTGGTTGATATGTTAGTAGAATAGTACCCAATAAATAATCTATAACCAAT
Organism: Chamaecyparis obtusa; assembly: GCA_027943335.1. Classification (NCBI taxonomy): domain Eukaryota; kingdom Viridiplantae; phylum Streptophyta; class Pinopsida; order Cupressales; family Cupressaceae; genus Chamaecyparis; species Chamaecyparis obtusa. The sequence continues at coordinate 289,096 of BSBK01008305.1, read as the reverse complement.
GTGAGAAAATTCCCAATAAAAATAGACTGTAAAAGCTTTTTAGGCAACATATTAGGTTCAAAAATCCACTTTGCATTATAGACTATTGGTTGAAATATGTTAACATCATCTTGAGTGAGATGATTTGTAACAAGAAAAATAGTGCCTCCCATATGAATGTTAGAAAAATAAGTTAGCCATTTTATAGGAAAATATTCTTCAAGAGTGTAAGGATGATCTATAAGAGTGCTCATTTTAAAATCTGAATTTGAATTTATTTGAAACTTATTTTCCGAGGATGCATTAATAAGATCATCTTCAAAACAAAATGATTCTAGCATGGGATTACTATCAAGAAACTCATCGTCATAATCAAAATTGAATATCTCTAATTTAGATTGTGTATGTGATGTCATAATGGAAGCAAAAAAATTTTCTTCAGCTCTCTCTTCATAAGATATCTCATTATTCTTCAATGCCTTGTGTTGAGAGTCATTTTTACAAGAGACAATGGCTAGGAATTTGGATGAAAAAATTCCCCTCTTGGAAGAATGATAGAATTAGTCTCAAGGTTCCTTTTAGGTTGGGTCTCAATTGTCTGGATAGCTCAATCGAAGATAAATATGAAATTGTTCACTAGGAGGCCTTTGTTGGTTCGATCTTGGAGAGGCTGCAAAAATAATCTTAAAACAAACAATCTTTTTTTATTTTATATTTTCAATATCTTTAAATGAAAACAATTTCTAAACATGAAAATTTAAATTTAATCTATTATGATTGATTCTACAGAAAATGGAAATAGTAAGGTAATGAGAATTGAATGAAAATTACCGAAAGTAAGCCTAATAGACATAAACCATCATTGCATAACCTTGTGAATTAAATTACCATGAAGAGGGAGAAAACCCACAAAACATAGATTTGAAAAGCTCGCAACCCCAATTTTGCAGATGCAATCATCAATGGAAATAAACGTAGATGTAAGATTTGTCAAAATTCATCAGATCATGAAGCCACTACGAATGTACAAACACATGAGACAAATTTATCTTGAAGCATCGAAGAACAATCTTCCCAATAATTTTTCACAACAAGATAACACAACAATGATAAACACTAGATTAATAGATTCATAGATTAAAATCACCATACAATCAATTGGCTCTTTGGAGCAAAAGAGTGAGAAAACACACATCCATAAACTTCACAAAGGCAGTATAAAAACATCACACCACAATTGAAGCACCAATTTCATATAATTATATTACAATAATAATTGACCATAATTACATTGTCTTTTTACAATTTATAGAGCTTCATAGTTTAGGGAAAACAAAAAATTTGTAGCTAGGGTTTCATCTACGCACGAAACTTGGAAATAAAATTAAAACTAAATCTTACTGAAAGGAAACTACAATTAAAGAAACCCTAAAGTATCTAGCATAGATCTAATACACATGCATTAAAATTTCAAGGCCTAAAATGCAATAGAAAACACAAGATCTATTCTAGAGTTCCACCATTTTTTATCAAATCCTTCTTCAGAACTTGGATTTCTTCCCACAAATCTTCATCATGGCTCCTCTTCAAGAATATAACTGATAGATATCCTAAAGGCATGCAAAAATGACCCAAAAAATGTTGTCAATCAAACTAAAAATCAACTCATGAAGACTAGAAATCCTTGAAGGAAATAGGCCAGAAATTTTAGACCTCGACCTCTACTCTGAAAAATGACTCTTGAAAAAATGACTAAGTCAAACACTTCATGCTAGACAAAACTTTGGACTTTCAAACGTCGAAAAGCTAAAAATCCTGAATTGAAAATTTGGCTAAGTGTCAAAAACTTCCTCCACACAAAAATCAACTAAGTCCAAAACCGAACACTTAGTTGATGGGAATGATTTCTAGGTGAGCCTTTCATATCCTCTCTACTATCTCTTACACTTCTTCAAAATATGCCATTTGGATACTCCCAAAGGATTGTTGTTGCTTTTCTCTGAAGGCAACTAATTTTATAGGAAAATATTGGATCTCTTTGTTCTATGCCAACATTCTCTTCATATCCTCCTTTTGATAAAATATTTGTTGGAGGTTGTCCTTTGTCTAAACACCATTCAAAATTTCCATGAATTGATGTACAATGTCTTTTATTGGGTACATGGTCTAGCTTCCATCATCATCGTACAAATCTAGATCCATTCCTTTGAAGAACTTCTACAACTCCTCTACCCAAACCATTCCTTTGTCTCATTTCTTATTTAGTCTAGTCCATAATTTTTGATAGATATTTAAAGCTTTAGATATATCCTTAATCCACACTTAAAAATTGTCTAGCTCGGAACCTTCATAAATATTCACCAAAATTTGGAAGTGTTGCTTCCTTATTATCTTAAGGTCTTCAAGAAAATTTTTCCATTTCTCTATTTGTGCCTCTAATCCTTCCTCAACATTGATCATATCCAACAATTTGGTGAGTTCTCGAAGAATCCCTCTGAAAGGTCTCAAAAATATTCTTAAGGTAGCCCTTGTGAACTCCTCAAAGTTAGCCTTCCATTCCAAACAAGCATGAATAAAAGAATGTGGTACATCTACTGGCATTTCAAGGGTAGCCCTCTTGAGCTTGTAATGAGGCCTCTAGGTTGCTAAGGTTAATGGGACATGTTTTCTTAAGAATAAACCTCTTCATACCTTCATTTTTCTCTGTCTAAACCATTATTTTTTCTTCATCTTTATCCATAAATCTCAAGGCATGCTTCAATCCTAGTGTGGCCAATGTTTTTCTCCCCTCCCTTCTAGGTTCACCTAGGTCCACTTCATCAAATAGATAGTCTTCATAAGTTATTTCCCCCACACTAGTGTCAATTGTTGGCATTTCCAATTGTTCTTTCCACTAGTCCCTGTGATCTTGAATAACATATGAGAGTATTCTACCTTGGGAACTTGATTCTCCTTAGTGGAAATCCTAACCTAACAACACCATATCAGTGTCCTCTTCATCAGAATACATCCTTACTCTTGGTTGTATCTCTTTAGTAAACTAGGTGGGCTTGGTGAAAGAAGTTATCGGCTCATATGGCACTATCAAAACCAAAGCCACCCAATCTTGTTCTTGATAATCCTCATCTACTAGTTCTTCTTCCCTTAAAAAATCCCTTTCTTCTGAATTTTCTTCTCTTACCTTCTCCTCTTCCTCTCCCTTTGACTACTCATCTACCCCACTCTCATGAGGAAAGGAACATTTTTCTTTCTATCTCATTTTCCTACTCATGCACCTCTGGATGCATTGACTATGAATAAGGTACGGGATGAGATGGTGGAGTAAGAAAATTTGGTGGAGGGCTAGGCATAGGAGGTTGAGGAATGGGAATATGAGGTTTTGATTAAGGAGGAATGTGAGCTTGAACCAGAGTTAAAGTCAGAGAAACAAGTGGAGTTGGAGAAATAGGTGGAGGAGTGGGTGAAGGAAAAGATGGTGGAGGGTTAGGCATACGAGGTTGAGGAATGGGAATACAAGGTTTTGATTAAGGAGGAATGTGAGCTTGAACCGGAGTTAAAGTCAGAGAAACAGGTGGAGTTGGAGCAATAGGTGGAGGAGTGGGTGAAGGAAAAGATGGTGGAGATGTAGGAATATTTACTGGAGGAGGGGTTGGAGTAGGAAATTGATCTAGAGGAGTCTAGTGTGGAGGTTGAAGTCAAGGAATTTGGAGTGGAGTTTTTGGCATTTGAGGCAGAAGTGGTGGAAGAGCAGCCTCACTCTCCTTTTCCATGGAAACTTCAGTTGAAGGTTCCTCTTGGCTTGAATCCTTTATTTTCACTGTCGATGCAGCTCATGGTTTCTCTTCATCTATTTCCATTGGCTCTTCTACAGTGGTCTAAGGTGTCTACTAAGATGGATCATTATTTAGTGTTGTCTCTTCTACAACTTTCTCTTGAGTAGAGGTAGTGAATTGAGCTGGAGGAGGAACAAATGCAAAAAGAAATTAATCCTCAAAAGTAGATCCTACAACAGACATCATCTATTCTCACATTTTCTCTTTGAAACCATAAATGCCCTCAAAATTTGACACGTAAAACTCCTCATCATCCAAGGCCTCTCATGGATATATTTATGCCTCTTGGGTTACTGTGTCAACATCAATTTGAACATCCCCTTCATGAGCCCTATTTTTCTTCAAAACTACTATTGACGAAGTCCTTTGGACTAGGGGTACATCTTCTTCTTCTAGGTCCTCTACCTCTTCTTCTTCTAGTATGACCTCCAAGTGTAAGGATGCATATGAAATTTTCCTTTTGTAAACTTTCCCTTTCTCCAAATCAGTAGCCTTGGGCCTTGTAACCTTGATTCTTGATGACCTCTATGGGTTAGAGGCTTGCTCCTGACTACCAAAAGACAAATCATAAGGTGGAGAAATACTCCCTATCATCTGGGTCTTCACTTTCTTGGACTTTGGATTACATCCATACACTATTGGCCACCCATGCCTGTAAACTATCTCTGGCCTTTGTGGAGTAGTTCCCTTGAACTGAGGCATCAAAACCTTTTCTCCCTTCCTTTTCTTTTCCTTAGAAGGTGGAGAAATATATTGTTTCATTGGCACTAGATCCATTTTGAACAACTTGATAATCTAGCCTTTTGTTGTCTTAATCATATGTTGAGACTTAAATTTTATATCATCATTTTCTTCTTTATCTACTTTGGCATTCAAATTGGCCCTTGTATAGATTTTATCCTAGTTGTATAATGGATCTAGGACATCCTTAGAATCTACATCCCATACTTTAGGTAGAATGCAGAGTAGGGCATCTTGTGCTAGTTCTAGGGTCATCTAGAAATAGTCACAGATCTTGACGTCATAATCATATGTACAATTCATGCAATTATCTTTGAAATGTGGCTCATGGATGTAATGTCTTCCCATAATACAGTTGTAATTTCCTATGGTGTCAAATCTAGTCCATATCAAATTGAAATGCTATAGCAGGCATTCATCCCACTCATATGCCAAGGACTTACAAACTTTTATGTCTTGCAGGGAGTGGGGGCCGATGCAAATGGGAAAATCCCAACAATGCTTCTTCTTATGCTTGATGCATTCATATGCATCGGATAGTTATCTAGCCATTTCTAGCAAGATTATCCTATCTAATGGATATCTTGGCAATTTCTTTAGAGTCAAGGTACTCTCAGCCACCTTTATGTATGTAAAAGTCTTAAATTGAATATAATATGCCCCCAGGGCCTTTACTTTAGTTTCAACTTCTTCTTAGATTCTCTTTGTGTAATCACCCTCAATAGAGCAGATGATCACAAAGACAAATGCATCATTGACAAATGTATATTCAGAACTATCCTCCCCTAGGTGCTCATTTCTTACGAGTTGAGGGTGCATGGTGAATGGCCAAGCATTGGTTTGACCCATGGCTCCTACTTTGACAAGGCCTAGATAAACTACTTGGGCAATAAGAAGATACATGACATATGAAGTCATGTAGAAATGTAGATCATTCTTTACTATAGTTAGCTGACTATTAAAATTATCATTGAGGATAGTAGCCTAGTCGAACCTTTCCCTTCTCCCTTTTATATTTTCTATTAGTGGAATCATCCAGGGCTCAAGGTAGATGGACTTAGGAAATTTGTACAATCTACTCATCATGGTGATGCCAGCTTGAATGTCTTCTTTCAAATATCCCCTCCTCATATCTATCTTTTCCAGCTTATTCTTGGAGAGAGATTGCACTAGGTAATCTTTGTTGACAAACTTGTATGATAATTTGGTTCCTATTTTAAAGAAACACATGCCTTTCTCAATAGAGGAGTAGAGTCTGTCTAATCCTTTTGGTTGGTGGAAGACATCTTCAATATTATCTGGCCTGAGGTCCACAACCACTTCTCCCATGGTCTTCTTTACCAATCTCTCTTCTGGCACATAGTGTTATGCAAGGGTCATAATCAAATTTGAAGAGAGTATGGATACTAGATGTATTGTTGCATTAACTAGGCTAGAGTAGACCAATGAAGTGCAATCCTCTAACATGCCCATTGGTTGGGTACATCTTACAAGGAGCTCATTCCAGTTGACATTCCTGATGTTTGTGTCTATAATCTCACTATAGAGATGACCCACTTTGGATGGAGCATGGTATCCCTTGAACTGGAATTTCATATTTGGAGATGTGATCTTTTCTAACATTTTGAAAAATAAAAGGATAATAATCAGGAAATTTCATGGTAAAAACTATCCAAGTTAAGAAATAAATGACTAAAAATCCTTGATAAAAAAAACCCAAAATCTAAAAGTCATTAAAAGGCTTTGAAATTAGATTTCAAGGTTTTGGAGGTTCAAACTCTGAAAGAAAGATCAGCCTCTGACAAGCCAAAATGGTAATGAAGGACCCAAACCAATGTTTGTAGAAGATCTTCGGAGGTTCGGTGCTTCAGGGTTTCAAAGGTGTATGATTGCATGATATTGTCAAAGCCTCCAAAATTCTAAAAGGCCAAAAATGAATGTCCAAAAATCAAACACCAAAGGTCCAAAACTCTAAAAAGGAGTTGCTTGAAACTTCAGGGGTCTGACTTGTCAGGGTTTTGGAGGTCGAAGCTTTGATGGGTTTTTTGGGGTCCCAAACCTTGAAATCATGAGATACTGAAAAAAAGTCAAGGCTTTGGGAAGATTTCAAAAACTTCAGAGGCCGAAGCTCCAAAATGCTGAAAACCCTTAAAGCGATAACTAAAAGGATAAAAATCTCTCACACTTTGAGATGATAGGGTTTAAGGAGAGCTCAAGCATGAGCCCACCCTAAGACCTTGAAAGATGAAAAAATGCCCTGGACAAGGGTGCAATAGGAAGGCAATTCCCTAAAAAAGACAAGAAAAACCCTAGGATGACCGAAAATCAAAAACCCTAGCTAAAACCAGTGAAAAGAAACCAAAAACCAGCAAAACCCTAAACTAAAATTGAAAATAAAACTACCAAAAACACTACCTCAAGGGAAAAAAAAGGGAGGTAATCCTGAACAACAACTAAAACAACAATCATGAAGTGTGAGGAAGGCTGGAAGACAATCCCTAAAAAATACTCTACAATTGTTGGAAGATAGAATACAAATGACTAAAAAACCTGACTGAAACATAATATATAGGCCTCTGACAAAGGTGATGTCATCCAAACTTGCTCACCACTAGAGCTTTGATCTTTTAGACTTTCAAGGTTTCATAGGTATGAAAGACATCAGACCTTTGATACCCTAAAAGTGTGAAAGTATGACCCCCTTTGACCTAGGCTTCAGAATTTTGGAGGTCCAAAATTCTTGCAAGTCTGAAAGACCGAAAATGAAAAACAAATTTCTTCTATAAGTTTTTGGGTTTTCATAGCCTCGGAGGTTAGAGAACATTGAAAGTGTGAAAATGCAAAAAACTAGGACTTCCCTTCTTGAAGAAAGGTTCTAGCAGGAAATAGACAAACATGCAGACAAAGAAAAGGAAAAAAAGGGCTCAAGGGGCACAACAAATGAAGGTAAAAAGTAGAAAAAGAAGGCTGGGCCTAGTGAAATAGTCAATAGGGAGCATGGTTGTGGAACCAAAACACCTTGGACTATTAAAACTCTTTATTATCTTTCATACAATCAAACTGAAAATAGTCAAAATCTACCTGTATATCAATATACAAGAGATCTTCTATCTTATCATCACTATACATTTTTTGTTCTTGTTGTTACATCATACTATTAATCCCTAAGTTTTTTTGTCTATTAGTGTCTTACACTTACTCATTCTCTAGGAAATGTTGGTCGATCATTACTATGACCGAGTCATCATGTATAGGCTGAGTCATGTATATTGTACATTTACAGAGCAGTAGTTACTATCGAGAAAGACAAAGGTCACCGAGTACTTCAGTATTAGCTGAGATAGTTTATGCTGAGTTGTGTAGATATGTTAGTGTTGAGAACTAGTAAAGGAGAACAGTAAGTGCCGAGTGCTAGAGGTATTAAACGCTGAGTAAGCCAAATTTGACATTCATGTTTGTAATGGAACAAACACTTAGGTAAACCATTTTGGCTGATATCTACATGATATTTATTGTTTCTTGAGGAAATCACAAAGTTGATTATGCTTGAGAATTTTAATCATTAATCCCTATGTAATTCATGTAACCAATGAGAATTAGGGAATGGTTAAGAGACATAAGTAAACAATCTACATCATAGATCTCAATTCATGGAGTTGATCTATTGTTTATATAAGATGAGATCTGAACCCTAAAACATATTAAGGGAGCATAGAAAAAGAGTATGAGTATGAAGAAGATCTCATATATGCAAAACAAAGAAGTGTTTTGATAATTTGAAATAGAGATTAGTGACCGAGCTAAGTAGTGAAGGATAGAACTGAGATATATTTGATAGAGAAGAACAAATATATATTGGAAGGAGAAGATTTGTTATCAGAAACATAGTGCAAATTGAAGGATCAGGTACTGAGACATTCTAACAGGTGAATCAGGGTAAATCTCTTAACAGAGTGGTTTTAGCATACCTAAGTAAATCTATTAACTGAGTGCTTACTTTGTTGTAAGTTTAAATCCTTTTGCAAGGTAGATTGTATAAGTTTGAAAGCTCTTAATAGAGCAGACCCCTCATAGGATAGATCATCATTTTATCGTCAAACTTGTATCCCTAACTAGAAAAATTTAATACTGCAGTAGTGAAGATTTGTGGGTGTCATCCCCACCCTAGTTTTACCTTTCAAGGGTTTCTGGGTAACCAAAATCATTGTGTTATGTTTCATTTTCATGGATAATGATTAGGATGTTAGATCTTTTATAGTATTGAATTTGATGTTTTATGTTATGCAAGTAAGTTTATGTTAAAGTGGAATAATTGGTAGATATTTGATTCATCCCACCTCTCAATATTGTAGATCCCTATAGTTTTGTTGTCTATTAGTGTCATACACTTAGTCATTATCTAGGAAATGTTGGTTGGTCATCACTACGACTGAGTCATCATGTATAGACTAAGTCATGTAATGTACATATACCGAGCAATAGTCACTGCCGAGTAAACCAATGGTCATTGAGTACTTTTGTATTAGCCAAGTGAGTTTTTGTTGAGTTATGTAAAGAAGACAATGCCAAGTGGCAGATTATAAAGAATAGTGAATGCTGAGTGCCAAAGTTATCGAATGTTGAGCAAGCCAGAATTGACATATGTGTTTGTTATGGCACAATCACCAAGGTAAAATGTTTTGGCTGACATTTATATTTTTTTTACTATTTTTTAAGGAAATCACGGAGGTGATTACGGTTCTATTTTGTAATCATTGATCCCTATGCAACACTTGAAGCCAATTAGAATTATGGAAAGGTTAAGCAGAAAAATGAATTAATCTAGATCATAGATCTCAAATATTGGAGGAATTTGGTTGTCTATATAAGATGAGATTTGAACCCTAATGTGAGTGTGGATGTGAAAGAAAAGAGAGAATATCTTTAGACCAGTGAAGTATTCTGATAGAGTTCAGTGACCAAGTGAAACGAAGTAAAGCAATGAAGGAAAAAATTAAGATAAACTTGATAGATAAGATCAAATCAATACTAGAAGGAGAAGATCTGTAATCAACATATAGTGCAAACTAAGGGATCAGGTACTAAGACATTCTAACAAGTGTATCAGGGTAAATCTCTTAACAAAGTGGTTTTAACAGAAATTATTTATGTCTTAACCGAGTGCTTATTTAGTTGTAAGTTTTAAATCCTTTTGCAAGAGAGATTGTATAAGTCTTTAAGCTCTTAACAGGGAAGACCCCTCACAAGCTAGATCATATTTTGATGAAGGGTGCTCCCCTTAATACCACAAACACATAACAGAAATAGAGAAACAACAACAATAATATGCAAGAATAGAAAATTGGCTTCTTATTATCTCCACAAATGTAGAATTACAAACTTTCAGAATTACAATATGCAAAGCCACATGGGCATTCCCTTACAATATTCTGTAGGACAAAGCCTCAAATCAATACCCGGATCTACTACCCAGAACTATTCTGAACTGCCTAAGACAATAACACAGCCTTCCTTATATAGGCAATTATCCACCGCCTGGGAAGGTTCCAGAATTTTAGCCAATAAGGCCGACCAAACTTAGAATTATTTTATTTTACATTTTATTACATCATAGTCGGCTCAAGATAACCTTTGAAACCCAAACAGAAATTTTGAAGAAAATTATTTTTCGCCATTTCAGGTGGCCCAACTTCCGAAGACCATAAGTCATCACCAGTTGACCCGATCGGCTATTATAACCCCATTTCGGAAACGCCACGAAGTGCTCTACAAGCTTGACCCAGCAAGCACCCGTCACTCAAATTTTCGACCTCATACGAGGCCTCTAAAGCCTTCAAAACTAAGTTCAAAGTTTCTGTCCCCTGCTGCCAATACCGAAAATCTTCAATATCTTCCAATATACACTTGATCTGGCAATGAAACTTTACTGGCAGACTTATATGACCAAAATGAACCTCCAAGAAAGAAATCAGATCATTCTGAGCACATGCAAAAATTACCAAAAATAGTAACTTTCCATAAATAGCAGCTCTGCACTAAAATAGCCCTTATTGAATATAAAAATAGAAATATTTTTGGGTGATGCAAGATTGCTCTTACACCCAGGATGCTCCTGCATCAGACACCCAGGGTAATTTGAGAAGTGACCCTGTCACGACTCAGGTGTGCAGAGGAAAACCAAGACGGTTAACCTCCTCCTTTGTTAGCCACGATGAATCTTCTACAGGTCATCCTTTCCATTTGACCAAATACTCTTCATATGTCCTATTCCTTGTGCTTCTACCAACATGACTATCCAGTATGTCTTCGATCTCCTTAGTGTCTGAACTAGTTGCTGGAATACTCCACTATGTTGTTGTGATCTCATCTTCAACACCTCCTTCGTGATACTCTGTCAAATCTGAAATGTTAAACACTGGTGAAATATTCAGCTCACTAGGCAATTCTACCTCATATGCATTTCCTGAATCATGCTTCTTCAGTATCTTACATGGCCCAAACTTCTTCATTTTTAGCTTGTTATATGTACCAACTGGAAACTGCTCCTTCCGCAAATGAACCATGACTTCATCACCAACCTGAAATTCCTTATACCTCCTTTTCTCATCTGCCTTAGCCTTATACTATGCATTCATCTTGGTAATATGCTTCCTCACCTCCTCATGGATGTTCTTCAAATGTTCTGCAAAATCCTCAGCCTCAGCACTACTTATTTCTCCTTTATCTATCTTCCTCAATTCAGATGCATTTCTTGGACTACTTCCATATACAATCTGGAATGGTGATTTACCAGTGCTCCTATTGACAGAATTATTGTATGCAAATTTTGCCTGTGGTAAAATCAAATCCCATCCTGTTGGCTTATCCCCAACCAAACATCTCAGCAAATTTCTCAAACTCCTATTCACCACCTCTGTCTGTCCATCAATTTGTGGGTGATGTGATGAACTGAACTTCAAATCTATCTTCAACTTCTTCCACAATGTACGCCAGAAATACCTAACAAACTTAGTGTCCCGATCTAAAACTATGGTCTTTGGCAAACCATGAAGTCTCACTACTTCTCTGAAAAACAATTCTACTACATGAACAACATCATTAGTCTTCTTGCAGGGAATAAAATGTGCCATCTTCAAAAATCTATCAACTACCACAAAAATTGAATCATGTCCCCACTGAGTCCTCGGTAAACCAAGAACAAAGTCCATGCTGATATCCTCCCAAGGCTTCTCTGGTACAGGTAATGGCTGATACAATCTTGTATTCTGCTTCACTCCTTTCGCCATCTGACATACTCTGCAACTCTGTACAAACTTCTTCACATCTTGCTGCAACTGTGGCCAATAATAATTCTCACTAACCAAACCAAGGGTTTTATCACGACCAAAATGTCCAGCCAATCCTCCACTATGCTTCTCCTTGATGAGATTCTCCCTCATAGAACTTCGTGGAATGCACAACTGACTCCCTCTGAATAGCATATCATCCTGGATGATGAAATCCAACCATTTCATCCTGTCTAGAGTAACAGGTTCTGTACAAGCTTTCCAAGCTTCACCAAAATCAGGATCCTCTCGATACAAATTCTTGAGTTCCTTGAACCCAACCACTTCAATCTACATTTCTGTCAGCAATAGTTGCCTTCTGCTAAGAGCATCTGCAACCCTATTAGACTTTCCACTCTTGTGTTTCAAAACAAATGTATAACTCTGCAAAAACTCAACCCATTTCAAATGCCTCTGATTCAACTTTCCTTGACTATTCAAATATTGCAAAGCTTGATGATCAGTATACAAAACAAACTCCGTAGGAAGTAGATAATGTCTCCACTTCTTTAATGCCTGAACTATAGCATAAAATTCCTGATCATAAACATAATATTTCCTCTTGGCATCATTTAACTTCTCACTGAAATAAGCAACAGGTTTACCTTCTTGGCTCATAATAGCTCCTATTGCAGTACCACTAGCATCACAATCTACTTGAAACACCTTATTAAAATCTGGAAGTGCTAAAACAGGTTGTTCTGTAACTTTTTGTTTCAACAATTGAAAACTCTTTTCTGCCCCATTAGTCCACTTAAACTCTTTTCTATCCCCTCTCATTGTTTCAGTCAAGGGTCCACAAATACTGCTAAAATTTATGATAAACTTTCTGTAAAAGCTAGCCAAACCATGAAAAGATCTTACCTCAGTAGCACTCCTTGGAGTAGGCCATTCAAGGATAGCCTGTACCTTCTCTGGGTCCATTTTTAGACCTTCTGCTGAAACTACAAATCCCAAATACACTAACTCTTTCTTCACAAAACTGCACTTCTTCAAATTAATCAACAATTTCTCATCTCTCAACTTCTCAAACACCATACGAATATGCATCATATGTTCCTCCAATGTCTTGCTAAAAATCAAAATATCATCTAGGTAAACAATGACAAACTTACCCAGAAATTCTTGCAGAACCTCGTTCATGAGCCGCATGAAGGTGCTCAGTGCATTGGTTAGCCCAAAAGGCATGACTAACCACTCATACAGTCCTTCCTTTGTCTTGAAGATAGTCTTCCATTCGTCTCCTTCTCTGATCCGAATCTGATGATATCCACTCTTCAGATCTATCTTTGAGAAATACACAGCTCCACTCAAACAGTCCATAATATCATCCATTCGTGGCAATGGAAACCTGTACTTGATTGTGATCTTATTTATTGCTCTAGAATCTGTACACATCCTCCACTCTCCATTCTTCTTTGGTGCTAATACCACTGGTACAGCACAAGGAATCAGACTCTCTTGAATCAATCCTTTCTGTAACAACTCATGTACTTATCTGTTCAACTCCTCACTTTCTACAGGTGTCATTCTGTGTGCTGCCTTATTCAGAAAACTTGCTCTTGGGATCAAGTCCATCTGATGACTGATCTTCCTGACTGGTGGTAATCCATCAGGCACGTTATCGGATACAATATCCTGAAACTCATTCAACAAATCTACAACTTCTACAGGAACATCTTCTACTTCCTCTTTACCAGCTTTTGGAATTAAAGCAAAACATACATGCTCATGCCTCATACCATCTAGGAAATTTCTTCCATCAACAAAAGTTATCCTTGCATTACCACATACCTTTTCTTCAGTCTCCTTCAATGGTTTTAGCTTATGTCGCACTCCATCCTTTGTCAGGGAATAGGTATTCGCATGACCATCATGTACAGCACATCTGTCAAACTGCCACAGTCTACCCAACAACATATGACATGCATCCATAGATATGATATCACACAATACCTCATCTTGGTATCCACCAATCTTGAACTTCACTAGGCATTGTTCATTGACCATGACCTTGTGGTCATCCTGTACCCAGGCAATCCGATATGGATGTGGGTGTTTCTATCTCTTGAGCTTCAACTTTGTCACCATCTCTTCTGACACCAAATTATCAGTGCTTCCACTATCAATAATCACATCACAACATTTACCTTCACACTTGCACCTGGTGCGAAATAGGCTCCTCCTTTGCTCAGGTTCATTCTCACCACTCAACAGGACTCTTCTGTTAATCAACGTTTCTCCTCTTTTAGCATCTTCAGAATTTGATGATCTGGCATCTTCATCTACATGTGAAACTCTGGCCTGGCCTTCATTTCTCCTGTCTGTTCTACCTTGGTGCTGAGGACATTCAAATGCCCTATGACCTTCTTCTCCACAGTGAAAACATGTTCCACGGAAGCCACCTCTTCCAGATCCTTGTCCTCTTCCTCTTCCTCTCTGATCTCTATTATTCTGATCCTGGAAGTGATTGGAATTATTTCCTCGCTGATTCTGACTACTACTGGCCTCATCCTTCTTTTTTAGATCCTCATTTCGGCCACCATATGACCATCCACCAGATCATCCACCGTGACCTCTTCCATTTTGTCTGCTCTCAAACTTCTTGTTCAACTTTTCCTCTACTTTTAGGGAAAACTAGTATGCCTCTTCAATACTGTTCATTTGAACCAGATTCAGCTCCTCCTGAATGCTTGGCCTTAACCCATTAAGGTATCAGGCAACTTTCTCCTTGTCAGCTTCTGCATGGCCTATTCTGATGAGAAGTCGATAGAACTCCTCTGTATACTCCTGAACAGATCTTTCTGCTTGCTTCAAACTCTGCATTTTCTTCAGTAGGTCAAGCTCATAATCAACAGGAATAAACTGCCGCTTCAATTTATCCACCATCTGATCCCATCTTGTGATTTTCTCCTTTCCCCTTATATTTTGCTCCAACTGAATCTCTTGCCACCATATCTTCGCATGGCCTTTCAGTCTGGCTTTCGCAAATTTGACCCTATCAAGATCCTCAACATCTTCATACTCAAAATATTCCTCACATTCATTGATCCAGTCGATCAATTCTTTTGGGTTAAGATTTCCAGAAAATGTAGGAACCTCAATCTTAGGTCTTTTCCCAATCTTAGAAATGGCCCGAAAAAGTTTTTCTTCCTCCTGGTTCACAATTTTGACTTCTCCTTCTTGATATTCTTCTTCAGCTTCATCCTCGCTTTCATCTCTGACATTAAGATTCATTCCTCTACGAATCTCTTCTTGCAATGCTCGCACTTTTCTCTATAGCTCTCTAACCTCAGGTGTTACAACACCAGCTCTTCCACCACATTCCCTTCGTGGAGGCATTTTCGCGATGCGCGCTGAAACCCTAGCCACGGTCCTAGTGCAAACTGCCTCACGGTCGGTGATTTGTTTACACACTCAAGAACTCCTGCTCTGATACCACTTGATGAAGGGTGCTCCCCTTAATACCACAAACACATAACAGAAATAGAGAAACAACAACAATAATATGCAAGAATAGAAAATTGGCTTCTTATTATCTCCACAAATGTGGAATTACAAACTTTCAGAATTACAATATGCAAAGCCACATGGGCATTCCCTTACAATATTCTGTAGGACAAAGCCTCAAATCAATACCCAGATCTACTACCCATAACTATTCTGAACTGCCTAAGACAATAACACAGCCTTCCTTATATAGGCAATTATCCACCGCTTGGGAAGGTTCCAGAATTTTAGCCAATAAGGCCGACCAAATTTAGAATTATTTTATTTTACATTTTATTACATCATAGTCGGCTCAAGATAACCTTTGAAACCCGAACATAAATTTTGAAGAAAATTATTTTTCGCCATTTCAGGTGGCCCAACTTCTGAAGACCATAAGTCATCACCAGTTGACCCAATCGGCTATTATAACCCCATTTCAAAAATGCCACGAAGCGCTCTACAGGCTTGACCCGCGCAAGCACCCGTCACCCAAATTTTCAACCTCATCCGGGGCCTCTAAAGCCTTCAAAACTGAGTTCAAAGTTTTTGTCCCCTGCTGCCAATACCAAAAATCTTCAATATCTTCCAATATACACTTGATCTGGCAATGAAACTTTACTGGCAGACTTATATGACCAAAATGAACCTCCAAGAAAGAAATCAGATCATTCTGAGCACATGCAAAAATTACCAAAAATAGTAACTTTCCATAAATAGCAGCTCTGCACTAAAATAGCCCTTATTGAATATAAAAATAGAAATATTTTTGGGTGATGCAAGATTGCTCTTACACCCAGGATGCTCCTGCATCATATTTTGTGATAAAATTTGTAGCCCTAATAGGAAAACTTTATACTGCAGTAGTGAAGATTTGTGGGTGTCATCCCCACCCCAATTTTACCTTTCAAGGGTTTCTGGGTAACCAAGTTATTATGTTATGAGTACTTTCATGAATGGTGTTTAGTTTATTAGTTTCATTACATTGATGAAGTTTTTGATAATGCTATGCAAGTTTTCAGTAATGTTAAAATGGATTAATAGGTGATATCTGATTCACCCCCCCCCCCATCTCAACATCACCTTTCCCAATAGATTTCCAACAATTGATATCAGAGCTCTAATGTTTCTTATAGAAAGTCTAACCACTTGAAGATAAAGATCTTGAGATGGAGGTCTATAAGTTGGGAAAAATTATAGAGAATCAGAAGATTGATGATCAGCTTGCATTACAACAACTTGAAGCAGCCAGAGGAGAATTGAAGAATTCCTTAAGCAGAAGAAGAGAAATTGCTATTCAGCAAAATGAATCACAATATTAGGAAGAAGATACTACTAAATTATTTGATAATGGGAACTCTACAGAAAGTGATAAAGCCATAAAATATCTACTAGAGAAAAATAACATACTAAATGAGGACATCAAAAATTTGAAGAGAGAACAAGAAATTCAATCTGTCAGACTCTGTGAAGTAGTTGAACAGAAACAAAAATCTGAAGAAGACAAGATAATGGATGAAGAAGACAAAAGACAAATATCAATGAGACTTGATGAAAGGACAAGTGACATGCAAAGGTTGACTAAAAATCAACTACATATGGTAAATCAACTGCTACTGGTTAATCAAGAATTGGGCAGGAAAGATGTGGAAATCACCAATTTGAGATCATAAAATAATCAACTAAGGAATGAATTGAGATTTGAAAAGGAAATAAATGAAAGGATGAACAAACCTAATGAAGCTACAAGATACTTTGAAGAACTATTAAGGTCACATAGAAGATCTAGTGATAGATCTGGACTTGGACTAAATGAGAAATCATCATCCACTGAGGAAGGAGAATCATCAAAAAGTGGAGAGCAAAGGAATGCTAAACCAAAGAAAAACAAGCCTACATGCCATCACTATGGAAAGAAAGGACATATAGCTAACATCTATAAAAGAAAACATGGCAAGTCTAATCCTAAACCTAAATTTAATGGACAATGTTTTAACTGTAAGAAATTTGGACATCAGGCACAAGAATGGGGATCTGAGGTCAACTATCCACCTATCTCACCAAAATTTCAAGGACATTGTTTCAACTGTTAGAGGTATGGACATAGAGCATTTGAATGCATATCTAAACCTAAATGGTCATCAAATGAATAAACTAAGTCACCTATGAAGGGTAACTCATACAACTAGGATTATAACACTTGGTATAGTTGTCATTACTGTGGAAAATATAGGCACATTGGAGCAAATTGTTTGAAGACTCATTTCAGAGAGAAATCCAAAATTTGGATGAATGGAAGCATGGTATGCTACAAATATAACAAGATAGGTCATCTAAAGAAAGACTATACATCACCCATATCGAGCAATGATCAAAGAAGGAATGAAGATATCATTGAGAAATTGACAAATCAAATGAACAAAACATGGAAGAAAGAAGAAGGAAGCACTAGTGAAGCTAGTGCACTTGGGGTCTCCCAATCTGATGGATCAGGTGATCACACTACTTCAAACTAAGAAAAGTAGGTATGTATGGAACTGAGTCTTAAAATGCTTAATCGTATATCAGTTCCTAACATAAGTTGAGAAAAAGTCCATATCTGCATAGATAGAGATGCATTAGGCCAAATTTGAGAAAAGTGGAACAATTCATTTTTGATGCCAAGCATCAATGTTTTAGTCTAAAATGACTGAGTTATCAATGTATACTGAGCACCTATGATAGACAAGATGTGATGTACACTAAGCTTTATCTAAATGGTTGTGTTGACCAAGCTTGTGTTAGCCGAGATTAACATAACATTGCCAAGATAACTATATTCCACCTAGAATATGTACGGAACATTTATGAAGCCCTAATCCAACCACTTGAGTCTATAAAGTGGGATGTTACCATTCATTTCATTTCACCAATGAATTGAAAATTTCTTTGAGGAATTCAGAGTGCATGTAACCTACTTTTTTTAGAGCTTAAGGGTGATTTCAAATCTTCTCAGCGTGCCATCGAAAAATCATCTATAGAACACTCATGCAAAGGTACCCTACCAAGTAAAATATTTTTTGAGAATTTTTAGTTGAAATTAATGGCATCATATTCATCTGCTACAATGAAGAAGCAAGCAAAGGAGGTTTTCAATGTTTAATTGGTAAGGAACAAGGTGAGCAAGCCACCAAAGTTTCAAGCCATCCCAGAGAGCGCGATCATGGGAGATCTAAGTGGAGCTTTGTCATTAGTTTCAAAAAAAGTTTTAATGGTAAACGACATTAGGTCATGCTACATGTACAAAATCAGAGAGATTGGTGACTATGAAATCAAGGAAGCATACCATAAATTGTGTAGCAATGAGGTGTTGAAGCTGGGATACCAGAAGGTTGCTGAGCAAGGGTTAGTTCATGCCCTAGATTTTCCACAAAATTTCAAAGTGGACTGGATTGAAATTGTACCGAGTAGAGTACACGACATGTAATTTTGGCTAGAGTATGGACCAATTAAGATCACAAAAGACATGATTCATTGGGTAATTGGATACCCTAAACTCCCTGGTAAGAAAAAAATGAGATGTTTAAGAAAGGAGGAGATTCAGGAAAACACTCAGGTAGTTTGGAATAAGCGTGGAATGATAATCTCCACTATCACTGATCTAGAGATTGATTTTGCAGTGAGAGTAATTGCTCACAAATTTTATCAGTCAAGTTGGTTGGAGAGCGTCTTGTGTATGGCAGTGGACCAGGCTTGGAAAATCATCAAGAAAGGCCATACCTATGACCTTGTCAAGCTCCAACTGACTCAACTTGCTGAGAACCTTCTATCCAAAAAGTGAAGAATTTTATGTGTAATTTTGGTTCCCTACTTGTTTGTCTATTCTTTTACATTCAAAAGTGTTTTCATACTATTGGCGGAGTAATTTGGGATAAGAATAGGCCAATCACAGCTCAAATTAATGATCTTATCAATCAAATAGGAGAAAGTTTTGAGGGTGTAATGGAAAACTACTTTGTGGAATTCAAGAAGAAAATGAGGAAGAGAAGTAGGATTCATGTATCTCTAGTTGAGAAGTACAATCAAGACATTTGTTTCTTAGTAGATACTAACTTCATATATTCACAAGTTGCTTTACTGAGGGTATCATGGCTAATTCTATTACCTTATGAGGTTAATATTAATGAGACTACAACAGCAATCACAACCCTGCTAGCCGAAGAAGTTGATAAGAATGCTCCCTACTTTGGAACATATGAGGAAGAAAAGTCCAAGATATCCATGGGATTGAAGTCTTCTACCATGGAAAGAAAGAGGAAAAAGATAGTAAAGAACCTAGTGAAAATGATAGGAGAGAGAGAGGTAGATGCACCTCTTGAACTGACACAAGGACTAGGAGAAGACAAAGAAAGTGAATCTAGTGAAAGTGAAGAAGAGGAGAAATTAGTGGAGAAGAAAGGAAAGAAGGCAATAATTGTTGAGCCTATGAACAAGAAAGTTTAAAAAACTAAGGCTATTTCATCACCCATTCTTAGGCCAAGAATAAGGGCAGTCTCTATAGCTGTAGTTGCGGAGCCACAAAAGAAAACCCCTGCATTAGGGAAAAGGAAAATTGTTCAACCTAGGGCAATGTTGAGCCAGTCAAGGAAGAAGCCTAGGAGGAAAATTATTTTGGAAAAAGATGATGAGGAAATAGAGAGTGATGAGGAGGTTAAGAAGAAGAAGTTACTAGTACAGGGAAAAATATTGAATGTGGATGAAATATGTCACACCATCAAGAGTTCTGCTAGACTTGAAGGTTTGAAACAAATAAGCTTTGAGAGCATGAGTATAGGAGATAAGGAGAAAATTGAAGAAGCTATACTTGAGATGCTCTACACTTTCAAGATGCTACCAATACAAATGGGGAAATTGATCCCTAAAGACCTATTTGAGAGAGTTGCACAGAAATGGGAATTTTCCCTAATGACTAAGAAGCAGATAAGGGAAAACACTTTAGCTCAAGTTGCACCAGATCTATCCCCTGGTAGTATTCAAGAATTTGTGGAATAGTACAGGAAAAAATTCATTCCTAAGCTCAGAGCTTACTCTATCCTTCAACACAAGGTTGAGGATGTTTTTTAGGAAAGTCTTAGGATTTGGAAGATTATTTTTGGTTTGTTAATTGACAAGAATGCACAACATGATGCTAGCACATATAAGGGTGCTGAGCTAGATAATAAAGAAGATGTAAATGATCCACAAATTTAGGAGAAAGAAGCTCCCAAGGAAGATAAATGTTAGAAGTTACCTGAAATAACTATTTTTGACATCCTTAAGGATACCCCAGTAAAGAATCAGGTATTGACTGAGGAAGACATACAAACTAAGGAAGCACATGCTACATCTTTGTTAGGCAGTAACACTGTGCTATTACAAGTCATGGATTATCCAAAAATTGATGACACATCAACTATCAACACAACCCCCATCAATCCTCAATTTGTTACAATTGATATGTTAGCCGGTATTAGCACTACCGAGGAACAAGATCAGTCAACAACTACACTTCAGTCTACATCTGTCGAGAAGTCACAGAAGGAAAAAGTAGATCAATCTACACTAGTGTTTGTAAATCCTCATGTGGAGGATAAGGGAAAAGAAGAGAAGGTAAAAGATATTGACATCCAATAGCCTAAGGAGAAAGAGGCAATAAAAGCTCTTGTACAGATTCTGAGTGGGAATACACCAAAGAAGAAAACACAAAAAAGAAGGTGAAAATTTCTACACCTGAGGTAACAATCAAAGAAGTTATTATGATTCTGAAATGGGACACATATAACTTATCATATGAACAAATACAAACATTGCAAGACTTACTAAAGAAGAAAAGTGGGCAGGAAGAATTGAGAAGGGAACATCAACAAAAGCAAGTTTTGCATGAGATAAAAGGTATATTCATTGATTCTTTTGACATGACTGATGTTAATTACTTTGACCCCATACTAGAACAACTTGTCCACATAGTAAAGAAAGTGATAGATGATGATAGAAAATAAAATGATAATTTTTTGTAGTGGTTAGAAAGAAAATTTGAGACAAAGATACTAAATAAGGTCTCTATCGAGATAGTAGTGAAGAAGGTAGAACTTTCTACCCAAATATTAGATTCAGAAGGAGTTGTACTGAATGGAGAATATTTTTACAAGAAATTATTTAATGTAGAATAATTTACTAAGGATGACCAAGAGCTATTAGATAGACCATATCTAGATATAAAGTTTACTGGTCACTCATTGAGTTTGGATGCAAGTTCTAGCTCCAAACACTATGTTAGGAATGGGAACACTAAGAGGGGGGGTGAATTAGTGTTCACTTAATTCAATTCTTTTTCTTTACTTCTTAAACTTAACTTGAATGCTTAAGTATAAAATGAACATAAAAATAAATAAGAAACATGAAATCAACACATAACACCAATGTGGTTACGGGGAAACCCAAATAGGTAAAACCCCGGTGGGAATTAACACCCACTAATAATCTGTACTAGTGTTTTCTGATCCTTGTTAGAAGATCCTTAACCCTGTTAGGAATTGCTTTAGAATGTATTTAGTACAGTGACCTGGTCAAGGGTTGGACCCTATTAGGAGTCTTCTACAATAACCCTATTAGGGGTGTAGACACACTTTCCTAGAGCTCACTACTCAAGTGGTGAAGGCTACAACCTTCTGATCTTAGATACACACTATATCTACTGGATGAACTGGCATTGTGACACTACTTGTCTGATCAGTTCCTTTGATGCACTGATTCTTTGACCTCTTGCAAAGCTCTAACATCTTAAAAACTCTTCACATACTTCTTCTCTACTTATTTCAACTCTCTATCCACTTTTCTAACTAATTACAAGGGCGCATCTAATATTTATATGCACATACAAAACAATTAACTAGGTCATCCCTTTAACCAATTACATACAAAACTTCCAATTGAATTGGCTCAAGCATGTTTACAAAAAAAACATAATATATGTATACAACCTAATTATAATAGGTTCATATCCCTTACACAATAATATTATAGTCGCTAATCAGTTTACCATTAGTCGGCTGCATACAGTGTTCTATTCTGGCATTCACTTGCTGTGTAACTTCAACCGTCTGTAACTTTGACATACTTACATATCCAATCATGCACTCATAGAGTAAGAATGAATAAACTCTTACCATCTTATCTTCTAGGGTACATACCATAAATCAATCATATGCATGTGCACTAATGCTTTGAACTACTGGTGCTTTGCTAACTATCTAGTCTTCTACACTTAGCCAATTTATGATCTTCTCATCAAGTGCGCTGACTCCAAAACACTATATGAATTTGTTGCCATAATGAAAACACTATATTAAGTCATATATATGAATATATTCAACTTTCCAACAATCTCCCCCTTTTTCATTGATGGCAACAAAGGAATATGGCAAAGTTACTAACTGTCCCTTAATACAAAAAACACTTAAATCATACTCTATCTTATATCTCCCTTATATCTTCTTACTATACATTTTATTTACATAGCTATAGCTCCATATTCTATACATACTCCCCCTTTGACATTAATGAAAAAGGTGTTACAAAATGGAATCTATACAATTACTTACACTAAAAGTACATCTGGGTATGCAATCTGTAAATTTTGGATCTCTTGCTTCCAAAATGAAATCAATGCATTGATTGTTTGGAGATTGGTGCATAAGGCATATTGTAGTTTCTCCATCTTCTCCAAATCTGAACTAGGACCTTGATCATATGTCACCATGGTGGCATCGATCTCCTTGGTATTTTGATTCAACACATCTAGGGAGGGCACAAGATCATTTCTAAGCTGAGTCTGCCTAGCCCTTATCTTTGACATCTCCTTTTTTTGCCTTCTCAATTTTGTCAATTTGTCCTTGATATACATTGTTACACATGTTTACATTAGTAGAGGGATCTTCTACTGACTTCCTCACTTTTTCAATCATAGCCTCTGCTTCTTGAATCTTCTTGTAGTGATCGACTATCAACTTATTTTGATTCATACAGTCAGCAATAATTTTCCTTCCTTTTGCTACAAACTCTTTCAAAGTTGCTTGTCCAAATTTGAGTGAACTAAAGTCTAGTGAGAAGTTACTAACCAACTCATTGAGTCTTTTCTTCATATACTTTTCCTCTACAACTAATGATGTTGATTTTTCCAAGTTAGAGAAATTACTCTTGAACTGTGAAAGAATTGCACTTACATCATCAATAGAGTGTACCTTGGACACTTTCTTATCTACTTGTAATAAGTTGTTCAGGGTATTTACTAATTCTGCAAAGAGGGGATTTGTCATTACCTTTTTCTCCTTGGCCTTCTCCATAGCGAAGACACTGAACTTGATCAGGTCTTCTTCTCCCCATGAGTCCAAACTAGTGGTGTCAGGTGTCAAGATTGACAACAATGATGCTGAGGGAGTGATAGGAGTGCTATCCATCACTTCTTGCTTTACTTTACTTAGCATTTCAACAGATGACTTATCTATTGTTTCATTTCCTTTTTCCTCTTCTTTTTATTTCTCCTTTTCTTCCTCTTTTTCTTGTTCTTCTTTTTCTTTTTCTATTTCATTCTCTTCTTCTTTTTCATCTTTTATATCTTCAATGTGTACTTCTTGTGGCTTGGGTGAATTGCTACGGCAAAGGATTTCAGCTTCTTGTGTGCTCACAAAAGCTTCCTCAAACTTATCCAGGTTTCTATCTGTGGCCACCATGGCTATTTCTACATTGTCAATGATGATAGTGTTATCTTTTAGTGACTCTGTCATGGGCGCAGACTTTTCTACCTCTCTATGTGTTTCTACTATAGGCGCTGAATCTTGAGGACCTATCATTGATACCTTTGTGGTCTCTAACTCCTTGGCTTCCTTAGGAGGTACTTGAGTTGTGTGCACAGTAGATGGATACATGTGTCTATTCAAGAATACCTTCTCAAAGGCTTTCTCTATCTCTTTAGCTACTAACTCATAATTTTTATCCATGATATGCAGTGTTCTTGTCTTAGTTCGGAGGTGTGGTTTCACCAAATCTAATAACAAGTCTTTCTCTTCAAGAGAACATACTGGGAGAATTTCATCTAGAATTTTCTCTGTTACTCTCAGATCTTCCTCATTTTCTTGTCTCTTCAAGAATTCCAAAATGTTCCACACATTGTCTGGAATCACTATTTTTAGTTCTAGGACTATCTTTTTAAACTTCAGCATATGTTTGACAATCATTCAATGAATCTCTAATTTGTCAATCTCACTATATTTATCATAGAACTTTCCTACTTGATCAATTCTGATTTCATCAATAATCCTTGTTCTTAACACACTGAGACTAGGTTTTAAACTTACTTCAAGAGGTGCTTGAGTGTTTCTCTTGCTTCTTGTTGCTTGCGAGGATGGATGACTAGTGTCGATCTCTTTCTTCCTCTTTGCTATTGTATTATACTCTAGAGGAGAAGTAAGATCAATTGTTATTGTGGGTGTAGGGAGGGAAACATCAAATTTACCCTTCTGATCATCTGATTTCTCAATTTTCACCTTCTTCTTCTTTGGATCATCATATTTTGTCTTTGTTGTAGTTGTGCTCTCTATTTCAAAAGAAAACTTCTCTTCCATTGCTTTGTCTAGGTCTTCTTGAGAAACTCCGTGAATTTTCAAAATCTCCAAAGTAACCTTGGCAACTTTTCTTTTTGTTGCTTTTTTGTTCAATATAGCATCTACTTCTCTTATTTTTTCTTCATAAGTGCTCCACCTAGGTTCATTGAGGTCCTTAGGTGCTGAAAATAGAACTTGAGCATAAGCCTCTAGAATAGGCTCTTCAACTTCATATCCTAGTGGATGAATCCACTTTGTTCTTGGTTCAACAACCTCCATGCATGTTGTATCAGTCTCTACCATGAAACAAATACTATCCTTGTATTTTTCAACTATCTTTTTAGGTATCCTATACCTCATTTACATTCTCACTCTGAATGTTTTCAACTCTAATTCCATGTAATCCTTAAGGGTAATTTTTGTGGATGCCTTAAATGATATCTATGGCATAGTGGGAATAGACTTGCCTAGATACAAATCAGACACCTTTCCAAGAATATGGAAGTACATATAGATTATTAGAAACCCAAACCTGAATATCTTGGTCTTGTCATGCTTGATGGCTCTTATGTTGTCTATTAGTTGTGCATGCAATATCTCACACATATTAAACTCTCCATTATCTCTTATTTTGAATGCAATGAGAGATCTACAAGCTTTTGTGTACTTTAAAGTAAGAATTCAGCCATTAATGCTTGCCGCGTAAACCAGGTTGTCACTGATAATTTCCAGCTTTCATTGTGTAATCAATTAGCTAGTGCATTCTTGCACATAGGTTTTTCTAGTCTCCAAAAGGTTAAGTCCAAAGGCACATACTTTGAGGATGACTATACCAGCCACACAGGGGTTTAGAGCTAAATTAGCTCCCCCTATGATCTTGAGTGCCATTCATCCAGATGTAGAGGGTGCATCCACTATGGATGCATCCAATACATTCTCATCAACCTTATCCTTCTTTTCCTCTGACCAAATCAAGCTCACATCTTTTGAAGCTTTCACAAACTTGAATTCACCTTCGGTATCCAGTATTGCTTCTTCTAGCTTTTTAGGACTTTCTTGACTTTGCGTCCATGATCTACAAAACTTTGAGATGTGTCCAGCCTTGTTACATGAGTGATAAATAACTGGAGGCCTTATATTCCTTGGTGCATTGACATGGGTTACCATTTTACACTGTCTAGCTAAGTGACCATTATACTTACATATTTGACATGTAACATTCTGAGAACTTCTTACATTTGGCTTATTCTGATTTCTCTGATTATGATGATTCTTGTTATTTTGACTTGTTTTACAATTCATAGCTCTATGACTAAATTTATTGCATGAATAAAAGTAACCATTGAAGGTCTTACCTTTGTACAGTTCCTTGCTATATTTCCATGCTTGTTGCATGCATAATAGGTTTGATCTACTAGCTTGCACTCATTCTTGGATGGTTCAACATGATCTTTAGTCTGACTCCTAGTCTCCTTAGCATCTGTGGTGTCTTCTGGTGCTTTCATTCTTTCTTGCATGTTGTCAATCTAATTTTGTGCTTCATTGAATCCAATGTCACTGGTATCTCCTTTAAGCTTCCGAGCATACAGTTGAGATTCAATCAAATCCTTTCTTGTGTGTAATTTATCAATGTGATTCTTAGCCTCTTTCAATTCAGATTCCAAGCTTTCTTTGTTGTTTCTTAACTCCAAGATTTGCATGTTTGCTTGCCTCAATTCTTCATTCAGTTGAAGGTTCTCTTTGATCTTTTCATCATAGAATTCTGTTAGAAAGTAAAGTCCACCAAGATAACTAAGAGGGGGGGGGGGGGTGAATCAGTTATCAGATATTTATAACTTTTATCATCTTCAATAGCATTTAACCATGTAAGAAATGCAATTACTAACCATACAAACATATTCATACACAATGACACAATATAACACAAGATATGTTGACTAGGGAGCCTCTTGATCAAAGAGTAAACCCCGGTGGGAATGATGCCCACAAAAGATGCACTAATATGAATATTCCTTATGAAAGGATGGACTTTATTAGGAGTCTTATGAAATACATTCAGTACATATAAATCCCTGTTAGGAGATTTTGAATCCCTGTTAAAAGATTCTAACCCTGTTAAGAGTTATGGAAGACAGAAGGACCCACTGCCCAAACAGCTTCAGGGTAAGATCACTGAAGACACTATCTAAATAACCTTAATATTATTCAGTAGAATAATATGAAATATGTTACCTCCTTACTATGCCAAACCGCACTCACTGCTATATTAGATCTCAATTCCAGATCTCTGTACTTTGCATGTCTTCCTTCATAATATCACTTTCACAACCTCTTAGAATCTTTTCTTCACTTCATGCTTACATTCGCATGCAACCAAAACCATGCTCACACTTATTTCATATTAAAACTCTATACAATAAGGAAAAACATTCATTCCTTTATACCACACTCAAATAATTACAAATGAGTTAGCACACAATTACAAAATAAAAGTTTCCATACGCTACATCAAAATTACACAAAACTATTGGCTTCCAGATGCAATAACTCTTCACTCATGTGACCTCAAAGTTTGCATTGTGAACCACATCACCATCAATGTGTCTCAAACCTCCCTTTAACTGTGCAAAACTAGATTCCATCCCGATTAGGAGATATCATCTGATTTCCACAAACCACTACTTAGGAACACTGCCTGAATACTACTTTTACCAAAATACTCATAACTTTCATGAATCAATGAATTATTTTCTATGCTCTTAACCATAGACAAATAACATATCAAAGAGTATAACATCAACATCACATAGCTCCAACTACAATATCCCATGTGAGCTAACCAAAACACTATCTACTTCTCTGCTAGTCTCCAGAAGATCACTGTGTTGACATCAATGACAATCATAGTCATGAATGCAACAACAATTGCTATAGAATGACTGCCAACATCTAGCATTCATTCCTAACAATCTCCACCATTTCCATTGATGGCAACATAGATGAAAAAAATCCAATGTTCCAAAAATCCAATATTGCTGCACTAATACTCTGAAAGTTCTTCAAATCTTCTTCATCAATCAAATATTGCTTCGTTATCCTATTAAGTTCTCTCCAATAGATGGTACATAGGGTTTTTCATGTACACTTCTCCCCCATTGACACCAATGACAAAAATTTCATCACTATGTCAACAACAACTCAATGTCCAAAGACACTATTTCAGAAAATACATTCACAAGAGTCCTCATGACTCGGCTCAGATACGCATACTCCCCCATAGAGGAAGTACCAACATCCAATCTAGAAAAAGATAGGGCTCATATACCACTGGACAAATGCAACCAAATGCATCATTACTCAAAATTAGGCTGGGGCATAACCCCAATCATACCTCTTAGATACTCAAATGTATCCTTAGGCAAAGGTTTTATAAATATGTTTGATATCTATTCCTTTGTGCTTATGTACTCTAGTCTAACTTCTTTCTCAGCTACTTTCTCTCTTACAACATGATACTTGATCTCTATATGCTTAGTCTTAGAATGTAGAATAGGATTCTTAGACATACTGAATGTGATGGTGTTGTCACAATGTATGACAACAAGCTCAACAAACTTAATTTCAATATCCTTCAGCATCTGCTTCATCCAAATTATCTAGTTACAATTATTTGTTGCTACTAAATATTCTACTTTTGCTATACTCTATGAAATACAATTTTGCTTCTTGCTCAACCATGAAACCAATCTTCCTCCAAGAAAAAAGGCTCCACCACTAGTGCTTTTCTTATCATCAACACTACCTCCCTAATCAACATCTGTATATGCACATAGGGTGAAATCATCAGATTTTTCATACCACAATCCATAGTCCATTGTGCCTCTTAAATATCTCAATATCCTCTATACTGCTGCATAATGTGACTCTCTAGGTTCAGCTTGAAATCTTGCTACCATGCCAACTAAATGTTGTATATCCAATCTAGTGTGTGTTAAGTACTAAAATCCTCCAATCATGGATCTGTATTTCTTCTGTTCAATTGCTGGTGTTTCATCTTTGATTGAAAGTTTGTGTCCTATAACCATAGGTGTTCCAACTGGTTTACAATTCTCCATTCCAAATTTTTTTAGCAAATCATTCAAGTACTTTGTCTGGCTAACAAAGATACCATCAATGTTCTGTGTTATTTGTAATCCCAAAAAGTATTTCATCTCACCAATCATGCTCATTTCAAATTTTATCTTCATTTCATCAGAAAATTTGTCACTAGCTTCATCTTCTCCTCAAAAGATAATGTCCTCAACAAAAATAACTATAACTAACATTCCATTTTCAATTTCTTTTATGTATAGATTACTATCTGTTGTTCCTTTAGTGAATCCCAATTTCAACAAATACTTATCCAATCTAGCATACCAAGTTCTAGGTGCTTGCTTTAGTCCATATAATGCTTTCTTTAGTTTACATACCATATCTCCTTCTTGAGTCAAAGGAAAACCTTCAGGCTGCTCAATGTAGACTTCTTCCAATTCACCATTCAGAAATGCAAACTTCACATCCATCTAATACACTTTGAATTTCTTAAAAGTTTCATAAGCCAAAAACATTCTCACTGCTTCAAGTCTTGCTACTGGTGCAAAGGTTTCTTCATAGTCAATTCCTTCTTGCTACGAGTATCCCTTACATACTAGTCTTTCTTTGTTTCTTTCTACTTCTCCCTGTTCATTCATCTTGTTTTTGAATACCCATTTAGTTCCAATCACATTCTTGTCTTTAGGTCTAGGAGCCAATTCCCATGTCTTGTTCTTTTCAATTTGATCTAGTTCTTCTTTCATAGCATTAAACCAATGTTCATCTTCACAAGCTTCATTAGTATATTTAGGTTTAATTTGAGAAATCAAATATAAATGTACCTTATTTCTAGTCATAACTCCTATGTCCAAACTTCCAATAACTTGTTCAATAGGATGATGTCTAGATAGATACATGCTCGGTGTCATAGTCACTGATCTTGCTTCAACTATAGATTCTTCTCTAGATTCTTCTCTGGTTCCTTCTCTAGTTTCTTCTGTAGTATGATTCTCATTCAACAATTCACTATCAGTCTCATAGAATAATTCAGTAGTTTCAATGTTAGGCTAAGGATTAGCTTCTTCATCAGATTCATAATCAAGCATTCTTTCCTAAATTTTAAACTTCTCATCAACTTTAACATTTGCACTCTCAACAATAGTTTTAGTTCTCTTATTGTAACATCTATATGCTTTTCTCTTCAAAGAATATCCAAGAAAAATACCTTCATCACTTCTAGGGTCAAACTTTCCAATATCATCATCTCTCTTTATATAACATTTGCTTCCAAAAATTCTAAAATACTTAACTAAGGGTGCATGTCCAAACCATAATTCATAAGGTTTTTTATTTGTGTCTTCTCTGATTTATACTCTCTTCATTGTATATACTACTTTATTCACTGCTTCTCTCCAAAATGTCTTCGCCAAGTCATTCTCAAATAGCATAGCTCTTGCTACTTCAGTTACTGACCTGTTTCTTCTTTATGCAATACCATTTTGTTCAGGTGTTCTAGGGGCTGAAAAATGTCTCTTAATACCATTCACTTCACAAAAAATGTTAAACTCTCTAGAAGTAAATTCTCCACCTTTATTAGATCTCAAACATTTAATCTTCATTCCAGATTCATTCTCAACTTTATTCTTAATGATCTTAAACTTATCAAATGCTTCAAATTTTTCTTTCAGAAATGCAATCCACATCATTCTTGTAAAAACATTAACAAGAATCATAAAATACCTTTCTCCATAGAATCCTCTAGTCCTGGTAGGACCACTCAAGTCTGTATGAACAATCTCCAACTTCTCTACCGATGTGAACTTCTTAATAGGGAATGAACTTTTCTTCTGTTTAGCCATCACACATTCTTTGCAAATCATGTTAGTAGGCTTCATAATTTTAGGCAAATCCCTTACTGCAAGTGTAGTACTCACTTTAACAATATTATCAAAGTTTTATGACAAAACCTTCTATGCCATAACCAACTATTATCAATTTTAGTAATCAGGCATGTCATCTCAGTAGGATTCAACTGAAATACATTACCTCTAGTTCTAGATCCAATTCCAATTAGATTTCCATCTTTATCCTTTATCACACAAGATTTCTCAGTAAACCAAACTTGATATCCCTTATCCACTAACTGTCCAACACTCAAAAGATTATGTTTCAATCCATCAACAAAGTAAACATCATTGGTATTAGTCTTTCCATCAAGAGTAATAGATCCTATACCTTTAATAAAACAAGGTGCATTGTTACCAACTCTAACAACTCCATCAAAATTGTTAAACTTTATGAACTTCTTTATATCACCAATCATATGATGTGAACAACCACTGTCTATAATCCAATCAGCTTTCTTTTCAACTTGGGAAACTAATGCTTTTTCTTCTTTAACATCAGATTCAAAATTTTCTTCTTTAATTGCTACAAATCCTATTTCATCATTATTCTCAGTATCACTTTCACTCAAAGTTCTTTCTATACTAGCTTCAAGATCTTCATCATTAACATAATAAAATTCTTTAGATCTTCTAGGCTTGAAATTATTTCTGTACTTCTTAACTCTCTTAGGAAATTTAGATGCAAAATGACCATATTCTTGACAAGTCCAACATTTAAAAATTTTCTTACCTTCTGGTTCTCTTTTCACAAGCAAGGCAATACCTTCTTCAATATTCTTATCTTCTTCATTTTTATATCTACTGTTGCTGGCATAATCTCCACTCACACTGGTACTTCTTGACAAAGTAGGGTGAATACTAAGAGCATTGAATGTTGTCTCCATTCTAGGTAAGTCTCCTAATAACCTCAGGTTCATCTCTGTTGCTTCCAATCTTCCAAGAAGAGTTTCTCTTGTAAAGTTTGAAGTACAAGGTATAACTTGTTCAATCATTTGTGTTGTCTGCTTAAATACAAGAGTCAACGTCCTCAGACTTTTCCATATTACTTCATTCTCTATCTTTGATCCTCCACAAGATTTTATCCCTGCAATAATTTATGACTTCTACCAATATAGCTTCTAATAGATTCATCTTCCATCATTCTAATATCTTCAAATGCACATATCCAATTATGTAATCTAGCTCTTTTTGCATGTTCATCACCTTCAAAAGTAGAGTGTAAAGCTTTCCAAATTTCATTAGATTTATTAAAACATTTTACCTGACTGTATTCATTCTCTGAAAGTGCTGTCAAGAGTGCTTCTCTTGCATGTATGTTACACATGAATAGATCTACCTCATCTTTAGTACTTGTTTCAAGATTATCTTCTTTAATTATAGTCCTTTCATTCTTTGTAATCAACCAATAGCCTGGTCCTAAACACAATAGATGTGTCTTCATCTTTTCCTTCTAGCTGTCAAAATTTACTCCATCAAACTTAGGGCTTTCTTTCCTGAAATTTGCCATGGATCTCCTTAAGCTGTTAAACTTTCCTTTCAAGGACCTTCCGCTTTGATACCAATTGTTAGAAAGTAAAGTCCACCAAGATAACTAAGAGGGGGGGGGGTGAATTAGTTATCAGATAATTATAAATTTTATCATCTTCAACAACATTTAACCATGTAAGAAATGCAATTACTAACCATACAAAGATATTCATACACAATGACACAATAACACAAGATATGTTGACTAGGGAACCTCTTGATCAAAGAGTAAACCCTGGTGGGAATGATGCGCACAAAAGATGCACTAATATGAATATTCCTTGTGAAAGGATGGACTCTGTTAGGAGTCTTATGAAATACATTCAGTACATATAAATCCATGTTAGGAGATTTTGAATCCTTGTTAAAAGATTCTAACCCTGTTAAGAGTTATGGAAGACAGAAGGACTCACTGCCCAAACAACTTCAAGGTAAGATCACTGAACACACTATCCAAATAACCTTAATATTATTCAGTAGAATAATATAAAATATGTTACCTCCTTACTGTGCCAAACCGCACTAACTGCTACATTAGATCTCAATTCCAGATCTCTTTACTTCACATGTCTTCCTTCATAATATCACTTTCACAACCTCTTAGACTCTTTTCTTCACTTCATGCTTACATTCACATGCAACCAAAACCATGCTCACACTTCTTTCATATTAAAAATCTATACAATAAGGAAAAACATTCCTTCCTTTATACCACACTCAAATAATTACAAATGAGTCGGCACACAATTACAAAATAAAAGTTTCCATACGCTACATCAAAATTACAAAAAATTGTCGGCTTCCAGATGCAATAACTCTTCACTCGTGCAACCTCAAAGTTTGAATTGTGAACCATGTCACCATCAATGTTTTTGAAACTTCCCTTTAACTACGCAAAACTAGATTCCATCCCGATTAGGAGATATCATCTGATTTCCACAAATCGCTACTCAAGAACACTGCCTGAATACTACTTTTACCAAAATACTCATAACTTTCATGAATCAATGAATTATTGTATGCACTCTTAACCATAGAAAAATAACATATCAAAGAGTATAACATCAACATCACATAGCTCCAAATGTAATATCCCATGTGCGCTAATCAAAACATTATCTGCTTCTCTGCTAGTCTCCAGAAGATCACTGTGTTGACATCAATGACAATCATAGTCATGAATGCAAAAACAATTGCTACAGAATGACTGCCAACATCCAGCATTCATTCCTAAAAAATTCTTTATTATTTGTTAGCTTATCATCCAATTCTTCAATTTTTTCTTTTAGGGGTGAATTTTCTTAATTCAGCTTCTTGATCATTATCCCTAAATCACTGGTAGAGAATTCTTTCAAATATTTTCTTAGATTTTTTATGATTGCTTGAGCATTGCTGACTTTTTATTTTAGTTCTTCAATTTCTTTTTCAGATCTGTCTAGGTCTTCAAGAGCAGCTTCAAGATTTATTTTTAGATGTTTCATTTCTGCTTTGTTCATGATCTCCTCAAGTGGTTAAACTTCTTTGTTGAGGACCAAAGCTCTAATACCAATTCTTAGGAATAAGAACACTGAGAGGGGGGGTGAATCAGTGTTCACTTAATTCAATTCTTTTTCTTTACTTCTTAAACTTAACTTGAATGCTTAAGTACTAAAATGAACATCAACATAAATAAGAAACATGAACTCAACACATAACACCAATGTGGTTATGGGGAAACCCAAATAGGTAAAACCCCAGTGGGAATTGACACCCACTAATAATCTATACTAGTGTTTTATGATCCTTTTTAGAAGATCCTTAACCTTGTTAGGAGTTGCTTTACAATGTATTTAGTATAGTGACCTGGTCAAGGGTCAGACTCTATTAGGGGTGTGGACACACTATCCTAGAGCTCACTACTCAAGTGGTGAAGGCTACAACCTTCTGATCTCAGATACACACTATATTTGCTGGATGAACTAGCACTGTGACATTGCTTGTCTGATCAATTCCTTTGATGTGTTGATGCTTTGACCTCTTGAAAAGCTCTAATACATCTTAACAACTCTTCCCATACTTTTTCTCTACTTATTCCAACTCTCTATCCACTTTTCTAACTAATTACAAGGGTGCATCTAATATTTATATGTGCATACAAAATAATTAAGTAGGTCGGCCCTTTAACCGATTACATACAATGCTTCCAATTGAATTGGCTCAAGAGTGTTTACAAACAGACATAATTATATGTCTATAGCCTAATTACAATAGGTGTATATCCCTTACACAACAATATTATAGTCGCTAATCAGTTTACCATCAGTCAGCTGCATACATTGTTCTGTTCTAGCATTCACTGGCTATGTAACTTCAACTGTCCGTAACTTCATCATACTTGCATATCTAATCATGCACTCATAGACTAAGCATGAATACACTCTTACCATCTTATCTTCTAGGGCGCATACCATAACTCAGTCATACACATGTGCGCTAATGCTCTGAACTACTGGTGCTCTGCTAACTATCCAGTCTTCTACGCTTAGCAAATTTATGATCTTCTCATCTAGTGCGCTGACTCCAAAAAAATATATGACTTTGTTGCCATAATGACAACACTATATTAAGTCATATATACTAGGATAGTCAACTTGCCAACACACTATGCCAAGCTTCTACATTCTCAAGGAAGGATAGCCAATTTGATGGCTAATGATGGTAAGATAAGGGCTTATCTACTCTCTATTCAAACAATGTTGACACCTTACCTAGAGGTCATCGAAAGAGAGTTAGCGAAGGCTAAGGACCTATTATATAAAGATCCTCATATTTGTACTACCAAGAGCCTAGTCAATCTAGCTGTTGAGCTATAAGTGCAATTAGAGGTTCTAAAAGTTGCAACATCTGGTTGGGACTCTGCATTACACATGGTTATGATGCTTCACAAACCATTTCTAGAGAAACACTACAAGCTTCCTACTAATGAAGAAATCATAAGTGCCAAAAACAAGGGGGAAATAATATAATGACATATCAAGGCACATAGGGAGGCAACATAATCAAAGTGTAGAAGTAGAACAAAATGGTATGATATACTCAATTTTGTATATGTATATATCTTATGGGGAGTATTCTATTAATACTAAGTACTCTTGTAAATGTATTGTAGATCCCTATAGTTTTGTTTTCTATTTGTGTCATACACTTAGTAATATCTAGGCAATGTTGGTCGGTCATCACTATGACCGAGTCATCATGTATAGGCTATCATGTAATGTACATATACTGAGCAGTAGTCATTATCAAGCAAACCAATGGTCATCGAGTACTTTTGTATTAGCCGAGTGAGTTTTTGCTGAGTTATGTAAACAAGAAAATGCCAAGAGCTAGAGTATAAAGAATAGTGAATGTTGAATGCCAAATTTATTGAATGCTGAGAAAGCTAGAATTGACATATATGTTTGTTATGGCACAATCACCAAGGTAAAACATTTTGACCGACATTTATATTTTGTTTACTATTTGTTGAGGAAATCACGGAGGTGATTACACTTCTATTTTGTAATCATTTATCCTTATGCAACACTTGAAGCCAATCAGAATTAGGGAAAGCTTAAGTGACAAATGAGTTAATCTGGATCGTAGATCTCAAAACTTGGAGGAATTCAGTTATCTATATAAGATGAGACCTAAAACCTAATGTGAGTGTGGATGCAAAAGAAAATAGAGAATATATTCAAACTAGTGAAGTATTCTGATAGAGTTCAATGACCGAGTGAAACAAAGTAAAGTAGTGAAGGACATAATAGAGATAAACTTGATAGATAAGATCAAATCAATACTAGAAGGAGAAGATTTGTAATCAACATACAATGTAGACCAAAGGATTAGGTACTGAGACATTCTAACAAGTGTATCAGGGTAAACCTCTTAACAGAGTGGTTTTAACAGACCTTATGTAATCTCTTAACTGAGCGCTTACTTAGTTGTAAGTTTTAAATCCTTTTGCAAGGTAGATTGTATAAGTATTTAAGCTCTTAATAGGGCAGACCCCTCACAGGGTAGATCATATTTTGTGATCAAATTTTTATCCCTAACAAGAAAAATTTATACTGTAGTAGTGAATATTTTTTGGTGTCATCCCCACCCTAGTCTGGGTAACCAAGTTATTGTGTTGAGTACTTTCATGAATGGTGTTTAGTTTATTAGTTTTATTATATTAATGAAGTTTGTGATAATGCGATGCAATTTTTCAGTAATGTTAAAATGGATTAATTGGTGATATTTGATTTACCCCCCCCCCCTCTTAGCATCACCTTTCCCAATAGATTTCCAACAAGTATATCACTTTCCCATATTAGATTTCCAACAATTGGTATTAAAGCCTTGGTCTCTTAAATAATTTTAATCACTTGTGAGTCAAAGATCTCGATATGGAGGGTTATAAGTTGGGAAAGATCATACAGAATCATAAGATTGACATTTAGCTTGCATTACAATAACGTGAAGCTACTAGAGGTTAATTGAAGAAATCCTTAAGTTGAAGGAGAGAGCTAGAAATACAATAGAATGAGACTTAATATCAAGAAGAAGACACTAGAGGTCTATTTGACAATGGTAGTTCTGCTGAAAGTGACAAAGATATAATAGATCTACTAGAGAAAAAAAAAAAACTCAATGAAGACATCATAAATCTAAAGAGAGAACAAGAAATACAATCAGTAAGACTTTGTGAAGTTGTTGAATAGAAAATGAAATCTGAAGATGACAAGGTAATGGATAAAGAAGACAAAAGACAAATATCTATGAGACTTGATTAAAGGACATGTGACATGTAGAGGCTGAAAAATAATCAACTAGACATGGTAAATCATCTATTACTTGCTAATCAAGAGTTGGACAGGAAAGATGTGGAAATTACAAATCTAAGACAAGAAAACAACCAACTAAAGAATGAACTAAGATCTGAAAAAGAACTGAATAAAAAGATGAATAATCCTAATGAATCTATAAGATACTTTGAAGAACTATTGAGGTCACCTAGAAGATCTAGTGATACATCTGGACTTGGACATGATGAGCACTTGTCATCCACTGAGAAAGGAGAATCATCAAAGAGTGGAGAATAGAGGAATACAAAGTGAAAGAACAACAAACCTACATGCCATCATTGTGGGAAGCTAGGACACACATCTAACATCTACAAAAGAAAACATGGTAAGTCTAATCCTAAACCAAAGTTCAATGGACACTGCTTCAACTATAAGAAACATGGACATCAGACACATGAATGCAGGACAAAGGTCAGTAATCCACCTACCTCACCTAGATTTCAAGGACATTAATGTTTCAACTATCAGAAATATGGACATAGAGCACATGAGTGTAGATCCAAAGCTAAGTGGACATCCAATCAACATACTAGGGAACCTAAGAAAGGTAATACATACAATTGGGACTATAATACATGGTATAGTTGTCATTACTATGGAAAGTATGGTCATATTGGAGAAAACTATTTAAAGACATGTTTCAGAGGAAAATCCAAGAGTTGGATGAGTGGAAGTATGGTATGTTACAAATGCAATAAGATTGGTCACTTAAAGAAAGACTACATAGCACATATACCGAGCAATGAACAAGTCAAGAATGAAGAAACTATTGAGTAGATGAGAAATCAGATGAATAAGACATGGGAGAAGAAAGAGGAAGCAAGAAATAGTGGAGCCAGTGAACCTGAGGTCACCCAATCTGATGGATTAGGTGATCACACTACTTCAAACTAAGAAAAAATGTATGTGAGGAGCTGAATCTTATAATGCTTTATTTTACATCAGTTGCTAATATTTGATAAGAAAGTCCATATCTACATAGATTAAGATGCATTAGGATAGATCTAAGAAAGGAACTACATTGTATATTTAATTTCAAGCATCAGTATTCTAGCCTATAGTGACCAAGTCACTAGTGTATGTCAAGCACATGTGGTAGCCGAGATGTGATGTATACCAAGTTGAAACTAAATGTTATATCAACCGATCTTGTGTTAACCGAGTTGACATGAGATTGTTGAGATAGTTGTATCTTACCTAGAAAGTGTACAGATGATTAAATGAAGCCCTAATCTAATGGTTTGAAGTCTATAAAGTGGGTAAAAGGGAAGTTACCATTTATTCTCACTTCACCAGAGATTTGAGAAATTTTTAGAGCGATTCTAGAGTGATTACCAGAGTGATTTGTGCTAAGTTTGATTTTCAGAGATCTTAATAATGTGTCATCGACAAACATCTGGGAACCATTTGTGCAAGGTATTTACCAAGTTATCTACTTTCATAATTGAACCCTAAACTTGAAAAATGGCATCTTCATCATCTGCGGCACCTAAGAAACAAGGGAGGGAAGTGTTGAATGTACAACTTGTGAGGAAGGATGCATGTAAACTACTGAAATTATAGGCCATTCCTAAGAGTGTGATTATGGGAGATCTCATAGGAGCCCTATCATCAATCCCTCCTAAGGTTTTAATGATCAATGATGTATGTGTATGTTATATGTGTAAGATTGAAGAGATTGGAGACTATGAGCTCATAGAAGCTTATGATAAACTATGCAGCAATGAGGTGTTGAAGGATGAACACCAGAAGGTTGTCAAGTGAGGGTTAGTGCATGCTCTCAACTTCCCTCAAAACTTTTAAGGTAGAATGGATCAAGATTTTACTAAGCCAAGTACATGACATGAAAATTTGGTTGGAAGATGGACCAGTTAAGATCACTAAGGATATGATACATCAAGTGACCAGTTACCCTATCCTTATAGGGAAGAACACTATGAGATGTAAAAGTAAGGAGGATATTCAAGATAACACTAAGGTAGTATGGAACAAATAGGGAATGAAAATGTCAACCATCATAGACCTAGAGATTGATTTTGTTATAAGGGTGATTGCACATGAGTTTTATCCATCCAGTCAGTTGGACAATGTTTCATGCATAGAAGTAGACCAATCTTGGAAGATGGTAAATAAGGATCATACCTATGATCTATCTGAGCTATAGCTAACACAACTAGATGAAAACCTCACTTCGGTCAGGAAAGTGAAGAAATCTATGTGTAAGTTCAGTTCTATGCTCGTTTGTTTATTTTTCTATGTGCAGAATAGTTTTCCTACTATTGGGGATATTGCATGGGATCAGAACTGACCTAACACCATTTAGATAAATGAATTTATTAATCAAATAGGAGACAATTTTGAATTTTATAAAAGGATAGCTCAAAAATGGGAGTATGCCTTGATGACCGAGAAAAAGATCAGGGGGAGTACACTTGATCAAGTCATGTCTGACTTATCCCCTGATTATATGAAGTAGTATATGGAGAAGTATAGGAATAGATTTGTCCCTAAGATCCAAGCATACTCCATACTACAACACAAGGTTGAAGAGATTTTGCAACAAAGCACAAGACTATGGAAAATCATTTTTGGTTTTATAGTTGACAAGAGTGCACAACCGAGTGCAGGTACATATAGTGGAGTAGAATTAGACAATAAGGAAGATATTGTTGAGCCATTGAATGAGGAGATGGAAGCATAAAAGAAAGATGGAATAAGTGAGTCACA
Organism: Chamaecyparis obtusa; assembly: GCA_027943335.1. NCBI lineage: Eukaryota > Viridiplantae > Streptophyta > Pinopsida > Cupressales > Cupressaceae > Chamaecyparis > Chamaecyparis obtusa. Next base: position 249,009 of record BSBK01008305.1, on the reverse strand, counting down.
AGATGTGATCACAATTGTTGATATCACTGAGGATACTCCAGTGAAGAGAAATGTATTGACCGAGGAAGACATATAGAAAAAAATACAAGCCAAGGCAATATCAGACAATTTTCTACTGAGCACTAATCCTGTATTAATTCAAGTTCAATATTATCCACAAATTGAGAGTACTTCAACTATTGAGACTACACAAGAAAGTCCACACATGGTCACAATTGATCTACTAGCCTCACCATGTGCCAATGTCAAGAAATAGGATAAGTTAGCAACTACACCAAATATTACACTTGTCGAGGAGAAACAGAAAGAACAAGAGAAAGAATATTAGTCTAGATTAGTAGTGGTAAGCCCTTGTGTGGAAGTTAAGGATAAGGAAAAGATTGAGGAAGAGAAAGAAAAAGATAAACTAGAGCCTAAGGAGCAAGAGGCAATAAAATATTTAATACAGATGTTGAGTGGAAATACACCTAGGAAGAAGTCACAAAAGAAGAAGGAGAAATCTCCCACCACTCAGGTGACACTCGAAGAAGTTATAGTGATTCCTAAGTGGGACACTAATAACTTGACCTATGAATAGGTGTAAATTTTGTAGGATCTCTTGAAGAAGAAGAGTAAACAGGAAGAGATGAGAAGGGAACATTAACAAAAGTAGGTATTACATGTAATTAAATGTATTTTCATTGATGTTTTTGAGATAAATGATGTCGATAAATCTATATTAGGAATGGGAACACTAAGAGGGGGGGGGGGGGGGGGGTGAATCAATGTTCTATATATTAATACTTTTTCTTTACTCTTGAATCTTAACTCAGTTGCTTATGTACTGAAATGAATATCAATGCAAGTAAGATAAACAACCACAACACATAACACAAAATATGATTATGGGGAAACCAAAATAGGTAAAAACCCCAGTGGGAATTGACACCCACTAAGAACTGCACTAGTGTTTTATGATCCCTATTAGAAGATCTTGCAACCCTATTAGGAGTTGTTCTTTACAATACTTTTAGTATAGTGACATGGTCAAGGGTTGGACCCTGTTAGGAGTCTTTTACAATTAACCTTGTTAGGGGTGGGGACACATTATCCTAGAGCTCACTGCTCAAGTGGTGAAGGCTACAACCTTCTGGATCTCGGATACACACTATATCTGCAAGGTGAATTGTTGTTGTGACACTACTTGTTTGATCAGTTCCTTTTGTGCAGTTATGCTTTAGCCTCTTTTAAATCACTATAACATGCTAACTTCTCTTCACATACCTCTTCTCTACTCTTACCAATTTCTATATCTCATTCCATGCTTAATTACAAAGGTGCATGTCTTATTTATATGCGCATACAAAAATATTCATCAAGTCGGCCTATAACTAATTACATACAATGCTTCCAATTGAATTGGCTCAAGCGTGTTTACATATAATAATATTAACATGCCTATGACATAAATACAATAGGTGCATATCCTTTACAAAATAATATTACAAGCGCTAATCAAAATACAAATAGTCGGCCCTGTACTATGTTCTATTATGCTGCTCACTGTCTGTGCCACTTCATCTGACTATAAATTCCTCATATTGACTCATAGAATCATGCACTCTTAGACTTAGCATTAATACATACTTAGAAGCTTATCTTCAAGGGTGCATGTCATAAATCTATCATATGTACGTGCGTTGATGCTTTGTTCACCTGGTGATCTACTATCTGTCTAGTCTTCCATACTTAGCCATATTTCTGATCCTCTACATTATGCATTGAATCCAAAACTTCATATGACTTTGTTGCTATAATGACAACACTAAATATATTCATATACTTTAGTATAGTCAACTTTCCAACAATCTCCCCCTTTTTCATTAATGGCAACAAAGGAATATGACAAAGTTACTAACTATATCCTTATATAAAATTTTCTAATACATACTCTAACTTATATCTCCCCTTTCACTATGTACTATACTTTTCCTTACATCATATACAAAGCTCCATATTATTTATTCTACATACTATAATCCCCCTTTGACATTAATGAAAAAGGTGCTCAAAAAAATGTATCTACAAGTACTCACAAAGTGAAGACATCCAGGTATGCTATCTTTAGGTTAGCAATCTCATTCTGCCAAAATTTATTCAATGAGTCTATTATCTGGAGATGGGTGCACAAAGAATATGTTAACTTCTCCATCTTTTCCAAATCTGTACTTGGACCTTGATCATATGTCACCATAGTTGCATCAATCTCCTTGATGTTCTAGTTCAAGACATCTAATGAGGGTGCAAGAGCATTTCTTAGCTGTGTTTGCCTTGCGCTTATCTTGGGCATTTCTTTCTCTACCTTCTCTATTTTATCCACTTAAGCCTGGTATATATTTTTACACATGTTCATATCTATATAAGGGTCTTCTAATGATTTCCTCACTTTGTCTATCATAGCTTCTGCCTCCTGAATTTTCTTATAGAGATCTACAGTCATCTTGTCTTGGTTCATGCAGTCTGCTATGATTTTCCTTCCTTTTGCTACAAATTCTTTCAATGAAGCTTGACCAACTTTTAGAGAGTTAAGGTCAAGTGAAAAGTTTGCAGATAATTCATTCAATCTTTTCTTAAGGTACTTCCCTTCTACTACCTTAGCTGCTGATTATTCCAAGCTAGAAAAGTTTTCTTTGAAGCTTGTCAGGATGTTATTGACATCCTCCATTGAGTGCACTTTTGGTACCTTCTTCTCTTCTGGTAGTAGATTGTTCAAGATGTTTACTGACTCAACAAATAGAGGATTTCTCATCATGTGTTTCTCCTTGGCCTTCTCCATAGAAAGGACACTGATCTTGATCAGGTCTTCTTCTCCCCAAGAGTCCAAGCTCGTAGTGTCAGGAGTCAAACTTGACAACAATGTTGCTAATGGTATGGGAGTGATAGGTGTATTGTCCATCACTTATGTCTTTCTATTTGTAGGTATTTCAATAGAGAGTTTATCTATTAGTTCCTTTTCTTTCTCCTCTTCTTCTTCATTCTCCTTTTCTTTTTCTTTCTCCTCTTCTTCTTCTTGTCTTGTTAAGTCCTTAATCAACACATCTTCTTGTGGCTTAGTTGAATTGTTACCGCATAGTGTTTCTACCTCTTGTGTACTCACAAAGGCTTCCTCAAATTTTTCTAAGTCTTTTTTAGTGGCCGCCATTGATATCTCCACATTATCAATCATTATTGTGGCATCTTCTTGTGTTCCAGGCAAGGGTGCAGAATTTGTTTCAACTATAGGTACTGTCACTATGGGCATTGAGTCTTGTAGACCTATCATAGGTTCTTTTGTGACCTCGACTACTTTATCTTGCTCAAGAGGTGCTTGAGTGATGAGCGCAGATGTAGGTTGCATGTGATGTTCAAGGAACACCTTCTCAAAGGCTTTCTATGTCGCCTTAGCTATTAGCTCATAATCCTTGTTCATTATATGCAATGTTCTCATCTTTGTACTTAAGTGCAGCTTCACCAAATCCATTAATAAATCTTTTTTCTTCCACTGAACACACTAGTAGATTGTCATCTAGTGTTTTCTCTCTTATTCTAATGTCTTCTTTAGCTACTTGTCTTTTCAAAGTATCTAGAATATCCCATACTTTATCTGGGATGACTATTTTTAGTTCTAGAACTATCTTCTTGAACTTGATCATATGTTAGATCATCATCTCATGGATCTTAGACTTGTCAATTTCATGATATCTATCATAGAACTTAGATATTTGATCAAGTCTACCTCCATCAACTACTCTTAATCTCAACACTTGTAAACTTGGTAAGAATCCTACCTCAAGAGGTGGTTGTACATTTTTGCCTCTACTTCTTGTGGCTCTAGCTGATGGATGACTTGTAACTAGCTTATTTTTTCTCTTAGACATCTTAGGAGAAGAATCAGTGGGTGCAGGACTAATATCATTTGTCTTACTCTCTTTTTCCTTTGTATCATTAGTTTTCTCAATTTTTATCTTCTTCATCTTAGGATCATCTATTCTCTCTATCTTGGCTTCCACTGTGGGTACACTCTCAATTTCCATAGCTATCTTTGCTTCTCTAGCTTTATCTAGGTCTACTTGGGTCACACCATGGACCTTCAAATTCTCAGAGGTGATTTTGGTGGCTTTCCTCTTGGTCGATGTACTGTTTAGGACTGCATCTACTTCATTGGTCTTCTCTTCATATGCTCCCCATCTAGGCTCATTATGATCCTTGGATGTTGACAGTAAGACTTGTGCATAAGCTTCCAAAACTTGCTCCTCCATTTCATAGCCAAGTGGATGAATCCACTTAGTTCTAGGCTCAACAACCTCCATACAAGTAATGTTAGTTTCTACCATAAAATAGATACCATCCTTGTATTTTTCAACAATGATTTTAGGTATCTTATACCTCATTTGCATCTTTATCCTAAAGATTTTCAACTCTAACTCCATATAGTCTTTTAGTGTGCTCTCAATTGATGCCTTAAGAGATATTTGAGGCATTGTAGGTAAACTTTTATCTAGGTATAAGTCTGATACCTTTCCAACTATATGAAAGTACATGTAGATTATCAAAGACCCAAACCTAAATATTTTGGTCTTTTCATGTTTGATAGCTCTTATATTTCCCATCAATTATGCGTGCAAGATCTCACACAAATTGAATTCTCCATTTTCTCTCACCAATCTGATGGCTACAAGAATACTAGTTGCAGACACACTATTGACCCTATTAGCATGCTGAAATCTATAACCAAGAATCATAGACATCAATTTGATGTCCTTCTCCTCAATTGGCTCAATTGTCATCCTGCGCTTATCACTCCAAGATTTATAGGCTTGTTCAACCAATTTTTTGATATCCTTTCCAACTAGAAGAATGGTGCTTGTCTTTGATAGACCTATCATCTCATGAATGAGATCTACTATGATTCTCACTAGTACTTCACCTATCCAAAATAGGTCATCATGGATCCTTCTCAACAAGATCTTAATCTAGTTGGATTTATAAAACTCATGTGTTGTAGCATACTCAATGATTGGGTGACTCTCAAGATGCATGAACTCTTTAGTAAATGATTTGTCTAGATTCATCATGGTTTCTAAGTTCAACCTAAGCCTATCTAGACCAACCAATTCCTTCTTGAAATACACATATGTGCGTATGTCTTCTACATGCATAATGCCCATTGGAGTTCTAGAAAAGGCTCCTTCTAGGTCATCTAAGGTGGAATTAAATGGATGCTTCTTAAACACACATCTTTTCATTTTCACAACATCAAAGACAACTAGTGTAGCCATGAATTACTTATTTAATCACTTCACAGAGGTTTTCTAGGGTTTCTGGATCATCGCGTTTGAATTAGGGCTTTGCAACAATCAATCTTCCTTCTTCACTAATAGATTTAACTACAATGGTTCACAACTCAACTGCTTGATCTTCTATGCTCTTCAATCACTCAACTTAGAATACAATGTGAGAATAATAAATCTCTGATGGCTATAAAGAAAATTTTCCACCATTAATGCTTTCCGAGTAAAGACAAAATGCAACAGGAAATTTCATTCTTTGTCTCCGCTATCAATCAAGTAGTGCATTCTTGCATACTACATTATATAGTCTCCAAATGGTTGTAGTCCAAGGTGCATACTATGAGGGTGACTATACTAGCTGCGTAGGGGTCTAGAGCTAATCTAGCTCCCCCTATGACCATGAAGGTCATTTACCCATAAATAGGAGGTGCATCCATTCTAGATGCATCCTCAACTATTTCATCAACATTGTCCTTCTTTTTTTCCTTGGAAAAATCAAGCTTACATCTTCTAAAGCTTGCACAATTTTGACTTCTCCTACTTCTTCCAAAATTGATCCTTCTAACTTTTTAGGGCTTTCTTGTCTTTGCACTCTTGTTCTGCAGAACTTTGAGATGTGTCTAGGCTTGTTACATGAGTGACAAATGACTGGAGGCCTTATATTCCTTGATGCATTCATGTGGGTTACCATATTGCACTTTCTAGATGTGTGACCAATATAGTTTCATATTTGACATGTGATGTTCTAAGAAATTCTTACATTTTGATTTGATCTACAATTCATAGCTCTATGACCAAACTTATTACATGAATAACAGTAACCATTGAATGGTCTTACCTCTTTACAATTTCTTGCTATGTGCCCATGTTTGTTACAAGCATAAAATGTCTTGTTTACTAGCTTGCACTCATCCTTGGGTGGTTCAGCTTCTACTTCTATATGATTTCTTGTCTTCTTAGCTTCTGAAGATTCTTTTGATGCTTTCTTTCTTGCTCGCATGTCATTGATCTAATTTTTTTCTTCATTGAATCCAATACTGCTAGTGTCTCCTTTAACCTTTTGTGCATACAACTATGACTCTATTATATCCTTGCTTGTGTATAATTTGTCAATATGATTCTTTTCTTTAATTAATTCAGATTTTACTTGCTTCTTGATGTTTTCTTATTCCAATATTTTCATGTTAGTTTGCCTTAGTTCTTCATCCAACTGCTTGTTTTCTTTGATCTCTTCTTCATATGCTTCTTGATTATTAAGTAAATTTTCATCCAATTCTTCAATCTTATCTTTTAGAGATGTGTTTTCCTCATTTAGATTTTTAACCATTTTTCCCAAATCACTAGTGGAATAGTCTTTTAAACATTTTCTTAGTTTTTTGATGACTGCATGAGAATCACTAACCTTTTCTTTCAATTCTTCAATTTATTTTTTGGATCTGTCAAGGTCTTCAAGAGCTGATTCAAGATTCTTTTTTAGATGTTTCATTTCTCCCTTATCCATGATCTCCCCAAGTGGTTAAACTTATCTTTAGAGGACCAAAGCTCTGATACCAATTTTTAGGAATGGGAACACTGAGAAGGGGGGGTGAATCAGTGTTCTATATATTAATACTTTTTATTTACTCTTGAATCTTAACTTAGTTGCTTATGTACTGAAATGAATATTAATGAAAGTAAGATAAAAACCACAACACATAACATCAAATATGATTACAGGAAACCGAAATAGGTAAAAACCCCTGTGGGAACTGACACCCACTAAGAATTGCACTAGTGTTTTATGATCTTTGTTAGAAGATCTTGCAACCCTGTTAGGAGTTGTTCTTTAGAATGCTTTTAGTACAGTGACCTGCTCAAGGTTTAGACCCTATTAGGGGTGGAGACACACTATCCTAGAGCTTACTGTTCAAGTGGTGAAGGCTACAACCTTCTAGATCTTAGATACACACTATATCTGCAAGGTGAATTGTTATTATGACACTTCTTGTTTGATCAATTCCTTTTGTACGCTTATGCTCTAGCCTCTTTTAAATTACTATAACATGCTAACTTCTCTCTACATACCTCTAATCTACTCTTACTGATTTCTATATCTCATGCCATGCTTAATTACAAAGGTGCATGTCTTATTTATATGTGCATACAAAACTCTTCATCAAGTTGGTCTATAACTAATTACATACAATGCTTCCAATTGAATTGGCTCAAGCGTGTTTACATATAATCATATTAACATGTCTATGACCTAAATACAATAGATGCATAGCCTTTACAAAATAATATTACAAGCGCTAATCAAAAAACAAATAGTCGGCCCTATACTCTGTTATGTTTTGTCGCTCACTGTCTGTGCCACTTCATCTGACTGTAAATTCCTCATACTTATTCATATCATCATGCACCTTAGACTTAGCATGAATACATACTTAGAAGCTTATCTTCAAGGGTGCATGTCATAAATATGGCATATGCATGTGCATTGATTCTCTATTCACCTGGTGATCTGTTGTCTATCCAATCTTCCATACTTAGCCATATTTTTGATCTTCTACATTATGCACTAACTCCAAAAATTCAAATGACTTTGTTTCCATAATGAAAACACTAAATATAGTCATATACTTTAGTAAAGTCAACTTGCAATATGCACCTATTCTAGAGAAACTTGTACACGTAGTCAAGAAAGTGAATGATGATTGTAGTGAAGAAAATGATAAGTTGTCAAAGTGGTAAAAAAGGAAGTTTGAGACCAAGGCACTCAATAAGGTATTTGCAGACATTGTAGTCAAATAGCTAGAAATCTCTACCTTAATAGAAAACTTAGAAGAAGTTGTATAGAATGCACATTCTTTGTACAAAAAGTTATGCAATGTTGAATAATTTACAAAGGATAATCAAAATCTGATAGAAAAACTACAACAAGATCTAAATTCTACAGGTCACTCATTGAGCATGGATGCAAGTTCCAACTCTATTCATTTTACTAGGTTACTACATGCCCAAGTTAGATTAGCTGAGTTGGTGGCTAATGATGGTAAAATAAGGGCTAGACTAATCTCTATACAAATAGTGTTAACACCTCATCTTGTGGTTATGCAGAGGGAGTTAGTCATGACAAAGGAGTTAATATAGAAAGGCTCTCATCTTTCTATTTTTGAAAACCTAGTTGACCTAGATATCAAGCTAGAAATAAAGTCTGAGGTTCTGAAGTCTGTAAGGTCTAGTTGGGACAATGCATTAGGGATGGTAATGCATCTTCACAAACCTTTCTTGGATAAATATTTCAAAACCCCTACTGCCCAAGAACTTCAAGTGAGAAAAATAGGGGGGAAATGAAATGACATGACAAGATAATAAAGGGAGAAATGTTAAAGGTAAAAAGGGAAAATGGAAATGAAAAAGGAAATGACAGAGTTTAGAAGAGCGAAAAAGAGAAGAAACAGGGAATTGAACACAATGAACAATGGTATGACATACTAGTTTTGAAAATGTATATATTTGATTGTTTGTCAAACAAGGTCTTATGTACATATATGTGAAGAATATTTTTGAAGACCGAGTCAAAGACTTAGGGGGAAAATTCATATAGAATTTTTTGATATTACTAAAGTACTCATATAAATGTAATGTAAAATGTCATCACAAAGTGTTTTTTCCACTAATGTCAAAGGGGGAGATTGTTGATCCCTAAGTTTTGTTTTCTATTAGTGTCTTACACTTAGTCATTCTCTAGGCAATGTTGGTTAGTCATCATTGTGACTGATTCATCATGTATAAGCTGAGTCATGTATATTGTACATTTACCAAGCAATAGTAACTACCGAGCAAGACAAAGGTCACCAAGTACTTCAGTATTAGCTGAAATAGTTTATACTGAGTTGTGTAGATATGTTAGTGTCGAGCACAAGTAAAGGAGAATAGTAAGTGTCGAGTGCCAGAGATATCAAACGCTGAGTAAGCCAGATTTGACATATGTGTTTGTAATGGCACAAACACTTAGGTAAACCATTTTGGCCAACATCTACATGATATTTATTGTTTGTTGAGGAAATCACGGAGTTGATTATGGCTAAGAATTGTAATCATTAATCCCTATGTAATTCATGTAACCAATCATAATTAGGGAATGGTTAAGCAACATAAGTAAACAATCTAGATCGTAGATCTCAATTCATGGAGTTGATCTATTGTTTATATAAGATGAGATCTGAACCCTAAAATGTATTAAGGGAGTGTAGCAGAAGAGTATGAGTATGAAGAAGATCTCATACATGTAAAATAGAGAAGTGTTTTGATAATCTGAAATAAAGATCAGTGATCGAGCTAAGAAGTGAAGGATAGAACTGGGACATATTTGATAGAGAAGATCAAATCTATATTGGAAGGAGAAGATCTCTTATCAAAAACATAATGCAAATTGAAGGATCAAGTATTGAGATATTCTAACAGGTGAATCAAGGTAAATCTCTTACCATAGTGGTTTTAGCAGACCTAAGTAAATCTTTTAATCGAGTGATTACTTTGTTGTAAGTTTAAATCCTTTTTCAAGGTAGATTGTAAAAGTCTAAAAGTTCTTAAGAAGGCAGATCCCTCATAGGGTAGATCATCATTTTATGGTCAAACTTGTAGCCCTAATAGAAAAACTTTAATATTGCAGTAGTGAGTATTTGTGGGTGTCATCCCCACCCAAGTTTTACCTTTCAAGGGTTTTTGGGTAACTGAAATAATTGTGTTATGTTTCATTTTCATGGATGATGATTAGGATGTTAGATCTTTTACAATATTTAATTTGATGTTTTGTGTTATGAAAGTAAGTTTATTTTAAAGTGGAACAATTGGTAGATATTTGATTCAGCCCCCCCTCCCTCTCAGTATACCATTAGTATATGTCATGCCCAAAAATTAACCAACAAAATGCAACATTTTTTTTTAAAGGGTTCAGATGTGAGAGAGTAACATTCAAAGAATAAGGATAGGTTGACTACGGTTAAGTTGGTCACAACCTTGGGTTAAGTTTGTTTGGATAGTAGAACCCTAGTGGGTACAATTTCCACTTTAGAATTTTCTTTAAGGGTGCATCTAATTCTATCAAAACATACTTGACAATGTTTAACCTTCAATTCCCTTGTGAATGAGGGCTTTAATTATCTAACCAATTCATTTCAATAAATAATAACCTAAAAGGTATGTGTAACTAGGTTATATCTTTCGTATGTGATTTATTTAACATAATTGATAACTTGTCCACATTATTAGATCATGATTTAACCATATTAATAATCAAGTTATATTCAACAATAAACCTAATAATGTGAGCTAACATGAAATGTTATCTAAACATTAGAGATATAAATGTTTTACTACCCATTCCTTAGAACATACTAATAACCCACTTATAAAATTAGATTACTTAAACAATTTAAATCATTAGATCATGTCCTATGAACCTAATATCAAATTGAAAATTTTAAATAACCCAAATAGTTAACATTGATGATCCTATTAAACTAATTAACCATTGAATAAAATAACTATTAGTTTAACAGGATGTTTTATTACTAGGTAAGTTTGAACACATTATCAATAAAACTATTAATTAAATAAGTTGATTCACTACTAATTAAATCTGAACAATAATTTTATTAGTAAACAACCAATTTCATTAATCACAAAATAAATTTAATAACTAATAACTAAGATTAATCAACTAGGAAGAATATGTCAAATCCCAAATTTAGCCCTAGTCTATAAACCTACTAATCCTATCAATACTAAATCTCCTAACTAACAACTAATTGTGCATGAGAGGATTTATTAACAACTAATAAATAAAATAAATAATTTATCAAATCTAAAAAGTAATCCTACTAACTTACTAACCTATCCTATTACTCCAACCTATTAAACCTATCCAACCTACATAAACTAGCCTACTTTTCTTTTCCCTCTTATCTCCTAACACTTCTCCCAATCCTCCCACATGGGCCCACGCACCAAATGTGGTGATCGGACCACGGAAAGAGACAAGGCTGCCCATGATTTTTGAAACTCATGGAGGGAATGTGTGCATGCTAAAGTAATTAAGGTTTGGGGGCCCACCATAATACTATTTCCCCATTTCAAATGCAGCAAGGAAGAACTTGCATAATACTCCAAGGAGAAGATTGTGGTGACATGGGATTTGGGTCCTCACTTTCCCATAGTAGATTTCCAACACATACCAGCCTGATTAAAATTACTTGCTGGAAATGCATTAGAAAATGTAAAGGACTTGAAATCTGAAAAATAAATACTTTCCATCAAGATTTCATTTGAATTTTCATCGTCAAGTCCGTTTTGAAGAGAAGATGCATATGGGTATGTCAATAATTTTTTTGATTGTTTAATGTAATTTTTTTTATCATCAAAAGAATCATCATTCTCAACATGCAAATGATAAATCCTTGAAATGCTAGGAGAGCTATTTCCTATCATGGGATGTGCATGAAAATCTTCATCATTGAAGATCATTAGATTTTGGTGGTTAGAATAGGTAGTGTTGATTTTGTTATCTTCATAACAAGTTTCTTTTTTTGAGTCTTTATCTTTGGATAATACTGTTGTTCATAGAGGAAAACTTCTTCTTGTGAAACTTCTACACACTTTACCCCACTTATGATCATATCATCATCTAACCCAATAGCCTCCCTTTGTGTATTTTCCAAAAATTTCACTTTCACACTCTTTAATAGGAATTTAATCTTTGTTTATAAAGTAGAAATGAAGACACATAACTGATCATTTTCATTTGGTTGGTAGGTTGGAGGAATTTTACCAACACATCTATTGAACCTATCAACAAAATCTCTCATAAACTCATCCTTTTTCATCTACATTTGAAAAATATTTAACACCAACTTATAAGTGTTGATTATAGGCTGAAACCTTCCAAGGAATTTTACCTTGAGATTATCCCAATTGGTGATGCATCCCTCTTGAGAATTTTGGAACCATTCAACAGAATCTCCAACAAGGCTTTCAATAAATAATTTGACAAATACATTTTCTTCTAGCACTCGAAGAATTCCGCATGCAATAGTGACTGCTTTAATGTGGCCATTTGGATCTTGATTTTTATCTCTAGAAAAATTAGGAAGGTATTCCCTAACCTTTTAGGAAACGTTGAATACTGGAGCAAAGAAAAAGGTCCAATCTGAGCCCCCCATGGCTGAGTTGCAATTAAAACCATAACACATTCGACTTCTTTTACCAAAAGATTTTACAAATTAAAACACAAAGTCACCAATCTCTTTTATACATAGATATTTAATCATAATTGAGGAAAGAAAGCACTGATCTTCCATTTCTAGATCCCCAACGGAGTCACCAAAAATATGTTAGTGAATAGATTTGTCCCTTAAATAAATGTTTACAAAATAACTCAAGAAGATCTGATAGACAAGACATAATTTGTGACTAACAGTTGAGTCACTTGCAATGACTATGTACAAGTGCTCTCTGAGTTTTGATACAAAGTCTCAACTCCCTTCTTCAGATTTACAATGAATAAAAGAGCCTGATATGTATTTAACCAAAAGACATGAAGGGATGTTAGCATCCACCCATGTAAACATGCAATTTATACGATTATTGGATTTGCAAACATAGAAAGAAGGAAATAAATGACCGATAGATAATTTGTTTAATCTTCCTAGCACTGAGAGGTAAAGGAGAATTCAACATTTTATTTTATATATATGAAATGTAAGGCCAAAATACCAATGATACACACACAATCTAGAAACAACATAGAAAAACAACATCTAAGAATGACTAAAATCACCCATTGATTTATTTTGATCAAGAAATCATATATCAAAACCAACTAATTAGCCATATAAAATTTACTTTATCCTTAAATGCTTAATACAATGACCAACTGATCATCCTATCTCCACACACTAAAGATTATGTTTGTGAAAAATCTCCTTCAATCCCCTCTTACAATGAGAATTCATAAAATCTATCCTCTCCCCCCTATAGCCAACTAACCCTGGAAAAAGAATAAAAACCCCCTCCTCACCAAATCTTTCTCCCCTTGAATGGATTCATTTCTGGGAGCCTTTAATTTCCTGTAACCTTTTAGTTTTTGGAGCATAACTAATTCTTGGAAATTATTTTGCTTCTTTTTTACTCCCATGGCTTTCTCCATTTTATGACTTCCCTTTATTATAATGTTGTTTTTAAAAAAATACAACTTTATAATAAAACATTAATGACTAGAGATAATAAAAAAATCTAAGGTATGACCTTTTATGTTACAACTCACATGTTTTTGATAGACCCGTACTGAATCAATTGTAACTTTTGGACTTGATCTTAGTTTTCAAATCTCTCTGGTGAGGATTTAGAAGACTATATTTTACACACCATATCCAAAAATGAGCCAAATCCAATGGTTGAGATGAAAGTTATTCCCCCCACATTGAGACTATTTTTCTACTGAAAAACAAACTCAGGAAATTTGTGGTCACAGACTACTCATGATTAATTACAAAGCTGGAGTAAACCAAGGACTGAGAGAATAATTAAGCATCAATGGGATATATCAAATGTAATATGTGTAAAATATCTTATTAGCTTTATGTTGTGCCTGATTTTGGACTCTATAGTCAATCTGGGAGTCTTTGGCTATATCTTGCCTTCAAAGTTCAAAAATATTCGCAGGTGGTCAGTTGCTTAAATGGAACCCCACTAATTCTAACTCTTTTGTCAAAATTTGTCAATGATCCTGACTTTTAGAAGCATCAAGGACCATTAAAAGTCCCCATATGAGAACTAACTTCTAAGTGCTACCACAAATCATTACCATCATGGAAGGTTTATATATCTAAACCTTGATTCAAATCCAAGAAACATTCTTGGGAAAGTCATCTTGAGAATATGATAACACCGAATGCTGGTATACCATGTTATTAACAATCCACCATTGTTTCTCACCAGATCAATATCTCTCTTTTCATTTAGAGAACTATGATATTGTCGAGCTCTAAATCTTTTGAGTTTGAACTTGTACTTTTAAGTCTGCAATTTGAACTAGCTAAATTACCGAGCCTAGCCATTCTAGACTTTTGAACTATTGAGTCTTTGAAATTGAACCATCATTTTTCTTGCAACTTTGAGCCTTGAATCTATAGTTTGAATTGATGAATTTGAAAATTGCAACTAGAGAACCTGCACTTTGAACCTTGAACTTTGAACTACTTGGTTTGAGGTTCAAGTTCAATATCTCCTACCAACATTGTCCCCTTACAAAGTATAACTTCACAAAAACATCATTAACAAAAATTGACAAAGTATGGAAAAATGGAGAGATTTATCCATGGGGCTTGGTTTTTAAATACTTAAAAGTAGGGTACCAAAGGAAAGTCAACAACATGTTAGATAGGGAAACTTTTATTCAATCATTTGACCTCTAGGGACCTATGAGTGTCAACATTGACCTAGAAATAGAAGAAACATTGTTCAAAAGACATAGGAGCTACTATAATGGGAGGGTTATGAAGAAACATATCACTCAGGAGAAGGAAGCATGAGCATTGCCAAAGAAGGTGACAGACACAATTGATATTGAGGTTTTCTTTTCTTACTTCCAGTATACCATTTATGGTTTACATAAGGTCATTGGACTAGATGGGGGGATTGACAATGACCCCAGACATATATGTGATGGAAAATGACGTCCTAGACTTGTACAAAAATAAAGAGTTTGATTATGTGGGCCACATAATCAATGTAATGCACAATGAGATCGTAACACCTAAGAGTGATTTGAGAAATTTTAGGTTCACCCACTATTCTATGCTGATGCACTTGCTCCTGTATTGCAACATCAACTATATCCATGAGATAGAAAATGAAGGAGGGACTATTCCACTACATCTTTGGACCAAGTTACAGGAAAAAACTTACCATTTCTCTAATTCTATTAATTTTTATCATGACTTTGTATCTCAAATTATGAACTTGTTAGGTATTGAAAGGGATGGGCTTCCCTTAGTTATTATAAAATTTCTTAGACCCCATGTATTTGACAATGAGATTTAGCATAACTGAGGTGATGAGTTCATGTCTAAAAAAATTATGTCATTAGAGTATATGCATGTATGAAACCTCCACACATATTTCCCAATTATGTCCCAGAAAGATTGGGAATAATTGAGTTCTTATGGAAAAGTATCATGATGGATAGGGAGCATCTAGGACCTAAAAGGAATAAGGGAACCTTCTTCCAAGAAGGTTCCAAATAGGAGGTTTAGAATAGGAAAGGATTTTGTTGACCAGATCCATGAATTCCTAATATATTCCAGACTACCATCAACTAGTGCCAGGATGTATGACCCTAAGGACTTGATTAGAGGAGCATTAAGAGAAATAAGAAACCATAATTTGGCTCCAAATCAGCCCATGGTAGAGTAGGATGTCATAAGTAATGTGGTTGATGAATATATATGTGAGGAGAGATCCTTAAAGTGGAAGAACATTATAAGGGTAGAAGAAGAGTTGAAAATGATAGACCCTACTTTCATAAGTTGTTTCCCTAACCCCTTCTATATGCCTAGGATTGTTAAATATTTATAAAATTATGAGGATATAATGTCAAAACTGCTATACATCCCTGAGAAAAAGGAAGAGGACAGGGTAAACCCTAAAGAGGTTGAACCTGATGGGGTGTTTATGGTAGAAATAGAACAAGCTAGGCCATCCACATCAAAGGATGGACCGGCAAAGAAACATAAATTAATGATTGTGCCAAAAAAGGCTACACAAAAAGAACCACAGATCCTACTGTTAGAATAACTAAGAGGGGGGTGAATCAATTATCCAGTGTCCCAAAACAAAATGTATGATTCAAAACAACTTCTCCAATTTTTTCTCCTCGGTAAACAATAAATACTTTCACTATCTGTGCTTTTACCGATTACCAGTCAAATACTATAATAGTTACCAATCAAATCTAACATGTAACATGTAAATAATGATAACATACAAATATCACAATCAACACATAACACAAGAGATTTAACGTGGAAACCCTGTAAAGAGAGAAACCACCTGGGACCGACAACCCAAAATTGTTCACTCTTTTGAAGTGAGGTCGGTTAAGACCTAACCCTATTAAAGGTTTACAAACACATTTTCAGGTGTGACATTATTAGAGAATTTTAGACTAGAAGTTATCATCCAACCAGCATTCACTATGGGGTTGACAGGATAACAATGTTCATTCTATGAATGATACATCATAAGACTTTCAGAGTCCACTCGGTTAAGAGATTTGGACTATATACAATGGTTAAATATGTAATAGTAAATGATCTTCCTTAATAAAATTTCAATTATAAATTATAGATTAATATTCAGTCCATACAAATCCTTCTTGTTAGCATGTGAAAAAAATTTCATGGCTCCTGGTCTTTTCCCCTACTCTCTGCAATGATTTTTCTGCTCCCTGGTTAAACCTTAGGAAAAACGTTCAGAATCTAGCCGTTAGGTTTCAAAATTAAAGTGTGCCCTAGCCCTGTTCTATTCATGTGTTACTTTATCAGGTCACTTAAATGCCTCTTCTGCATGTGCCTTTTAAGTTTCCATGTCACCCCGGTTTGCAGTTAGTCTTTCTCTCTGGTGGGTCCCTTTATTTTTCCTAAGTCCACAATCACGCCCTATGATTTTAATATTTTTCCTAAGGTTCTCAGCTTTATCTTCTTGAGCCCAGTGTTAGAGGGGTGATAGATGGCATGTCCTTATAGGCTATCACATGGCCGCATGTCAAAATTTTCTGCCATGCGATCATGTGACTGCTTTCCATCTGTCCGCGTGGGTCCCGGCTCTTCGCAGTGGTGGTTGCTATTCTGTGGTCCCAAAGGTGATGATGTGGTAGATTTGGGTTGGCTATTGCATGATCACATAGCCCATTTTTTGGCTATGTGTGTTAGGATTAACAAGGCAGAAATAACAATTATGTGCAAATATAACTAATATCAGAAAATAATAAACCACACAGAATAGAACACAAGACACACAGATTTAACGTGGTTCACCCAATCCCTGGGCTACGTCCACCAACAGCGAGTCCAATATTATTATTATCTAGTGATTACAACCTGATTACAATCTGTAATCCCTTACAGCCCAATTCTGCCGCAAGTACTAAAATCATACATCATAAAAATCCCTAACCCTAAGCCATATTATACAATATTTTCTCGCTTTAGGGTTAGAATGAGTTATAAGTAGTCGGCCCAAATAATCAAAAAAATAGTCAACCTCAAACCCCGGTGAGGTTGGGAGGAAAAATGTACAGTACTTTCCTGGATAGTACTTTCCTGATTAGTCACCACAAGCTAACAATCTCCCACTTGGTGACTGATCAGTATCCACACTATACTAAAAAAAACCTCCCACTTGGAGACTGATCCTGTAGCAATACTGCTACCCACATGAGGCACCCACTGGATTGAACCACCTTGGACTCAGTTGTTCCTTTATTTTGGTCAGTCTAGAAGACCAACTGAAGCTAAACATGAGTTCAACTTCTCCCTTGTTACTACCTTTGTAAACATATCTGCTGGATTATCATCAGTATGAATCTTTTCCAGCCTTAACTATCCATCATCCAAAACTGATCGAATGAAATGGTACCGCAACTGTATGTGTTTTGTCTTTGAGTGCAAAGCAAAATTTTTTGCAAGATGAATGGCACTTTGGCTATCTGTATGTAGAAAATTATCCGTTTGTGGATGTCCCAATTCATCCATGAAGAATTGAAGCCATATCATCTCCTTGGCTGCCTCTGTAGCAGCAACATACTCTGCCTCTGTAGTGGATAAAGCAACCACCTTTTGTAGTCTAGAAATCCAACTCACTGTTGTCCCACCAACAGTAAATATATAACCTGTAGTACTCTGCCTGCTATCTATATCTCCTGCCAAATCTAAGTCAACATAGCCTTGTACAGTAGTAGTAGAACCTCCAAAGTGTAGACACTTACTGGATGTGCCTCTCAAATATCTGAGAATCCATTTGACTGCATTCCAATGCTCAATACCAGGGTTACTCATATAATGGCTAACGACTCCCACTGCGTGTGCAATATCTGGCCTAGTACATACCATAGCATACATTAAGCTCCCTACAGCTGAAGAATAAGGTACCTTAGATATTTTAGTCTCTTCTTCTGGTGTCTTGGGATACATATCCTTAGTCAATTTCAAATGACCAGGCAAAGGTGTGTTGACAGCTTTGGCATTTTCCATAGAGAAACGTTGCAACACCTTCTCAATATAATCAGCCTGAGATAGAGACAATTTCCTATTTTTCCTATCTCTACAAATTTTCATACCAAGGATTTGTTTTGCTGCCCCCAAATCCTTCATAGCAAAAGATTTTACTAGCTGTTGTTTCAACCCCTTAATGTGATTCATGTTAGACCTAGCTACAAGCATATCATAAACATATAAACATAAAATAATGTAGCTGTCATCATCCAACCTCTTAAAATAAACACAATGGTCAGAATGACACCGACTATATCCATGCCCATTCATAAAAGTGTCAAATTTAATATACCATTGCCGAGGTGCTTGCTTCAAGCCATATAAACTTTTCTGCAATCTGCACACCAAATTCTCCTTACCCTTGACCTCAAATCCTTGTGGCTGAACCATATATATTTCTTCATCCAAATCACCATGAAGAAAGGCTATTTTAACATCAAGCTACTCTAAATGCAAATCTTTAGTAGCCACAATACTTAAAACAGTACGAATAGAAGTCATTTTAACAACTGGAGAAAATATCTCATCAAAATCAATACCATGTTTCTGTGCAAATCCTTTTACGACTAATCTGGCTTTAAATATTTTCATACCTCCATCCTCTTCTTTGATCCTGTAAACCCATTTATTCTGTAAAGCCCTTTTACCTGCAGGTAACTTACATAAATCCCATGTCTGATTTTTCAGCAAAGAGTCCATTTCATCTGTCATTGCAGACTCCCACTGAAGCTTTGTATCCACCTGCACAACTTCATTATAACATTTAGGTTCACCAGCATCTGTTAACAGAATAGAATACAAAGATGGAGAAAATCTTTCTGGAGGTCTACTTAGCCTTTTTGACCGTCTAACACTCACTGGGGTGTGTGGTATTTGTTGTTGCTATTGTTACGGAGCATAAGGAACTACTGGAACATGAAATTGTGGAGTATCATCCAGTACTACATAGTCATTTTCTTTCTTCTCATGCTGCAGCAATAGATCTTTGTACAATACTTTCTCATTGAATATGACATCCCTACTTCTTACAATTTTATGATTTTCAAAATCCCAAAGCCTATAACCAAATTCATCAATGCCATACCCAACAAATACACATTTCTTTGACTTAGCTTCTAGCTTGGTTCTATTTTCAGAATCTATAAGTGCAAAAGCTTCACAACCAAAGGTTTTGAGAAAAGAATAACTCACCTTCTTACCACTCCATGCTTCCTCTGGAATACCATAGTCCAAAGGAGTAGAGGGGCCTCTATTGATTAAATAAATAGCAGTGTTCACTACCTCTGCCCACATATTTTTGGGCAGCCTAGCATGCAACCTCATACTCCTTGCACGCTCCATTATTGTCCTGTTCATGCGTTCGGCCACTCCATTTTCTTGTGGAGTCCTTGGTACAGTTTTCTGCCTATGAATACCATTAGAGGAACAATATTCTTCAAATTCTATGCTGCAATACTCACCACCATTATCAGATCTGAGACATTTTAACTTTTTACCAGTCTCATTCTCAACCAAGCATTTCCATTTCTTAAAAGTTTGAAATACATCAGATTTCTGTCTAAGGAAATAAATCCATACTTTTCTTGTTGCATCATCTATAAATGTAACATAATATAGAGAGCCACCAAGGGAAGATACCTGAGCTGGTCCCCATACATCTGTATGCACAAGCTCTAATCTCTCATTTTTCTTTTCCTTCCCACTCTTCACAAAACTAACTCTCTTTTGTTTTCCATAAACACAACTTTCACAGAAATCCATATTGACACATTTCAGACCAGGTAAAACTTTCTTTGAATGAAGTAATTTCATACCTTTTTCACTCATGTGCCTGAGTCTGTTGTGCCACAGTGCTGTGTCAGAATCTACAACAATAGTTTGATGTTCTTCCTGCTCAACTGCAACCACTGTTCCTGAACATTCATTATCTTCTGAAACAATTAAAGTAGAAGGAACAGTATGACCTGTACAAAGATATAAGGTGCCTACTTTCACACCTTTTGCTACTACTAAGGAACCTTTTGAAACCTTCCAATTTTTATCATTAAAAGTAACTGTGCAACCCTCATCACCCAGTTTCCCTACTGAAATTAAATTCCTACTCAGCCTTGGAACATGTCTTACCTCTTGTAGTAGCCAATGATTCCCATTCTGCAACTTAATCTTAATTTTTCCCTTTCCAACAATCTGACAGGGTTCATTATCTCCCAAATAAACTAGCCCAAAATCCCCTTGGACATAATCAACAAAATAACTTCTATGGGGTGTAGCATGAAATGAAGCCCCAGAATCTAAAACCCATGAATCATCAATACTTTCTAAGGACAAGAGCAAAGCATCCTCCTCGGATTTGTTACTTACCACATTTGCCTCCTTGTTTCCATCATTTTTGTCTCCTTGATCTTTCTTCCGAGACCAACAATCTTTCTTCTTATGACCTGGGTTTCCATAGTACCAACAATCATTTGGCCCTTTAGATTCGGACCTCTTTCCCTTTGATTTTCCTCTTGATTTCCCACAATTTCCAGAGTTGTTTCCTCTATCTCTTGTTCTGCCTCTGCTTTCTGTGTTCAATACACTACCCGATGTGGATGCCCCTGAGCTTTTCCTACGAATTTTCTCACTCAATATAACACCAATAACATCATCATACTTTAGGGTATTAGAACCAGAAACAGAATTACTAACAGCCATTACCAAGCCATTCCAGCTTTCTGGCAAAGAACACAAAATCAAGAGAGCCCTAACCTCTTCATCAAAAGTAATTTTAACTGAGGTTAATTGACTTGTAACTATATTAAACTCATTCAAATGATCAGTAACTGATCCACCTTCTACCATTTTCATATTAAATAAACGCTTCATAAGAAATACCTTGTTTGAAGCTGAAGGCTTTTCATACAACTTCGCTAGGGTTTCCATCAGATCTTTAGCTGTCTTTGCTTCAGTAATATTGAATGCCACCGATTGTGCCAGGCATAGACGAATACTCCCCAGTGCCTTCCTATCCAAAATATCCCAATCCTCCTAAGACATTGATTGCTCTTTCTTGGCTACTCCCTCTAGTGGCAACCATAGATCCTTCTGATAGAGATAATCCTCCATTTGCATCTTCCATAACTGAAAGTTCTGCCCATTAAACTTATCAACCTTCACCCTACCCTCATCTGCCATTTCTCCCACTTAACCGAGAGACTCTCCCACTAACTTGTGAGACCTGCTTCAGAGAATAGATGAAAGAACAAATGAAATAACCTCGCTCTGATACCACTTGTTAGGATTAACAAGGCAGAAATAACAATTATGTGCAAATATAACTAATATCAAAAAATAATAAACCACACAGAATAGAACACAAGACACACAGATTTAATGTGGTTCACCCAATCCCTGGGCTACGTCCACCAACAGCGAGTCCAATATTATTATTATCCAGTGATTACAACCTGATTACAATCTGTAATCCCTTACAGCCCAATTCTGCCGCAAGTACTAAAATCATACATCATAAAAATCTCTAACCCTAAGCCATATTATACAATATTTTCCCACTTTAGGGTTAGAATGAGTTATAAGTAGTCGGCCCAAATAATAAAAAAAATAGTCAGCCTCGAACCCCAGCGAGGTCAGGAGGAAAAATGTATAGTACTTTCCTGATTAGTCACCACAAGCTAACAATGTGATCATGCGACCAGGTGACACATGTCCACGGTGCTGAGGTGGATTTGCTTGGTGGGACAGCAACTTAATGGTAGGTAGTGGCGGTGGTTTACTGGCGGTTAGTCGCATGTTCCCATAGCCTTTTGCAAGGCTATGTGATCATGCAACTGACATTTTCTATCAACCCCTTGCGGTGGTGGTTGAGGTTCATGGGCTAATGCATGTTTGCATAGCCCGTCTCCAGGCTATGCAATCATGCGACAGGGTGCCACGTGTGCTGGGGCCTGTCTACAGTTATTTGGTGGTCCCATTGGTAGATGATGTCATGGAAATCTCTTATTGGTCCGAGCTAGTGGGATGATAAAGTTTGAACGTGGGCTGTCATTCTCTACAGGTGCCAAGGATTTAGCCGTTGTGATTCAAATTCAAATTTTTTTGAGAGCCTTCAGCGACTAGAAAGTACTAAGATCTATGGAATTCATTGCAGAGTAGACCCTGTTTGGTGAGATATGACTGGTTTTCCATTTGTGGTGTGGTCCAAGGTGTGGTTGGATCATCTGTAGAGCTTGTACCATGGTGGTTGTGTGCTCAAGGCTTGTTGCAGGGTGTCCTTTTGAGCCCAGTTTTGTGATCCCCTGTACTTGCAGAGAAGAATTTCATGATTGTGGATCAGTTCAAAATTTCCTCTTTCTTGATTAACTATGTTTCCCACCCCTGTAATAACTTTTTAGACCATTTCCAGTAGGTTGGGTGGTTGAAACCCTAACCCTAGTCATCCATAGCTTGTTGCAAATTTTCAAGATGACTAGGGGATATAAGTTACAAAATTTCTGATTTTGCAAGGGTTCCAAAACATTGTTGCTTTTGGTCCCTAGTTTTTTACGATAATATACTGATAGAAGTCTGATTTTGTGACTTTTCTGATCTTGGTATCATTCTGATTGTATGTTGATCCTAATTGTGTTAATGAGAACATTTTGAATCCCAATCTTGTATCTTGTGTATGTCTTCTTGCTTGACTCTGAGCTCATATATGTTAGTTTCACAAAGTGTGCTAACATATGGTAAACAAAGAGTATTTTGAATTTATCTTTGAGTTCCTAACAAAGTTAGGATTAAAGTCTTCTAGGTGAATTTAGTGAGTTTGCAGTTAGGTGTAGAATTTGATGTCCTTGTGCTTGAGGGAAAGGGGTAATAGGAAAAGCACTTACCTCAGATTCCATTGTGTTTGATTTGAGGTATTCAGTTGAGGTATATAGTTAGGTGACTCTGAGCCCTGGGATAAGGCATTGGTCCTTCCTCTTGAGGTATGCATGGTTAACAACTACAAACACAAACATTATTTGATAAATCTTTAACAATCTTATATGAGATATAGTGGAATATTGTTTTAGACTCCTTTAGAGAAGTGAGTCAAGGGTACACCCACCTGAGCACTGAAGCTCAAAGTGTAGAAGGATCTTTTGATCCTTGTTAGTTGGCCCTCTTCCTTGTGGACTTTGGAGTGGTGATAGAGTCATAGTTTTATTTAAATTATCCATCAAAGTGTAAATATGCAAGTTGAAGATCAAAGGGAATAATCCACAACCAACAAGATGGCAACTCTACTAGGGAGAATCTAAAGAGAAAGGTATAAGTGTGTTCTTGTTTTCCTATTGTTTTGAAGATTTCCCATCTAGGTGGGTGGCGACTCAAAAGTTTGAACTAGTGCAACATATTGAAGATGCATGGATAAGAGGAGAAATAATAGGTCATATGTTAGAAAGAATCTGGAGGTCACTCTGGAGCAATTACCTAGACAGGGAAACAAGAGCTGGATTAGAAGGAATGGTGAGTCTACTAGTGCTCCCATGAAAGAACAAAGCAATGCTAGAGCTAGAAGACCACATGTATCCTCAAATGAGGATGGTTCACAAAATAGAGTTTCTAGATCAGAAGGTGGTCACTCTGAAGAGAGATTTTATAATACCCCCGAGGCTGCATTTCAGGACAAGGGTTCATTGCCTATAGGTCAGAATGAACAAAATAGAGGTGTGGGTTTAGAAGTTGACCTGGAGCTCGATGAAGATCAATTCAGAAGAGAACCCATGAGACATAGGCAGGTTCATTTCCCATATCAAAATCTTCCTGATATGGATGTGTCATCTGGTTCTGATGACATTATGGTTGATCTTGATGACATGGATGCACTGAGGTTGCAGTTGGTAGAGTAGGATTCCATACATAAAATATTATAGGAGGAGAGAGAGGCTGAAAAGGTAAATGCTTTGATAGAGAGGCAGTCTCTTTTGAGAAAAATAAATGAAATGAAGGAGAGAAACAAAATGCTTGCTTCTGCTCCTAAAACGTTGCAACATGATGTTTTTGGTGATCTTGATGCCTTGAGGAGTGAGCAAGAGAGCTTACTTCAGGATCATGAATTTGAAAATGAGGGCCCTGTAGTTAGACAAGTGCAAAGCTATGTCCCTTTGCCTAAAGATAAGGATGGGCATGGGATTACCAGACCTGCTATTATTATTAATGAGAAAGGAAAGCAGAAGATGGTGGGTGACCAAGCAAGCAAACTAGTGACAATACCAGGGATCCCACCACCTGATTCAAATAGGGACACTGAAATAGAGAGGAGTAAAGAAGATGAGGACCTTGCAAGAGAACTAGAGAGAGCTGAGGTTGATGCTACCATTGCAGAAAAGAAAAGGAAGATCCAATTTTTGTGGGCTTCTTCAGCTAATGCTCTTGGCCCATCTTCTACTGAACTAGGTATGCCATCTATGACTACTCCTTTTCCACTTAGTAATGCTACTAGTTCTATTCCTTCTTCATCTGCTAGGATAGGTGCAGATCCTAGGTAGCAGTCAAATGCACAGATAAATGTAGATGCTAATGTTGATCCTAGGGTTAACAATAGTTCGAGCTTTCAAAGAAGACCTATGCAATTAGAAGGCTATAGGCAAATAAGTTTTGATGGAATTCCTACCTATCCAAATGCTTTTCCAAATGATATTAGAGATAAGGTACCTAAGTTTGCTGGTAATAATGTTATTAGTTGTGAAGAGCATCTTAGGTTATTTGTTGATATGCTTAATGATTATGAGGTAGAGCATGAGGATGTAGTCAAGAAATTGTTTGTTCAATCTATAATGGAGGATGCTAGAGATTGGTTTAAGAGGCTTCCTGATAAGTGTATTGATACTTGGGACTCTTTTGAGAAATGTTTCAAGGAGCAGTATGGTGATAGGCCTAATGCTAGCTTCATGTTGAATGAATTCAACACCATAAGGAAAAATCAGAATGAGTCTGCAGTTGAGTTCAACATGAGATTTTAGAAAGGTATGCACAAGTTGTTCCAAGTCATGTGGTTAGATGAGAATGTCTATCTAACTACATACTTCAATGCATTTGATGGGAAGATGAGATATTTATTAAGGGATAAAGAACCAAGAACTCTTAGGGATGCTTTTAGGGTTGCTGTCAATATTGAGAACAACATAAAAATATCAGGAAGGTTGGGTGGAAAGAGAGATAACCCAAAGTTGTTTGGGGATAGGAAATACAAAAAAGAAAATGATAAGAGCGTTGGATCTAGGAGGCAGGAAGAAGATAAGTTGGATAAGGTGCTTAATGCATTGAAGGATTTGAAGGCACTTGCAAATAGGAATATCAGTTCTCCTACCAATGAGAGGCCTCAGTTCAACAAAAATTTTAGTAAGCAGAATAGACTGCAAAATTACCCCTACAACACCCAATGGAAGGATGGCAAGCCTATTGTCCCTACTGCAAGAGGAAACAATGATAGAGGTGTTCCTAAACCTCTACATAAAGCTTCAATAAATGTCATGGAGAATGTACCTTGGTGTGTTGCATGCCAGTCCCCTCATTCTGTAGAGCATTATGTGGTTGCACAATCTATGGCTGCAAATCAAGATTGTAGCAATGAGGAGATAGAACAAGAAGAAGAACAAGATGATGTTGGATGCAACATGGCTTCTTTGTGTCTAGGATATGAAGATGATTCTAATTTTGATGAAGAGGTAGATGTGAATATGAAGAGACATAATCAGGCTCTTTTTCATCAAGAGTTTTTTTTTGATGGTGAGTGCATTGATCAGAAAATATGTAACATGAACTCTTCTCCCAAGCTAGTAAATTTGAGAAGACCTTCCAGAGAAGAGATGGAGAGGATTACTGCAGAAATGATTGCCCAAGTGCAAACTAGAGGCATGGTGGCAAGGAATACAAATGAGAAAGTTGCAGGAATGTTTATAAAGAGTACCAACTCTAGAGAACCTAATGAGAACAAATCAAGGTTGATCACATGGTAAAATTCAAGAATGTAAATGGTAAGCATTGTGAGCCTAAGGGAGTTGGAATTGAAAAGGTCTCTAGTGAGATTGAGAAGCCAGTTAACACAATGGCTAAGGTTGAAAAAATGAGGGTGGTCAGTACACCTAATGTGTCAGACAAGCAAAAGGATGTTAAGGTGGTGCAAATTGAGATTCTTGCTTCTACCCCTATTGACATGTTATCTGTATTGTCACAAATTACAGTTAAGATTCCATTGTCAAAATTTTTGAGGATCCCTGAACATAAAGATAAAGCTATTACATGGGTTGGTAATAATCACAAAAATGATACTTCATGCAATGGATCTCAGGATAAAGCTTTGAATGATGTTGTTGCTTAGGGAATTGTGTCTCAAATTCCTCCAATATATTTGGACAGTTCTGTCAATGCCAGCCTTGAAAATATTGACCCATTCTTCTTAAGTGTTCTTGTGAATGGGATGAAATTAAAAAATTGTATGATTGATAGTGGTGCCTCTAATACTATCACGCCTTTCAAAATCATGGAGAGGTTGGGCCTTAAAGTTGATACAATGCAGGGTAGGTGTTGTGCAATGGATCAGAGGGAGGTACCAGTTATTGGGACTATCAATGCAATGCCATATAGGTTGGCAGCATATCCAAAGAAAGAGGTAACAATGAGTGTTTTGGTGGTGGATATCCCTCCTCATTATGGGATGTTGCTATCTAGAAGATGGAGTGCTGCCATGGGTGGAAGTTTATAGTGTGATTTGTCCTATGCAACTTTCAAGATTGATGATCAATTTTTCAAGATTGAACAAGAGCCAAGAGTATGCCACATGATTGTGAGAAACATATATAATGAAACTACATGTTTTGTGGATACTGATGTAAATGCTTTTAGGGAAATGATCCCTGTATTTGAAAATGAGCTTGTTTTGTCACCTATTTCTACTGAGGTAGGTGCTGACTCTATGAAGGGTGATTTGTGGGTAATGTACTTTGATGGTGCAAACTGCAAAGATGGTGCAGGAGTAGGTATTTTACTTATTTCTCCTGATGGAAACACCTACAAGTTCTCTTTCACATTGAATTTCTTTTGTACCAACAATATAGTAGAATATGAGGCTTTTGTCTTTAGGATTGAGGTTGGCACAAAAGCATGGTATTAAATGTCTAAATGTTATTGGTGATTCTGAGTTGGTGGTGTCCCAAGTTAGGTTAGTGTATGCTTCCAAGAATAGAAGGTTGAAACAATATAGGAATGCAGTGTGGGATTTGATTGAGCATTTTGATGCCTTCAATATTGAGTGGAAGGATAGGAGTAACAACAAGATGGCTGACTTATTAGCCAATATTGTAATCAATCCCAATGATATCACATTCTATGGTATCTCTAAAGTTGAAATTTAGGCTAGGCCTAGTATACGAGATAATATTGAGAATTGGCAAGTTTTTGATGATGATAATGATATTTTGAAGTTTATGGATTGCAAGGATCAGTATCATGGTCAGGAACTTGATTGTTCAGCCTTGGTTGAGTTAATAGAAGGAAGGGAGGTTGTCTTAGGCAATGAGGTCATTCAGCTTAGAACTAATAAGGTGCCTAAGGGGCTTGTTGTTTTGGAGACTGTCTTTGACAACCAAGATAGAGTTCAAAAGAATATCAAAAGAGAAGATCATGCTGATCTTGAGGAGATAAATCTTGGATCACATGAGGCACCTAAGAAAGTATACATTAGTAGAGATATATCTCAAAAGGTAAGGAGACCTTTGATTGAATTATTGAGGAAATTCAGGCATTTTTTTTCATGGTCATATGATGACCTAAAGGTTTATAGAGAGGATTTATTTAAGCATGTTATTCCATTGAAAGAAGATGCTAAACCTTTTCGGCAAAAACAAAGGCCTATTAATCCTACTTTGGCACCCAAGATGCAAGAAGAATTAATGAAGTTGAGAGATGCTAGCATTATCAAGCCTATAAGGCATTCTTCTTGGGTATCAAACCTTGTTCCTGTAAGAAAAAAGAATGGTGACATCAAGTTTTGTGTGGACTTCAGAAATTTGAACATCAGCTCATTGAAAGATAACTATTGTTTGCCCAATATGGAGGCTATGTTGCAGAGAGTAACTAGATTAGAATTGATGTCAAGGATGGATGGTTTCTCTAGCTACAATCAGGTCATTGTCAAGGAATCAGAACAATTCAAGACAACCTTTACAACACCTTGGGGAACATATGTTTATGTGAGAATGCCTTTTGGTCTCACAAATGCTAGTGCTACTTTTCAGAGGGCAATGGATGTTGCCTTTTCAAATTTCATTAATGATTTCCTTGTTGACTACCTATTCCAAGAAGGAAGAGGACCATTGTGCTCATTTAGAGAAAATATTTATGAGGGCCTTGGAATTTGGCATTTCATTAAACCCAAGGAAATGTGCTTTTGGTGTCACAGAAGGTAAGTTGCTTGGCCACTTAATTGGGAAGCAAGGAGTGAGAATTGACCCAGAGAGGGTAGTAGCAATTGATAAAATTCAGAGGCCAAAGAATGTTAAAGGGATTTAGTCCTTCTTTGGTCAGGTCAATTTTCTAAGGAGGTTTGTGACAAACTTTGCAGAGGTTACTAGACCTATTTCCAAGATGTTGAAGAAGGGATCTGTAATCAATTGGGAGGGTGAGCCTGATGAGGCTTTCAAGAATATCAAGTAGGCTATCAAAGATGCACCAGTGCTAAAGGCACCTGATTATAATGTCCCAATGCAAGTCTTTTCTTTTGCATCTTTTCATACTATTGCTGCAGTTTTGTTACAAAAGAATAAGGATGGTTTTGAGCAACCTATTGCATTTTTCAGTAAATCTTTGCTGGATACAGAATTAAAGTATGACATAAATGAGAAATAGGCTTATGCACTTGTGAAAGCAATCAAGGCTTTTAGATGTTACCTGATGGGAGTAGTTGTGATTGCTTTTGTGCCAAGTGCAGCTATGAAGGACATTTTCTCACAGCAAGAGGTGTCTGGAAGAAGATGCAGATGGATCAATAGGATCCAGGACTTCAATGTTGAGATCCAAATCACTAAATTGGTTAGAGGATAGGGATTGGCAAAGTTGATGGCCCAATCCAATCTAGATGCAAACTAGGTAAATCATTCTGAAATTGATTATACATGTGATATGGATGATTGTATTTGGTATCAGGATATTATTTACTATTTGAGAAACATGAGGTGTCTAGATAGTATGAATGATAATCAAAAGAGGATATTGAAGTTATAGGCCATCAAGTATGTAATTGTGAAATGTAAGCTGTATAGAAAAAATCTAGATTGCATACTGTTGAAATGTGTAGATGAGGATCAAGCTAAGGTGTTGTTGAAGGAGATGCATGAGGGAGTTTGTGGTGGACATTATATGGGTAAAACAACTGCTCATAAGATCTTGAGAGTAGGATTTTGGTGGCCCACAATCTTCAAGGATGCAGAATAGTTGGTAAGGAGATGTGATGCTTGTCAAAGGTTCTCTGGTAAGCTTAAGTTTTCAGGTAATGTACCATTAAAACCAGTAGAAGTTCAGGCTCCTTTCCAGCAGTGGGGAATTGATTTCATAGGGGAGATACCAAACAAGTCAAGTAGAGGACATTCATGGATCTTAGTTGCCACTGATTACTTTACAAAGTGGGTAGAAGTTGTACCTACAAGGAATGCAACTAGCAGGGTGGTAATTGATTTCCTGCTGAACAATATTGTTACAAGGTTTGGGTGCCCTAAGAGGATAGTGAGTGACAATGCTATGTGCTTCAGGTCTACCAAATATAAGGACTTTTGCAAAGGTTTGGGAATTCAAATTTCTAATTCCTCACCTTATCATCCGCAAGGAAATGGTCAGGTAGAATCTGCTAATAAGAGCTTGATTAAAATCTTGAAGAGAATTCTGGAGAAGAATAATAGGGCATGGAATTCAAAGATGCCATTAGCTCTATGGGCTAATAGGGTAAGTGTGAAGAAGGCAATTGGTTGTGCACCATTTGACCTGGTGTATGGAATTCATGCTAGAATGCCTTAGAATAATTTGTTGAAGATGTACAAGTTTGTGCAGTTGTATGATGATGACATTGATGAAGAGATGTAGTTGAGAATGGAGGACCTCATTAGGTTGGATGAAACTAGAAGAGAATCAGTTGCAAGGAATGCCAAATTGAAATTGTAGGTTAAGAATTTATATGATAAAAAGACTGTTGATAGAAAGTTTGAACCTGGTGATTTGGTATTAGTTTGGAATGCCAGATTGGAGGATAAGGGGAAACATGGTAAATTTGATCCCATCTAGTTAGGGCCATATCTGATTCACGAGAAATGGGGCCAAGATTCATACCTCGTCAAGGATTCTAATGGTGATATTCAAGAGTTGTCAGTTCATGGACAATTCTTGAAGTAGTACTTCATTTGAAGTACTCTATTTTCCATGAACAGTAGTTAGGGTTGTACATCTTATAAATTCTTGTATATAGGTTGCTTTCCCCTACCTTGTTTTGCCCTGGTCTGTCAAGTTTTCGGTCCTATTGCTTGTCTTTCCCTGCTTGTTCCTTGTTGTCTGCAATTTTTGTCCTGTGGGATGGTCCGCTTCAACCAATGATTCTAAGTCCTTGCTATGCCTACAAGAGGCATACATCCCTAGACAAAGCCACTGTTAGCATGTGCAAAAAATTTCATGGCTCCTGGTCTTTTCCCCTACTCTCTGCAATGATTTTTTTGCTCCCTGGTTAAACCTTAGGCAAAACATTCAGAATCTAGCCATTAGGTTTCAAAATTCAAGTGTACCCTAGCCTTGTTCTATTCATGCGTTACTTTATCAGGTCACTTAAATGCCTCTTCTGCATGTGCCTTTTAAGTTTCCACGTCACCCCGGTTCATAGTTAGTCTTTCTCTCTGGTGGGTCCCTTTATTTTTCCTAAGTCCGCAATTGCACCCTATGATTTCAATATTTTTCCTAAGGTTCTTGACTTTATCTTCATGGGCCCGGTGTCAGAGGGGTGATAGATGGCATGTCCTTATAGGTTGTCACATGGCCGCATGTCAGACTTTTCTGACATGTGATCATGCGAACACTTGCCATCTGTCCACGTGGGTCCCAGCTCCTCCCAGTGGTGGTTGCTATTCCATGGTCCTGGAGGTGATGATTTGGTGGCTTTGGGTTGGCTGTCGCATGATCACATAGCCTATTTTTTGGCTATGCAATCATGCGACCAGGTGACACATGTCCATGGTGCTGAGGTGGATTTGCTTGGTGGGACCGCAACTTAATGGCAGGTAGTGGTGATGGTTTGTTGGCAGTTAGTCACATGTTCGCATAGCCTTTTGCAAGGCTATGCAATCATGTGACTGACATTTTCTATCAACCCCTTGCGGTGGCAGTTGAGGTTTGCGAGCTGTCGCATGTTCGCATAGCCCATCTCCAGGCTATGCGATCATGCGACAGGGTGCCACATGTGTTGGGGCTCGTCTGTGGTTATTTGGTGGTCCCGTTGGTAGATGGTGTCGTGGCAATCTCCAGTTGGTCCAAGCTGGCAGGATGATAAAGTTTGAACGTCAGCTGTAATTCTCTACAGGCACCAAGGATTTAGCCGTTGTGATTCAAATTCAAATTTTTTCTAAGAGCCTCCAGCGACTAGAAAGTACTAAGATTTATGGAATTCATTATAGAGTAGACCTTGTTCGGTGAGATATGACTAGTTTTCCATTTGTGGTGTGGTCCAGGGTGTGGTTGGATCGTTTGCAGAGCTTGTACCACAGTGGTTGTGTGCTCAAGGCTTGTTGTAGGGTGTCCTTTTGAGCCCAGTTTTGTGATCCCCTATACTTGCAGAGAAGAATTTCATGATTGTGGATCAGTTCAAGATTTCCTCTTTCCTGATTGACTGTGTTTCCCACCCCTGTAATAACCTTTTAGACCATTTCCAGTAGGTTGGGTGGTTGAAACCCTAACCCTAGTCATTCGTAGCTTGTTGCAAATTTTCAAGATGACTAGGGGATATAAGTTGTAGAATTTCTGATTTTGCAAGGGTTCCAAAACATTGTTTCTTTTGGTCACTAGTTTTTTACTGTAATATACTGATAGAAGTCTGATTTTGTGACTTTTCTGATCTTGGTATCATTCTAATTATATGTTGATCCTGATTGTGTTAATGAGAACATTTTGAATCCCAATCTTGTATCTTGTGTATGTCTTCTTGCTTGTCTCTGAGCTCATATATGTTAGTTTCACAAAGTGTGCTAACATATGGTAAACAAAGAGTATTTTGAATTTATCTTTGAGTTCCTAACAAAGTTAGGATTAAAGTCTTCTAGGTGAATTTAGTGAGTTTGCAGTTAGGTGTAGAATTTGATGTCCTTGTGCTTGAGGGAAAGGGGTAATAGGCAAAGCACTTACCTCATATTCCATTGTGTTTGATTTGAGGTATTCAGTTGAGGTATATAGTTAGGTGACTTTGAGCCTTGGGATAAGGCACTGGTCCTTCCTCTTGAGGTATGCATGGTTAACAACTACAAACACAAACATTATTTGATAAATCTTTAACAATCTTATATGAGATATAGTGGAATATTATTTTAGACTCCTTTAGAGAAGTGAGTCAAGGGTACACCCACTTGAGCACTGAAGCTCAAAGTGTAGAAGGATCTTTTGATCCTTGTTAGTTGGCCCTCTTCCTTGTGGACTTTGGAGTGGTGATAGAGTCAGAGTTTTATTTAAATTATCCATCAAAGTGTAAATCTGCAAGTTGAAGATCAAAGGGAATAATCCACAACCAACACTTTTGACCAATATTTCACTTCAGATTCAATACAATATCAACTTACTGTCCATTGGTAATTGCTCTTTGTAGCTCGGTAATTGTTTTGGAGGTCGGTTCTTACTAACCAGTATGATCAGAGTGCATGAAAACCTTGTTCATGTGATATTCCTGCAGCTTCTACTTCTTCCGATATCCTTCTGTAAAGAAATTTTTTTCTCTTATAGAGATGGGTAAATCATTTTCTTCTCCACCATCAGATTTTGCTGCTTCAAAATTTCAAAGTTGATGTGTCAATAACATGTTTCAATCTGCTTCGTTAGATCTTCTTTTAATTTTGTTATCCATCAATCTTTACAACAAACATTATCTGTTATCATTGAAATCAAGGTACTTTACAACTCATCAATCTTATTGGCTAAACTAATCATTTAATTCATTCTGTTTCGCTTGGTTAACAAAGAAATGTATTGGTGAACACTGCTTAGTTAATACTGCGATCGGTATACACTACACTCCGTCGGTGTATACTAGAATTGCTTCATTTACCAACAACATTGCTTTGTGTCTTTCAGCTCTATACTTCATCATAGATGAATGAAACATAATAAAGTCAATATCATCAAGTCATAGACTCATCAATAAGTTACTCAATGTGTTCCTTATCCTCATCTATCATGTACATCTTTCCTCATGTAGATTTCTCTGTTCTTCATCTCTTTCACCTTTCTTCAGATGTCTCGGTATAGTAACTTACAAGATAAGTGTTGTCAAACTAGTTGAAATCAATGACAACATAATACTGATTTAATCATATTACATATCAAATCAGCAGCTCCTCAGTGATCTTGCAATCACAGATTCTTCAATTAGATTCCAAATCAGTTGTAGTTCAACAATCTCTCCCTTTGGCATTGATGGCAACTCAAGTAATATGAAATGTACCATACACATACCAAACATATATTCTACAACTTTGTGAAAAAAATGTTGTAAGTTGAATAGACTTAATATGTTTAATCACTACGTTACTAAACAACATTAGATAATACAGCTTTACCATTCTGTAGTTGTGTTCTTTTCAGTTCTCTTGTTCCTACTTCTGCTCTTTGTAACTGATCTTCAATACTTTGTCTCATTCAAATTGTCTCTCCCTTAGATAGTTCTTGTTGGTGCTTGTTCCTTTTCATATTATTTATCTCTCCCTTTGAAAACAATGCTAAAGAAACAAATAAATAAACAATTGTCTTCCTCTGTATCTCTGAATACTGATATCCCAATTGGTTCAAGTTCTTCAAACTTAATCACAACCTTGAACATGATTCAAAGTGTGAACTATGTTGCATCAACATGAATGATCTTATGATAAAAATAAGCTGATGCAACAACCAGATCACCTTAGTGACCGATAGATAGGGGATGAACCCCAAGTCTAGTCCTCAAGTATTCAAATGTGTCCTTCGATAGACGCTTTGTAAAAATATCTGCAAGTTGTTCTTTAGATGTGACAAATTCTAACTTCACTTGCTTCTCTTGCACTTTTTCTCTTAAGTAATGATACTTAATAGATATATGCTTTGTCTTAGAGTGCATCACAGGATTCTTTGAAATATTAATAGCACTAGTGTTGTTACAATATATAATCACCAGGTCAATGATTACCTCATTCATTCCTTCCAACACTTGCTTGATTTATGAAATGTTTGAATAGTTAGTAGCAGTAGAAACATACTCTACTTCAGTTGTAGACTGAGAAATACAAGCCTTCTTTTTACTTGTCCAGGTTACAAGCCTTTCACCAAAGAAAAATGCTTCTCCGATGGTGCTTTTTCTATCATCCACATTTCTAGCCCAATCAGCATCAGTGTAAACTTTCAGTTCAAACTTCCCTTCCTTAGGATACCATAATCCATAAATCTCTATTTTCTTCAAGTATCTTAAGATCCTTTTTGTAGCTATCATGTTTGATTCTCTAGGATTAGTAGAAAATTTTGCAACAATACCCATAGCATGTGCTATATCTAGTCTACTATGAACTACGTACATTAATTTACCAATATGGATCAATAGTGTCTAATTTACCTCTGTAGTTTCATCCTCCTTTGTCAATTTGCATCCAGTAGCCATCGGTGTTCCCACAAGTTTAACATCTTCCATGCCCAATGTCTTCAGTACTTCCTTTATGTATTTAGATTGTCTGATGAATATTCCATCACTCTGCTGAATCACTTGTAGTCCAAGAAAGAACTTAATCTCTCTGAACATAGACATTTCAAATTCCTTTTGCATTTCATTAGCAAATGTCTTGCAGAGAAGATCCGAGCCTCCAAAAATAATGTCATCAACAAATATTTCAGTAATGATAATAGTATCATCAATATCACCTTTCACATACAGATTGTTGTTTTCACTTTTTCTAACAAATCCAATACTTAACAAGTAAGTATGCAGTCTTTCATACCATGCTCTCGGTGCTTGCTTCAAA
This sequence comes from Chamaecyparis obtusa, assembly GCA_027943335.1. Lineage (NCBI taxonomy): Eukaryota > Viridiplantae > Streptophyta > Pinopsida > Cupressales > Cupressaceae > Chamaecyparis > Chamaecyparis obtusa. The sequence continues at coordinate 213,147 of BSBK01008305.1, read as the reverse complement.
CCATATAAAGCTTTATGTAATCTACATACCATGTCTTTATTGTCGGGATCAACAAATCCTTCAGGTTGTTCGATGTAGACCTCTTCTTCAAGTATACCATTTTAAAATGTTGACTTCACATCCATTTGATAGACTTTGAATTTCTTGTGTGTAGCATATGCAAGAAGCATTTTGACTCCTTCCAATCTAGAGATAGGTGCAAATGTTTCACCATAGCCAATGCCTTCTTCTTGTGCATATCCCTTGCATACCAATCTAGCTTTTTTTCTTGTGACTTCACCATTTTCATTCAATTTATTCTTGTATATCCACTTAGTACTGATAACATTCTTATCTTTTGGTCGGGGTACTAAGGACAAATTTTTGTTCTTCTCTATTTTCTCTATTTCCTCCTTCATTGCATTAACCCATTCTTCATTCTCTAATGCAACTTTCATAGTTTTAGGTTCAAATTCACAAACTAAACATATACCTTGTCTTATTTTGCTTCTAGTTTGCATTCCAACATGTCTGTCTCCAATGATTTGTGTCTCAGGATGATGTCTTCTGACAAAACTACCTAAAACTTGATTTCTCCTTTCTTGCTCATCCTGCTCAGGGTCATTTTCTTGCTTGGTAGCTCCATCTCGTTCATTGGTTTGTGTTGCCTGTTGTCCTGTATTGTTTCCCTGTTGATCGGTTGTTATAGTTTGCGGCGTCGGTAGATACTCTGGATGTTCAATGTAAGTGAATCTACCGTAGTCTTCTAGTTCCTTTGTACTTTACTCTATGTTCTTATCATCAAACTCATCAACACGAACATTAGTACTTTCAACTATCTTAATTGTAACCTTATTCAAACATTTATATGCTTTAGTTGTAGTGGAATATCCAAGAAATATCCCTTCATCTCCTTTAGAATCAAATTTTCCATTTCTCTCATCTTTCAAAATAAAGCATTTCCTTCCAAAAATTCTAAAATAACTTATAGTAGGTTTGTGTCCAAACCATAGCTCATAAGGTGTTCGGTTGGTGTCCTTCTTCATTTGTACTTGGTTAAGAACATACATAGTTGTATTGATAGCTTCCCTCCAATATGTCTGAGCAACATTCTTTTGTATCATCAATGTTCTAGCATAGTCAATTATAGACCTGTTCCTCCTTTCAGCAATACCATTTTGTTGAGGTGTCCTTGGTGCTATGACCTGTCTTTTGATTCCATTCTCATTACAAAAATTAGTAAATTCATCAGAGATAAATTCACCTCCTCTATCAGATCTTAAGCATTTTATTTCCTTTCCAGTTTCTTTCTCTACCTTAGCTTTATACCACTTAAACATTTTAAAAGCTTTAGATTTCTCTTTCAGAAACATAACAGTCATAAGTCTAGTATAGTCATCAACAAAAAGAATAAAATATCTATCACTAGAATAGCTCTGAGTTCTCATAGGACCACATAGATCGGTATGAACCAACTCAAGTATCTTCTTTGTTGAATAGTCTTTGCTTTTAAAACTAGACTTAGCCATCTTACCTTTCTAACATTCATGGCACATGGCATGATCAAGTTTTGTTAAGTTAGGCAATCCTCTAACTCTTTTCTTTCTACTAATCTTGATCATGTTGTCAAAGTTCACATGCCATAACCTTCTGTACCACAACCAAGCATCTTCATATCTTATTAATAAACAAGAAGACTGATCCATATCAAGATAGAATAGATTACCTCTGGATTGCGTACCAGTTCCAACAAGTCTTCCTTCATCATCATAGATCACCTTTTTTCTCTCAAAAGCCAGTCGGTGGCCTGAATTGTTCAGTTGAGCCACACTTAACAGATTATAGTTTAGTCCATCTACCTAGTATCCATTTTCACATTGTAATCTGTCATTAATCATCAATGAGCCTTTACCTCTTACCATACGAGGTGCATCATTTCCCATTCTCACAAATCCTCCATTATATTCAACAAGATGATCAAAGTTCTCTACATCACCAGTCATATGATGTGTACAACCACTGTCTATGATCCATGTATCATTTTTTCTTACTTTAGAGATCAGTGTTGTCTCTTCATGTTTCTCTTCCTCCTCTGAGTCATCTTTCATAGAAACAAATACGACTTCTATGTCATCATCAAAATCAGATTCAGTTTCAATATCTTTGGCTATGTAACATACCTTTTTACCTTTTTCATCTCGGTTGTCTCTGTTGTTGTGTCGGTAGCCTCTGTTGACTCTTCTCCCATAGCTTCCTTCAGATCGGTCTTTGGATCTATCATCATCTTTCTTCTGAGGACATCTAGCACTGATGTGACTGACTTCTTTACAATTAAAACATGCCAAAGGTATCTTACCTCTATACCTTCCTTTTCCTTTGGGCAATCTCTGGCCATAAGAGCTTCAAGCTCATCAAGTTCATCATCGGTATTGTCATTACTATCATGATTCTTACTATTCCTACTAGACTTTCCAATCTTCAAAGAAGACATGAAAGCAGATTCAATAGAAGGAAAAACACTATTATCAAAGTTGTTTAATTCAAAAGTTGTAAGTTTACCAATCAGAGTGTCAAGAGTAAGGTTGGATGTAGCTCTTGTTTCATGAATTGTAGAAATCCTGATTGCATAAACTGGTAGCAAAGTTTTGAGAATCTTGCTTATCACTGTTTCATCATCAATTACTCCATCAGATTCTCTAATAGCATGTACCACCTCTTTGAGTATATTTGAATATTGTACAATGTTCTCACCTTCTTTCATTCTCATATCATCAAATCTACCTCTCAGGATTTCATCTTGGGCTCTTTTGACATTTAGATCTCCACTGTATATTAGTGTTAACTTATACCACATTTCTTTGGTAGTCGTGTATGTCTTAATATCTTAAAATTTAATGTTGGTACAGGCAGTAGCAAGTTCCATCATAGTAACATTATGTTCATGCTTGTCCTTTAGTTGATCAAGAGTTAAGGGACCAGTGGGTGGTTGTATGTAGCCATTCTCCATCAGATCTAGTGTAGAATTCCCAATTCCAAATATGTGCAGCTTCATTCTGCTTTGCCATACTATGAAGTTCTCCTTGTTTAGTTTTGGTACTTCCCTCTTATACATCTTGAGACCTTTATGCTTAAGTCCTTAAAACTTCATTCTAAGAAACTAGTGCTCTGATACCAATTGTTAGAATAACTGAGAGGGGGGTGAATCAGTTATCCAATGTCCCAAAACAAAATGTATAATTCAAAACAACTTCTCCAATTTTTGCTCCTCGGTAAACAATAAATAATTTCATTGTTTGTGCTTTTATCGATTACCAGTCAAATACTATAACAGTTACCAATCAGATCTAACATGTAACATCTAAAGAATGATAACAAACAAATATCACAATCAACACATAACACAAGAGATTTAACATGGAAACCTTGTAAAGAGAAGAACCACCTGGGACGGCAACCCAAAATTATTCACTCTTCTGAAGTGAGGTTGGTTAAGACCCAACCCTGTTAAAGGTTTACAAACACACTGTTAGGTGTGACCTTGTTAGAGAATTTTAGACTAGAATTTATCATCCAACTAGCATTCACTATGGGGTTGACAAGATAACAATGTTCATTCTATGAACGATACATCATAAGACTTTTAGAGTCCACTTGGTTAAGAGATTTTGACTGTATATAATGGTTAAATATGTAACAATAAATGATCTGCCTTAATACAACTTCAATTGCAGATTATAGATCAATATTCAGTCCATACAAATCCTTCTGACCAATATTTCACTTTAGATTCAATACTATATCAACTTACTGTCCATCGATAATTGCTCTCTATAGCTCGGTAATTGTTCTCCAGCTCAGTTCTTACTAACCAGTATGATCAGAGTGCATGAAAACCTTGTTCACGTGATATTCCTATAGCTTCTACTTCTTCCAGCATTCTTCTGTAAAGAAATTCTATTCTCTTATATAGACAGGTAAATCATTTTCTTCTCCACCATCAAATTTTTCTGCTTAACCACATTCATAGATTTTGCTGCTTCAAACTTTCTCGGCTGATGTGTCAATAACACATTTCAATCTGCTCCGTTAGATCTTCTTTTAATTTTGTTAGCCGTTGATCTTTATAACAAACATTATCCGTTATCACTGAAATCGAGGTACTTTACAACTCATCAATCTTATCAACTAAACTAATCATTTAATTCATTCTGCTCCACTCAGTTAACAAAGAAATGCATTGATGAACATTGTTCAATTAATACTATGATCGGTATACACTACACTCTGTCGGTGTATACTAGAATTGCTTCATTTACCGACAACACTACTTTGTGTCTTTCGGCTCTGTACTTCATCATAGATGAATGCAACATAATAAAGTCAATATCATTAAGTCATAGACTCTTCAACAAGTTACTCAATGTGTTCCTTATCCTCATCTGTCATGTACATCTTTCCTCATGTAGATTTCTCTGTTCTTCATCTCTTTCATCTTTCTTCAGATGTCTCGGTATAGTAACTTACAAGATAAGTGTTGTCAAACTAGTTGACATCAATGATAACATAATACTAATTTAATCATATTACATATCTAATCAGCAACTCCTTAGTGATCTTTCAATCATGGATTCTTCAATTAGATTCCAAATCAGTTGTAGTTCAACACCTACCAGGTACTAGCCAGTACTTTACTGGTATAAGGAAACAATTTCTTACTTCATAGGAAGATGAGGGTGAGAAGGCCCTAAATGAACTAGAATTGATTGTAGCTAGATTGGATGATAGGGTCGTCCATGCTAAAGAGTTTATGGACGATGATGAATTCATCAAGTCTGATGAATTTAAAAATTTTCTCTTTAGAGAAGAAAAATGAGTTAACATTTTCTTTAAAACTAGGGGAGTCACGTGAAAAGACTATTGAACTAATTGAGAAATTGCAAGCCTATGATTCCAACAGTGAAACACTAACTATAGAGGAGGCTAGAGACCTTGTTAAAAGAAGTGGTATGTTACTGGTTCCTGGATGGTACTTAGAGTCCTCTCTCTTGATTGACCAAATAAAAAGATAGGACCAAGTTGTAGCCTATGAGGCTTTCGGCCCAGATGGACTGTAAAGAGAGTTTGGATTTAATATGGACAACAAAACATTAGCAGTATGGTGTGTGGCTCCCTAGTCAAGCAAGCCTAGATTGATGGATATCTAGGACACAACATAGGGAAACCAGTTGATATGGAGGTTGCAGGATACCACTGGATCATAAATAGTCAATCTCTTGCATTATGCATCCTCAATGAATAAGGTAGTTGTTGAAGATTTGGAAACCAGGCTCGCCAAGATTTTCAGGGATTATGTTGCAGTTAGAAAGAAGTTTTAAGAGGAGCTAAAGAAGAACTATGTCCTAGAGGAGATTGTAAAAGGGGTAAAGGATGAAGTCAGTACCTTGAGGAGTTAGTCCAGGGAGATTAAGAAGTCTCTGATGTTGGGGTCCAGACTAAGCCAATAGAGGGCATATCTCTAGAAAGTACAATTGAGAAATTAATAATGGATATTGATCAACTTGCAGATACCAAAATTGTTGAGAGAGAGACATTGAAGAAAGTGGTATTGCACAAGATAAATATTTTAAAGGTAAAGTCTCAGGTTGTTCATAGTACTTTCATTTCTTTATAGGGTGCAAAATATAATTGTTCTAATGCTTTGTCAGTACTAACTCCATTATTTAATTCTTGGGGCCCATATTTATAATTCTTTGATAAATTGATTTTACTAATGGAAAAGAAGTTGGATCTACCTGATAAAATAATTGAAGTCAAGGAAATGTTGATATTAGTAAAGGAGTTATATGCATTTTTTATTGGTAAGTTGCAAAATATCTAAGAAAAGCTAGGGGTTTTTACATAAGAGTCTAAAGGGTATATCCCTATCATTGTGGACATGGAAGAACACTTAAAGGATTGGTAGGAATGGGTTGATTCTTTCAACCAAATTTTGAATGTTGATAAAGTGGTATCTTATTTTGTTGGTGATGTTGATATCTCAACTTTCTATGAAGTTGTTGATGAATTGTACAAGTGGGAAATTGATGTAAATAAGTTTTTTCCTTAGTCTTGAGCCATAAAATATGCCAATTGGAACAAGTGTCTTCAAGACTTGGATGCCGTTAGAGCAACGACCTTGCCATCAAAGAGGGAAATTATGGTTAGGGAGACCATAGGAGAGATTCAAGCCTTGCCGCATGGAAGCAGTTGAGACAGTTCTAGAAAATAAAATTGAAGAGCCAATAGAGGAAGGTTAGTTAATTCAAAAAGGGTATCTTATCTTTGAGGTTCACCTTTTGTGGATACACCTTTAGTGAAAGCCAAGACTGATTCTATAAAATCTAGGCTGCCAGCTGTCATTTTTATAACTACTTCCAAAGTTGTTTGTCAAAATTATTTGATGTTGACAACTCCAACTTCTCCCGCACATGAAGCTTGTTGCAATCCATCATTATAAATGGATTTCCAAGACTAGGAGAAGGACTATGAAATTTTGTAAATGAGTCTTTCTTTTTGAGAATAGAGGTCTCTATAGTTTGTCAAGTGCTGTGTAGAATTTTTGGTATTTTTGGCTTGTGCAAAGAAAATTAATGAAATAGAAGGTGTTCTATTTATTTATGGTGTGTTATTTTGAGTCTGGTCTGATATTATGATGTAATAAATTCAAGGAAACTAATACAAGGATTCAACATAAAATTGTTGCTCTAAATCTTGTCTCCTCCTATGATATTCTGTAATTTTTTGTGTCTTGTGATAAAAGATCTCAAGATCACAATTACAAGTTTATTAAAATTTTATTTCAAATCATACTTTTCTTTTGATTCAAGGAGTTAAGTAATTTCTTAGTATAACTTGACAGAATTATAGGGTGTTAAAGAAGGATTTGTCATAAGAAGAAGGTTTAAAGTCATATTAGATTTTCATTTACAAGGTAAGTGAATGGATCATCAAATCATGATGAGGATTAGTTCAAAGAATGTTGAATAAATAAGGCACTAATAAAAGAAAATGCAGGTAAGACAATATTCATTTTCTCTCACAGTTAAATATCAAAGTTAAATCAAATCTTTTAATTTCAAGTTGTGGATCTGAATTCTTAAAGCCCCTTCTTAGAGCTTGTAAGTGAGTTAATAGTGTGACTATCTCTCATAGTATTACTTAATCTTCATAAGTAAGAAAATAATCATGGGCATTTATCTGCTTTGTTAAGGATTAGCTAAAAGTTATGTTTTTAAGTAAATAAGTCCAATCCTAGGTTTACCCACCTGAATTTTGCAGTGTTCAAAGTGTAGAAAACATAAGAGCTTTGTTATTTGGTCCTTGTTCCTAATTGAATGTATTGATCATTTGGTTTAGCTAACCCCTAGGTACATCTCTTCACTATTCAAGGTGGTTCAAATTATGTTAAATCATAAGTCACTAACATACTCTACTATGGTGTTATTCATGTATGAGCTTCACCGCATGATGCACGTACACCTCACCGCACAGTCCACATACTCACCTCACATGTATGCCCCATCGCACGGTGCACGTACAATTCATTGCATGGTGAGCAACCATCATACGGTGGAATCATCTGTATGGTGATCAACAACGTATGTACGAGGCATTCTTAATAGTTTTCTTGCCTCTGTTCACACTAGACCTACTCCTCTTTCTCTCTTATGAGAAATCCTTCTTGCTTGCCCCTTTTCTACTCCTCTCTCTTGCACTTGCTATGTTCCTCTCGCTCCATTTAATACTCATTTTTATTATATTTTGACATAATTATTCTTTAATTCATAGTCAAATAAGTCAACCATTCATATATATCTTACTATAAGATATCTTATAATATCTTTAGAAAAAAAAAAATTAATTATATACTATTTCTTATTTCATATAATCATTAAAATATTTGGTTTGATAATTTTTATTTTAGACTTATTTTATATTTATATAAATTTTTTTATATTTAATTAATTTATAATTGTCTAAAAATATCGAATAAAAAAATTATGTAAAGTAAATGATTCCCTTAAAAATCATAAGTTAATATATAGAGTGAATTACAACAAAGAGTAAAGTTAGACTTTACCAACACTACTGTAGATTCGATATGTGCCACCCATTTATGTTACACCTCTTGACATCATAATTGTAAAGTTGACAACTTCCAGTATTTTAAAATGGTTGAGGAAGGAAACAAAAAATTAAAGAGCGAACAAACCGACTAGTATTTTCCAATTTCAATGAACTAGCAACTTGAGAGATTGACAATGATCTCATTTTCAATATTATAATATAAAAGTGGTAATCTTATTTCGTGTACCTCTCCTCTCCCTTAAACACAATTTCTAGAAATGGTTTTCTTATTTTAAAATTCCTTGGCAGGCAGCTTCATACGTCTCTATCGAAGTAGAGTAGTTTCCTATATCTTTCACTTTAATAAATAAAGATAATATCTAAAATTTACATTATTCCTCTTAAATCATAGCATCCCTTCAAATGCTTCTATTTAAGTAATCTTATTTTCTAATCAGAACATAAAAGTAGAAAGAAAGAAAATTAAAATACGAGAGATGGAAGAGAGTTCGATTCCTGGATTGCCTTACGATGTGAGCTTGCAAATTCTGGTGAGAGTGTTGGGAAAATATTACTCTCAACATATGTCTAAAGTTTCTCTCTCATGGAGGGATTCCCTAACAATAAGACTACTAAGTCCACTCGATTAAGAGATTTTCCTACTACAAATGTTAATAAGAAACAGTATACATTTTGATCTATAAATCTGCAACTACCTCTTGCTTAGAAAGATCCCTTGTGTGTTCTTTGTCTTCACTTGATTCCTTCACTATTCACTAGCCTCAACACTTCATCAATCTCTGTTGTAGAATCATATTTCCAACTTTTTATTCTTCACTGCATCACTCGACAACACATCAACACTTCAACTAGCTAGCTCATTTTTTATTCAATTTCATCATTTAAATAGACTTTTTTCCCCTCTCAATCTGCTTGATTAGGGTTTCCTCTGTTTATTCTAAACCATGAGATCATCCTCTTGAATTGATTCAATGAACTTGGCATTGATAAAACTTGTTATCATCACCTTGAAACTTGAACTTTTCTTGGAACTTGTACCTTCACTTTTTGCTTCTTAAATATTTACCATAGATCATCACCTTGAATTTTCCTGATCGTAGATCTCTTTAACTAACTCTTCATCATCCTTGGAATCTTCCAAATCATTATGTATCTTCATTAAATTTCATTATGATCCTTGTATTTAATTTGTGTTCTATGGTTAGTGCCCTTCCTTTTCCTTCAATTAAAATTTTGTTTTCTTCTCTTGGTAACTAATTCCTTGCACTCAGTAACTTGGATTCCTTTTTCTTTACTGAAAATTACTTTCCTTTTACTGAATGACTTCTTCCTACTTGGTAACTAAACTATTTTCTTTACTTTGTCAACTTTCTAACCTTTCTCACTTGTCCAATCTCCTTTATCGACTAGATATCATCAAATGTAAAGTAGAAAATAACTAAACCATTATTACCTTATCATTGTTTGATCTATATTAGCTTCCCAATTAAGTTCTTCAACTTCACTAACTCCTTCACAGCTTTCCACTTCCTCTTTTTCCTTAACTCACTCAACTTATATCATACTCCTAATGATATGATAACTTAATATAAACCAGAAATCAATTGCTTGACATCAATGACAAAATAACAACTGATATAATCCTTCTAAAATCTTGTATACCTCTAATCTCGGTCTTTATCATCATCATTTGGGGTTAATAATATCTCTCTTTGGTATTGTTGGCAACATTATCAATTGATTCAATGGCAATACTCTGATATCTCTATTATTATTTTACTATAGCTCTCTATTTTTCAATCTTCTCAGTAACTGTGTTGTGTCCTTTTCTCCCTCTAAACTTTAACATCTATACTTGTCTGAAATGTTGTCTTCTTCACATTTGTTCTTTAATCTGTATTCTCCTATTAGCTGCTTATTCTTACTTTCCATCTTTCTTTTCTTTTGATCATAAACTCTCTATCTTCTCCCTCTTTGTGCTCATCAACAATCTTCATTTATTTGTGATGCAGGAGCATCCTGGGTGTAAGAGCAATCTTGCATCACCCAAAAATATTTCTGTTTTTGTATTCAATAAGGGCTATTTTGTGCAGAGCTACTATTTATGGAAAGTTACTATTTTTGGTAATTTTTGTATGTGCCCAGAATGATCTGATTTCTTTCTTGGAGGTTGATTTTGGTCATATAAGTCTGCCAGTAAAGTTTCATTGCCAGATCAAGTGTAGTTTTGAAGATATTGAAGATTTTCGGTATTGGCAGCAGGGTATAGAAACTTCGAACTTAGTTTTGAAGGCTTTAGAGGCCCCGGATGAGGTCGAAAATTTGGGTGACAGGCGCTTGCGTTGGTTAAGCCTGTAGAGCGCTTCGTGGCATTTCCGAAATGGGGTTATAGTGGCCGAGCGGGTCAACTGGTGATGACTTATGGTCTTCGAAAGTTGGGCCACCTGAAATGGCGAAAAATAATTTTCTTCAAAATTTCTGTTCGGGTTTCAAAGGTTATCTTGAGCCGACTATGATGTAATAAAATGTAAAATAAAATAATTCTAAGTTTGGTCGGCCTTATTGGCTAAAATTCTGGAACCTTCCCAGGCGGTGGATAATTGCCTATATAAGGAAGGCTGTATTATTGTCTTAGGAGTTCAGAATAGTTCTGGGTAGTAGATCTGGGTAATAGTTCGAGGCTTTGTCCTACGGAATATTGTAAGGGAAATGCCCATGTGGCTTTGCATATTGTAATTCTGAAAGTTTGTAATTCCACATTTGTGGAGATAATAAGAAGCCAATTTTTTGTTCTTGCATATTGTTGTTGTTTCTCTATTTCTATTATGTGTTTGTGGTATTAAGGGGAGCACCCTTCATCAAGTGGTATCAGAGCAGGAGTTCTTGAGTGTGTAAACAGATCGCCGACTGTGAGGCAGTTTGCACCAGGACCGTGGCTAGGGTTTCAGCGCGCATCGCGAAAATGCCTCCACGAAAAGAACGTGGCGGAAGAGTTGGTGTTGTGACACCCGAGGTTAGAGAGCTGCAGAGACAAGTGCGAGCATTGCAAGAAGAGATTTGTAGAGGAATGAATCTTAATGTCAGAGACGAAAGCGAGGATGAAGCCGAAGAAGAATATCAAGAAGGAGAAGTTGAAATTGTGAACCAGGAGGAAGAAAGACTTTTTCGGGCGATTTCCAAGATTGGGAAAAGACCTAAGATTGAGGTTCCTACATTTTCTGGAAATCTTAACCCAGAGGAATTGATCGACTGGATCAATGAATGTGAGGAATATTTTGAGTATGAAGATGTTGAAGATCCTGATAGGGTCAAATTTGCGAAGGCCAGATTGAAAGGTCATGCGAAGATCTGGTGGCAAGAAATTCAATTGGAGCGAAATAGAAGAGGGAAAGATAAAATCACAAGATGGGATCGGATGGTGGATAAATTGAAGCGACAGTTCATTCTTGTTGATTACGAGCTTGACCTACTGAAAAAAATGCAAAGTTTGAAGCAAGCAGGAAGATCTGTTCAGGAGTATACAGAGGAGTTCTATCGACTTCTCATCAGAACAGGCCATGCAGAAGCTGATAAAGAGAAAGTTTCCCGATACCTTAATGGGTTAAGGCCAAGCATTCAGGAGGAGCTGAATCTGGTTCGAATGAACAGTATTGAAGAGGCATACCAGTTTTCCCTAAAAGTAGAGGAAAAGCTGAACAAGAAGTTTGAGAGCAGACAAAACGGAAGAGGTCGCGGTGGACGATCTGGTGGACGGTCATATGGTGGCCGAAATGAAGATCCGAAAAAGAAGGATGAGGCCAGTAGCAGTCAAAATCAGCGAGGAAATAATTCCAATCGCTTCCAGGATCAGAATAATAGAGATCAGAGAGGAAGAGGAAGAGGACAAGGATCTGGAAGAGGTGGCTTCCGTGGAACATGTTTTCACTATGGAGAAGAAGGTCATAGGGCATTTGAATGTCCTCAGCGCCAAGGCAGAACAGACAGGAGAAATGAAGGCCAGGCCAGAATTGCACATGTAGATGAAGATGCCAGATCATCAAATTCTGAAGATGCTGAAAGAGGAGAAACGTTGATTAACAGAAGAGTCCTGTTGAGTGGTGAGAATGAACCTGAGCAAAGGAGGAGCTTGTTTCGCACCAGGTGCAAGTGTGAAGGTAAATGTTGTGATGTGATTATCGATAGTGGAAGCACTGACAATTTGGTGTCAGAAGAGATGGTGACAAAGTTGAAGCTCAAGAGACAGAAACACCCACATCCATATCGGATTGCCTGGGTACAGGATGACCACAAGGTCATGGTCAATGAACAATGCCTAGTGAAGTTGAAGATCGGCGGGTACCAAGATGAGGTACTATGTGATATCATCTCTATGGATGCATGTCATATGTTATTGGGTAGACCATGGCAGTTTGACAGATGTGCTGTACACGATGGTCGTGCGAATACCTATTCCCTGACAAAGGATGGAGTGCGACATAAGCTAAAGCCATTGAAGGAGACCGAAGAAAAGGTATGTGGTAATGCAAGAATAACATTTGTTGATGGAAGGAAATTCCTAGATGGTATGAGGCATGAGCATGTATGTTTTGCTTTAATTCCAAAAGCTGGTAAAGAGAAAGTAGAAGATGTTCCTGTAGAAGTTGCAGATTTGTTGAATGAGTTCCAGGATATTATATCCGATAACGTGCCTGATGGATTACCACCAGTCAGGAAGATTAGTCATCAGATGGACTTGATCCCAGGAGCGAGTTTGACAAATAAGGCAGCACACAGAATGACACCTGTAGAAAGTGAGGAGTTGAACAGACAAGTACATGAACTGTTACAGAAAGGTTTGATCCGTGAGAGTCTGAGTCCTTGTGCTGTACCAGCGGTATTAGCACCAAAGAAGAATGGAGAATGGAGGATGTGTACAGATTCTAGGGCAATAAACAAGATCACAATCAAGTACAGGTTTCCATTGCCACGAATGGATGATATTATGGACTGTTTGAGTGGAGCTGTGTATTTCTCAAAGATAGATCTGAAGAGTGGATATCATCAGATTCGGATCAGAGAAGGAGATGAATGGAAGACTGCCTTCAAGACAAAGGAAGGACTGTATGAGTGGTTAGTCATGCCTTTTGGGCTAACCAATGCACCGAGCACTTTCATGCGGCTCATGAATGAGGTTCTGAAAGAATTTCTAGGTAAGTTTGTCATTGTTTACCTAGATGATATTCTGATTTTTAGTAAGACATTGGAGGAGCATATGATGCATATTTGTATGGTATTTGAGAAGCTGAGAGAAGAGAAATTGTTGATTAATTTGAAGAAGTGCAGTTTTGTGAAGAAAGAGTTGGTGTATTTGGGGTTTGTAGTTTCAGGAGAAGGTCTAAAAATAGACCCAGAGAAGGTACAGGCTATCTTTGAATGGCCTACTCCAAGGAATGCTACTGAGGTAAGATCTTTTCATGGTCTAGCTAGCTTTTACAGAAAGTTTATCAGAAATTTTAGCAGTATTTGTGGACCCTTGACTGAAACAATGAGAGGGGATAGAAAAGAGTTTAAGTGGACTAATGGGGCAGAAAAGAGTTTTCAATTGTTGAAACAAAAAGTTACAGAACAACCTGTTTTAGCACTTCCAGATTTTAATAAGGTGTTTCAAGTAGATTGTGATGCTAGTGGTACTGCAATAGGAGCTGTTATGAGCCAAGAAGGTAAACCTATTGCTTATTTCAGTGAGAAGTTGAATGATGCCAAGAGAAAATATTATGTTTATGATCAGGAATTTTATGCTATAGTTCAAGCATTAAAGAAGTGGAGACACTATTTGCTTCCTAAGGAGTTTGTTTTGTATACTGATCATCAAGCTTTGCAATATTTGAATAGTCAAGGAAAGTTGAATCAACGGCATTTGAAATGGGTTGAATTTTTGCAGAGTTATACATTTGTTTTGAAACAAAGGAGTGGAAAGTCTAATAGGGTTGCAGATGCTCTTAGCAGAAGGCAACTACTGCTGACAGAAATGCAGATTGAAGTGGTTGGGTTCAAGGAGCTCAAGAATTTGTATCCAGAGGATCCTGATTTTGGTGAAGCTTGGAAAGCTTGTAAAGAACCTATTACTCTAGACAGGATGAAATGGTTGGATTTCATCATCCAGGATGATATGCTATTCAGAGGGAGTCAGTTGTGCATTCCACGAAGTTCTATGAGGGAGAATCTCATCAAGGAGAAGCATAGTGGAGGATTGGCTAGACACTTTGGTCGTGATAAAACCCTTGCTTTGGTTGGTGAGAATTATTATTGGCCACAATTGCAGCAAGATGTGAAGAAGTTTGTACAGAGTTGTAGAGTATGTCAGATGGCGAAAGGAGTGAAGCAGAATACAGGGTTGTATCAGCCATTACCTATACCAGAGAAGCCTTGGGAGGATATCAGTATGGACTTTGTTCTTGGTTTACCGAGGACACAGCGGGGACACGATTCAATTTTTGTGGTAGTTGATAGATTTTCAAAGATGGCACATTTCATTCCCTGCAAGAAGACTAATGATGTTGTTCATGTAGCAGAATTGTTTTTCAGAGAAGTAGTGAGACTTCATGGTTTGCCAAAGACCATAGTTTCAGATCGGGACACTAAGTTTGTTGGATATTTCTGGCGTACATTGTGGAAGAAGTTAAAGACAGATTTGAAGTTCAGTTCATCACATCATCCACAGACTGATGGACAAACAGAGGTGGTGAATAGGAGTTTGGGAAATTTGTTGAGATGTTTGGTTGGAGATAAGCCAGCAGGATGGGATTTGATTTTACCACAGGCGGAATTTGCATACAATAATTCTGTCAACAGGAGCACTGGTAAATCACCATTCCAGATTGTATATGGAAGTAGTCCAAGAAATACATCTGAATCGAGGAAGATAGATAAAGGAGAAATAAGTAGTGCTGAAGCTGAGGATTTTGCAGAACACTTGAAGAACATCCATGAGGAGGTGAGGAAGCATATTACCAAGATGAACGCACAGTATAAGGCTAAGGCAGATGAGAAAAGGAGGTATAAGGAATTTTAAGTTGGTGATGAAGTCATGGTTCATTTGCGGAAGGAGCGGTTTCTAGTTGGTACATATAACAAGCTGAAAATGAAGAAGTTTGGGCCATGTAAGATACTGAAGAAACATGATTCAGGAAACGCATATGAGGTAGAATTGCCTACTGAGCTAAATATTTCACCAGTGTTTAACATTTCAGATCTGACAGAGTATCATGAAGGAGGTGTTGAAGATGAGATCACAGTAGCACAGTGGAGTATTCCAGCAACTAGTTCAGACACTAAGGAGATCGAAGATATACTGGACAGTCATATTGGCAGAAGCACAAGGAACAGGATATATGAAGAATATCTGGTCAAGTGGAAAGGACGACCTGTTGAAGATTCATCATGGCTGACAAAGGAGGAGATTAGCCGTCTTGGTTTTCCTCTGCACACCTGAGTCGTGACAGGGTCACTTCTCAAATTACCCCGGGTGTCTGATGCAGGAGCATCCTGGGTGTAAGAGCAATCTTGCATCACCCAAAAATATTTCTGTTTTTGTATTCAATAAGGGCTATTTTGTGCAGAGCTACTATTTATGGAAAGTTACTATTTTTGGTAATTTTTGTATGTGCCCAGAATGATCTGATTTCTTTCTTGGAGGTTGATTTTGGTCATATAAGTCTGCCAGTAAAGTTTCATTGCCAGATCAAGTGTAGTTTTGAAGATATTGAAGATTTTTGGTATTGGCAGCAGGGTACAGAAACTTCGAACTCAGTTTTGAAGGCTTTAGAGGCCCCGGATGAGGTCGAAAATTTGGGTGACGAGCGCTTGCGCCTGTCAAGCCTGTAGAGCGCTTCGTGGCGTTTCCGAAATGGGGTTATAGTGGCCGAGCGGGTCAACTGGTGATGACTTATGGTCTTCGGAAGTTGGGCCACCTGAAATGGCGAAAAATAATTTTCTTCAAAATTTCTGTTCGGGTTTCAAAGGTTATCTTGAGCCAACTATGATGTAATAAAATGTAAAATAAAATAATTCTAAGTTTGGTCGGCCTTATTGGCTAAAATTCTGGAACCTTCCCAGGCGGTGGATAATTGCCTATATAAGGAAGGCTGTATTATTGTCTTAGGAGTTCAGAATAGTTCTGGGTAGTAGATCTGGGTAATAGTTCGAGGCTTTGTCCTACGGAATATTGTAAGGGAATGCCCATGTGGCTTTGCATATTGTAATTCTGAAAGTTTGTAATTCCACATTTGTGGAGATAATAAGAAGCCAATTTTCTGTTCTTGCATATTGTTGTTGTTTCTCTATTTCTGTTATGTGTTTGTGGTATTAAGGGGAGCACCCTTCATCAATTTGTAATCATCAATAGCTTATTCTCCCTCTTTGACAACAATGCAAAAGATACATACTCATAGAAACTTTGTTCTAGAAGTGGATCATACCTAGCATGTATTGATATCTCATTACATACATAATCATTTTTCACAACTTTAGGCATCACCTAGTGAACACTAGCATTAAATCACAAAATAGATATTCTAATGAATCCTTGAATTGATGCAGCATGCATCTTGCTTTAGTGCATATTGGATAGGAGAAGGACCCCTAATTTACCTCTGAGATACTCAAAAGAATAATTTTTTAGATACAAGTAATGATACTTGATAGAAATGTATTTGGTCTTGGAATTCATCACCGGGTTCTTTGATATGTTGATAGCACTTGTATTATCATAGTAAATAGTAACTGGACCGATAATCTCCTCTTGCATACCTTCAAGTAGTTATTTGATCCATACAATGTTTGAAAAATTTATAGCTGGTGCTACATACTCTTCCTCGGCTATAGATTGTGATATACAACTCTATTTCGTACTCATCCATGTCACTAATCTTTATCACTATATAAAAAACCATGACAGAATATCAAGAAGAAATAAAAATAGAAGGGACAAAAACAAGGATAAGAAATAAATTAAACATAGTTAGCCAACCCATTAAAATGATTCATGAGTGACCCTCATGAATTAACTTAAATATATGTTTGACTATCTACAAAAAATAATAATATTAAATAGTGTGAAAAATGAGGATCTATAGAGGTAAGAGAAATGTTCAAAGATGGCAATGGTGATGCAACTTCATGTAAGTCATCACAAAATAGGAGATGAATGCCTTCAATGTTGTCATCCAATTGTGCAAGATGGGACTCTACAAACAAAGATACTATGTCTGATAGATATGCATCCCAAAGTGATAGATGTGGTATGAAAATATAAAATACTTGATGCAAAGAATCCATACAAACAAGTGATTGTGTCTCACTAGATGACCAAGTAAGACTAAATGGTGTTTTTGTATGAGTTGGAGGATCATGTGAGGCAACACCATGATTGGGAAGAATTTGTCTCATTTCCTCAATTTGATGAAACCAACATTCTTCTGTTGTATGCCTATACTTTCCACAATATCCACATTTGATTTTCTATTTATTAGGAGGATTCTGCAGAATACTCAAATGAAAGGGATTGTTTGTAAGCAACATGATCCCTTTGAGCCAAAAAAAATAAAAAATAAAAAAACACACAACCCCCACTTGTCTTTATATTCCCCTTATTTTTGGCACTTTATATAAGGGTTTCTTTGCAACCAAACCCTAAAAACCACTAAAAATGATATTGTATAATGATAGTGTGTTAGTGTGTCTATTGGAATTGTGATGAAAAGATATACACATATGCAAAAAAAATAAATTCAATTTTGAGTCGAAAAGAAAAAGTTATGAACAAAATAATTTTGTCACTTTACAAAATTAATCCTCCACAAAATTTTATGGTGAAAAATTTTAACTCCATTTTTTTTTTCCAAAAGTAAAATGGAAGGCCCAAAGTTAAGACCCCTAGTGTTGGAAAGCACTAAGGGCTAAAAGACCATTTGAGGAAGGGATAGACTCTCAAAAAAAGTTCTGACAGACTTTTCAAGCTTTTCTTTTAAAAGCTTTATTAAAAAAAAACCACTGACCCTCAAATTGACAGGCGTTGAGTTGGCTGCACTACATACATGGCCCATATGGACAGGTAGGGGCAGATGATGAGGCCAAAAGTGGCTTTTTTTCAAACACGTTGACCACCCTTTTCAAATGTAGCATTGCAAGGGCCAAGGTGACCTGTGTCAAGGGACTGTAGATCTATACTCACTGAGATGAGGATGAGGCGAATGGATCTCTTGCCTCACATTGCACTGATCTACCACCTACACCACGTGGATCTGCCACTTGATCGTAACCTACAAAAGGGTTTCATTGTGCTAAATAGAGATCACAGTCTAAGAGTATGATGGACAAACATGATTGCACACACATTATCTTGATAATGAATCAATCCGCCTTAATACCCTTCGTCACCTGATGAAATGGTCAAATCTAGGCTTCAAACTATCTCACACTACTCTAATGCCATGTAAAAACTGAGGATCTACAAAGATAAAAATGAAGCACAAAATAATGTGAGCTAGAATTTGACCTTGCATGGATTGAAGAATCAAAAGAGAAGAAGAGTACATAGAGAAAGAGTGAATGGGTCGAGCCAGAATTTGACCCCAACACTCAATGAGTGGTGGCGAATTGCCTCCCACAAACTTAGGATGAGATCTTGAAATGGAATTGACACCTCTCTCTAGAGATAACTCCTAAATGATGACAACTTGTGTAAAAAAGTGTCGAATAAACATGGATGACTAAGTAGACTTAATAAGCCTAAGAGTAATTAAATAAATACACTAACACATAGTAATTTGCCAATAGGCTATGTAGTGTGGGCATTACCACTAAAATTAAGTATTTCCTATGCTAAATTCCTATAAATTTCTCAAACAAAAAAATCTTATTACATTCTCATGTTTAGAAAAAATCCATTTACATTCCATTTTTTTAGACTTTCAAAAATTAAATACCTCATCCATGCTTGAACAATTCTAGTACAAATATATTGGATTCCAAAATCTCAGCGTGTTCCTTTTTAGGGATCCATCTCAAGATTTTGGTTATGGATTTCTTAGCTATTGTCCACTTGAGATAGAAAACATAGAGAAACTTAGATAGGGATATAATAATAAAATTGACAAATAACTTGGTACATGACCATAACAAATCAATATCTTGACCTATTTTTTTAAAATAAATTTGGTACATACATATAAATGTTCTTCATTAGAAAAACCTAATATTGTAGAAATCTAATATAAATAAAATACTTGAAAAAAGAATTATTTTAATTTTAATGATTTAGTTTTAAATTTAAATATTGAATATAAATTTTAAAAAGATAAAGACTTGTACTTAAATTAATTTTTGATAAAAAAAATATATTTCTTATAGAGAAATTACTCTATTAGAAAACTAATTAAAATAATCTCAAAAACTAAAGTTATATTCTCAACATTGCAATGATTATTTAAAATAATGATTTGCATGAGTAGGCAAAGAGGTCATCATTTACACTACGCACAGAGCTCCCCCACAACCATTGATTATCCAAGGAACTTAGTAAATGAATTTATTTAATAACTTTAAAATATTTGTGATTTAAAAATATAGGATAAGATCCACCACACAGGATGATCAAGATAAAATAGCCACAATATTTAAGGGTGATTAAAAATACTAATCACCCTAAGTGAAAACAAGATATAAAGTAGAAGAGAGGAAACAATAATCTTCTTTGGACAATAAGATGTTGAGAATTTTGTAAGTGTAATTAGCAAGTCATGGTGGGAAACTTAGGACAATTGTACTACTACTACAACTAATAAAAAATCTATTGCCAAAAATACATTTGTTTTCATCATTATGAACTAGGCTACTTCATAGAGAATAATATTGAGATATTTTTAAAGGAATTTGTAATAACTATATATAAAGTTAGTTCATAAAAGAAAAATTATTTCAAGATAGAGGTATTAGAAAAACCAAAAGTAGTAGAAGAAGTCTCTAAATATTTATTATTTTCTTAAATAAAAAACAAAACATAAAGTAGACTCGCTAATTCAAAATATGAATAGTTAAAAAAAGCCAAAATAAACTAAAGAAGAATTTATTTTGGTAGCTCAAAAAACCTATAATGAAATGTGAGAACTAAACAACTAAAATAGAAGGAATCAAAATCTACTATAATATCACCATGTCAATTGCATATGTCTAACAATCAATGAATTAATGGGATTTACCTCAACAACCTATGTAGGCAAAAATAATTGCCATAAAGGGGTAAAAGATCTAACAAAATTAACTATAGGCCTTTAAACCAAAAAGGGACTTATTGAAGCAAGAAAAAATGACTTTTAAGATTCTTCAAAACAAAGCCACAAGAGAACATCTAGACGAAATAAAAATAGAAGGGGAAAAAGAAATGATAATAAAGAAAGGATTATTTTATTTTACCTAAATTGTTTACTTTATTTAATGTGAGGGTCATTTTTTATCATACAACTTTTTTAATAAATCACAGTCATGTTAATTATGCTTATTATATTTATATAAAAAAATTAAATATAAAAATCAATTGTTATAATTATAATGATTTGATTGTAAAATGTTTAGAGATTCTAATCATATAATTGAGAGTATTATTTTTTTAAATGCATTTAATTTAATGTTATAGAATTAAATTTCATACATCTTTTATTTTTTATCAAGATTTCTTGGATTAGAAAAATAGTTTCTTCCTATAACTATTAAATATCATTTATTTTTAGAGATTAACTCTCATATTTAGATATAATATTTTGGAAGAATATTTTTTTCGGAAATTTAGTGTCTATAACTAGAACTAAGATAGGAGTTTAAAAAGGAATAGAAGTGTAAATTAGTAGCTTTTAATAGTACACATAAACGCCAAAGAAAATAGACTTTAACAATAGTTGTAGCCATATTTGTTAGTTATTTTATAATCTATTTGTAGATAATTTGAATAAATTTTTATATAAATAAAATAATTTTTTATATTTTATCAAAGATTTCTTTTGAGTTTCTATTGTCTTGTTATTTTTCAAACAAGTATCATTACAGATCTACATTTTGGTTTATATTATGCACTAGAATTACCAATATTCTACATTTATATTTTAATTTTCTAGTATGATGAGAAAAAAAGTTAAAATTCGGCAACAAATACTTTCCCTGGTGCTAATCCAAACCCTAATCCTAAATATTATATAAACTCTAACACATCCCATAATTCTAATCATAATCCTAAACCCTAACCCAAACCATAATCCTAACTCTAGCCCTAACCCTAACCTTAATGTTAAACCTAATTGTTTCTCTAACCTAAGAATGATGCTAAACTAGCTATATCACTAGCCCAAAACCTAACCCAAACTCTAACCATGAAGTAAATTTTAACCTCAACTCTAAACCCCAACCCTCACTTGGAGTATATGCTATATAATTAAAAACTAATTTATTCAATGTCTTGCATATGCCACAACTCTACTAGCATATGCATAATCTATATATAAAATATATTGAGATGTATTTAAAGGCATATAATGTTTTCATCATTCAATTTAATTAAAAAAAAATTAAATTAAAAAAATCAATACCTTGATACATATATATGTTAATATTATACTTTTTATATTTTTATTTTCTTACCTCTGTTCCCACTAGATGTCCTCTTTCTCTCTTCTAAGAAATCCTTCATGCTCACCTCTTTTCTAATCCTCCCAATCGTTCCATTTCTACTCCTCATGCTTCCACTTGCTATGTTCCTCTCACTCCATTTAATATTCTTTTTAATTATATCTTAACATAATTATTCTTTAATTCATATTCAAATATGTCAATCATCCATCCATAGATATAGATATATATATCATTTAAAAATATATATATATATATATATATATATATATATATATATATATATATATATATATATATATATATATATATATATATAATTTATTATTTCATATAATCATTAAAATAATTGATTTGATAATATTTATTTTAAACTTATTTTATATTCATATAAATTTGTTTTATATTTAATTAATATATAACTGTCTAAAACATATCGAATAAAGAAATTATGTAAGTAGACGATTCCCTTAAAAATCACAAGTTAATATAGAGTGAATTACAGCAAAGAGTAAAGTTATACTTCCCCAACACTACTCTAGATTCGATACGCAATTTGTGTTGCACCTCTCAACATCATAATTGTAAAGTTGACAGCTTCAGTATTGTAAAATGGTTGAGGGAGGAAATTAAAAATTGAAGTGCGGACAAACCGACTGTTATTTTTCAATTTCAATGAATTAGCAACTTGAGAGATTGACAATGACCTCATTTTCAATATTATAATATAAAAGGGGTAATCTCATTTCGTGTACTTCTCCCTTAAACACAATTTCTAGAAATAGTTTTCTTATTTTAAAATTCCTTCGGAGGCAGCTTCATATGTCTCTATCAAACTAGAGCGGTTTCCTATATCTTTCACTTCAATAATTAATAAAGATAATATATGGAATTTACATTCTTCCTCTTAGATCCTAGCGTCCCTTCATATGCTTCTATTTAAGTAATCTTATTTTCCAATCAGAACATAAAAGCAGAAAGAAAGAGAATTAAAATACGAGAGATGGAGGAGAGTCTCATCGTTGGATTGCCTTACGACGTGAGCTTGCAAATTCTGGCGAGAGTGCCAAGGAAATATTACTCTCGACATATGTCCAAAGTTTCTCTCTCATGGAGGGATGCCCTAACAAGTCCTGCTCTTTTTGCCCACCGAAGATGGCTGCGGGTAACGGAATCGTGGATGTACACGGCTGTGGTGTGCGAGCAGGAGAATCGACCCTGTGTCCTCTGGTTTGCCAGGGATGCAATTGCAGAGGATTCAGAGTGGTGGGCGTTGCCGTTAATGCCGATAGAGCACAGACCGATTCATGGATTCAGCTGCGCAGTCATGGGCGAGCTGCTGTTTGTAATTGGCGGCTTTGAATGGCAGGAGGAGAGTACAAGTTTTCCGGCGACGAACAAAGTAAGCGTGTTGAATGCCCGAACAAATCAGTGGAGTTGCGTGGAGGGCATGAACGATGCCCGGGCGAATTTCGCCTGCGGAGTAGTTAACGGTAAGGTGTTTGTTGCAGGTGGAGAGAGCTCCGTTGATGTGGGTACACAGAATTCTGATTTGATGGACGATTCCACAGACTGTAATTGCCTAAAATCTAGTGAAACTTACGACCCGTTGACGAACAAGTGGGCGGGTGTGGAGAAGATGATCCATGCCATGCATTTTGTGAGTGGGCGAGTGGTGGACAACAAATTTAGGGTTTGTGGGTTCGCTTGTGAGGGGGATTTGCAATTCTGTGAAGTGGCTGAGGTGTTCGAAGAAGCAGAGATGAAGTGGGTAGAGCTTCATCGGGAAAGTGCAGCTGGCATTTCGTTGTTTGAGACGGATGATGAGTCAGAGGGAGAAGCGTTTAAAAATGACCCCGTTCTCATGGCGTCGTTGTCTAATGCATTGGCCGATGTGGAAAATGAGACAGCATCAGAGGATTTTGAATGCAGACGCAATCCACAAGCCAGTCTTGTAATAACGCTGTGAGATGTTGTTAGCTTTGATTAAACTATTCAGATGTAATCTTAGACGAAAGAGTCTTATGTTTGAAATTAGTGGATGTGCGTTTTTATCATGATGCATTGGCTGTAAATTGGAAAGTGACGGGCGAAGACCTTTTCAACAAGCAACCTCGACCTCGGCTACATAAATACCACCTCGACACACAGAGCAGAGTTGAACATTTCCTTGAGAGAAGATTTGAAAAATTGAGCGTTCTCACGTGAGGGGCAACTTACTAGAACACTGAAAACTGAGATGATTCTCTATTTTGTCACTAAGAGTTGTTCGTTGTATGGTTTGCATTTAAGTATTTTTTTATGAAGTAAAATTAAAGTTTGTGTGTTCGAAATCATAGAAGATCATGACTAATAGATAGTTTTTATTTAAAATGTATCTTTTAAAATAATATTTTAAACATATATAAAAATAAAACATATGAATTTATAAATTATATTAAAGTAGAACTGAATCAAAACTTGCAGATTGACAAAAATGAACATATAGTTATCTCTGTTACTTTCCAAGTACCTAACTAGTCTCCTCAAAATAGATGAGGGCAATGATTTTATATCATGTTGTTCTATATTTTCATCCCAATAGATATTACTAAGTTTACAAGAAAATATACTTACATTTCAAACATTTAATAGAAATTTGATGCTCTTCTAACGTAGCATCTCCACACAGTCACCAACCAACTAAATACTCAAATTTTAATTGGTGTTATGATACCATGTGTCAGAGATGGTGAAAATATTATATTCAATTACTTCAAATGAGATGGTCTTACATTTCTTGACAATTTTCTTTATAAAGTCTTATTTCCATTATAAAACTACCACAACTTCGTGATAGAAAGGTAACTTGCTCACAACTAATTTATATTTATTATTCTAAACTAAAACTTAGTCTACACTAATGTAATATGCTAACATCTTGGCCATTTTGGGTGGGGTAGGAGTAAAAGAGGCCAGGGTGTAGTCCATAGGAGGTACATAATCAGGATCATCCAAATCTATCTCATACACTCCAGGTCATGATTGATTGGAAAAGGGGACCTCTTTTGGGGGAGTTTCCTATTGCCCATATGATATAAAGCCTCTTCATCAAACTGGTCATCATTTGGGTCTATAGACTTATTCAAGCATTGTACATAGATATTTTGTGTGAATTCAATCTTTAATTTAGACTAAGAAGGCTTTGTGGGTAAGGACAAAACTTTCACATGTTCCATAATAATTAAAATAAGTCCTTCATGAAGGATTTGTGCATTTTGATTCTTTGTATGTTCATTAATGTCGGTCTGAAGAGAGGCAAGAAAATTGTAGGAGATCAAAATCATTCTATTATGCCTCAAATGGTTAAATAAATGAAATGATAACTAGACAAGCTATTAAAGAGGTCATCCATACTGATGTATCTCATAACAACCTCAACTAGACATTTTTCCAAATGGGTTTGATGGTTCCCCAATCATAGCCCCCATCAATAGTTTTCTTGACCTTCTTGTGTTCATCATCCTTGAAGAAAATGGAAATAGATTCAATTGCAATTGCATGGTCTTTGTGGAACTTTTTACCTTTAATCAACATACCATTGACTTTAGTTATGAGCTCTTTAGTAATAGAGATGTCCATTTTTATAGACACATAGGTTTCCATTTTTGCATCCATCAAAAAAAGATTTGATAACCACTGAGTTGTAACCAGGTAATTTCTCTAGGTATGGTGTAAAACCTACTATAATAAGCTTTCCCCAAATCATAGGATTATTCTACCATTTTTTTCATGAAGTGGGCTCAACCGACCTGTTTCTATCACCTCACATTGAATAATAACATACCAAAAGAAAATTGAGAGCCAAGAAAGAATAGGGGAAACATAAATGAAAGAATGCCTAAAAAGTGTTTGGTGAAGAGAGTGGCTTGAATAGTGACCCAATAAATCTCCCACTTGGATATCTTTCCTTTACATCTCATCATGATCTACGAATAATTTGAGCTTTGAAATCTACCAAAACACCTAAGAATTATCGTCATCAGGCCACAATGTCTCCCTTCAACATGTTCAAATTTCATCAAAATTTTATCAGTTCTAAGTAGATTATCATTAATCCCCTAACAACACATATTAGGTTGATGTACCCAATAGTTTACAAAAAAGGTCGGCAACCCTATTGCCTTCTCAAAAAACATAAGACACAATGAACTCATCGCACCCCTTAAACATTTCTAAGCTATCAACTATAAGATTATTTATAGTAGAGTTCGGTTTCTGCATCCCTTTAGGACAATAGTTTGTCTCGCATCCCAACATATGCAATATATATGTTTCTATATTTTCTAATTTTATATATATTTATTAATTCAGAATCCTTTCAAAATAAAACATATGAATTTAGAAACTTACTTACTAAATTTGATATTTTGCATATATTATTATTTATAATTAAAATCTAGTTTTATATTTCTTTAGTCTATATATGAAAAATAAAAGTTTTTTCAAAAACTCACATTTAAAAAAAAAATTCTTCAGGTTCACACGACGATGATGATGGAGAAGGAAAAGTTGAGAAGATTCCTAAAAGATGGGCATGCCACCTTCTTTGTATACGAACTAAAGCATGGGTATGAATGGAGGAGGAACTTTGATGACCTCTAGATGTTTGAAAGGACCTACAAGAGACTCAATCAGGAAATCAAGAAGAACATCATGTCCAAGAAGGATGAGATCTTCATGCTAACTCAAATCCAGGAGCAAAAGAGCATTGGGTGGATGGAAGGACCCTTGGGATGGACTGCTTGGGTTGACACCCACTATGATGTTTTACATTAGTTTCTATTTCTCCTTTGAACTATGATAAACTCCGTTATACTTTGAGTTTGTGGTGAGGCAGGGCCTCTTTTTTTGTACTCTCGGTTGATATTGTTGTATCTCTTTTTAACCCCCTTATATATAATACAAAAATAAAAGTTTTATATTATCTTTTAATTTATATTAATTTAGATTGTTTTAAAGGTATAACATATGAATTTAGAAACTTTCTTTGTAAAAGATTATGATTTTTTTTTAAAAAAAATCATCTATATTTTGTTGTAGATTCATTTATTTTTTATTTTTTAAAAATAAACTTTCAATATTTAATTTATTTTATTTTGAAACAAAAGACATTAGAATGACCAAACCCTAATAAAAACAATATTTATAAATTCTTTTTGCTCTCTCTGGTTTAAAATTTTTAATATTTATCTTAAAACAAAAGACATTAAAATAAGGCAATATTTATAAAATACTTTTGTTCTCTCTCGATTATAAATTTATGGGACAAAGATCACATTCCCACAAATCACGTAAAGGAAAGCATCCCACTGGCTATTTAATGCAATGCATTGTATTGTGGGAGGTTTTAAGTGTGATCCTCATTTAGTTCTCTTTTCTTTGTATTAAAGAGGCTGGGTGATTTCCTCCCTCCTGTATTATTATTCCGATGCTCATATACTTTATTTTTTCTAATTTTTTTATATTTTAAAATCAGATCTCAATTGAATTTAATGAATAACTTTTAACCGTCTCCACATTTTCAGTGAGGAAGGAGACGAGCTACTCCCGGGAACTTGAGAATAAATGTGTGAATCTACTTGTGTAAATGTGCAAATCTTGTTCCGTAGATCCAATTCAGCAAGATTATGTTTGTTCGTTACAATGCCGACGCTCAAGTAGATCGTGGCATGTGCTACACCTCCACGCACCCCACGTTTGTTTCATGTTTTTATACTCAAGGAGAGGTGTTTCCAAAAAAACGAAACGTGGCAGATGCTTCGATAATCTACAGAATGATTACGAAGTCTTCTATTTCCGAGCTTCAGTTCACCGATGCGCAAATTGTAAAGGTCTAATTTGCGGCTCACGAGGGGGATGATTTTTTACTCTTCCTCTTATGAAACCCTCTACTTCACTCGCGTATTTTTGAGCTTCTGTGCTGTGTATACATCCCGGGATTCGAATTTCAAACTTGATTGAGTTTCCGGTAAGGATTGGAACGTAAGCTTTGATATTCAGCTCAATGCGACAGCAGCGCTGGTGGGATTCGAACCGCGGACGTAGCAACAGTAGAAAAATGGACAAATCAGCAGGCAAGTTGATGTACCGCTCAATTTTCTGCTTTGTGATTATGATGGTGTTCGTGTTATATCCTGTTCAGTATTCCATTCTCAGCCCCAACGGATCTGAGGTAGCTGCGCCTCAAATCGCCATCAATTTACAGAGACACCCCCTGGAAACCCTAACTAGAATAGAAAACCTTCCGCCGCAGAGGGCTTCTGTGAAGGCTCTGAAAATAGAAGATCATAAAAGCGATCCTTGTGGGCGAAGATATGTTTATGTGCATGATTTGCCTCCCAGGTTTAATGAGGAAATGCTCAGAGAATGCCGGAGGCTCAGCCCGTGGATTAACATGTGCAAATTCATTGTAAATGCCGGGCTTGGTCCTCCATTGGAGAATACACAAGGGGTTTTTTCCAATACCGGGTGGTATGCCACGAACCAGTTTTCCATGGACGTTATTTTCCACAACAGGATGAAGCAATATGAATGCTTGACCAACGATTCCTCTCTGGCGGCTGCTGTCTATGTTCCCTTCTATGCGGGACTTGATATCTCGAGGCATCTCTGGGGACATAATATTTCAGTCAGGGATTCTGCTTCGCTGGAGCTCATGGATTGGCTGATGAGCAGGCCGGAGTGGAATGTCATGAGAGGGCATGATCACTTTCTTGTGGGTGGCAGAACTACATGGGATTTCAGGAGGCGGAGTGACGAGGAGAGTGACTGGGGTAATAAGCTGCTGTTTTTGCCTGCTACGAAGAATATGACTATGCTTGTGGTGGAGGCCAGTCCCTGGGATAAGAATGATATGGCTGTTCCTTATCCAACTTACTTTCATCCCGCCGACTACTCTGAGATTGTGGATTGGCAGAACAGAATGCGAAGCCTGGATCGGAGATCTTTGTTTTCATTTGCTGGTGCGCCCAGGCCAGAGATTGCCACGTCCATCAGAGGGCAGATAATGGACCAGTGCAGGAATTCGAAGGTGGGTATGTTGTTGGAGTGTGAAGTGGGTGCGAGCAAGTGCAATTCTCCTAGTGCGATCATGAAAATGTTCCGGAGGTCTGTGTTCTGCTTGCAGCCTCAGGGTGATTCATACACTCGAAGATCGCTCTTCGATTCCATGCTGGCAGGTTGCATTCCTGTTCTGTTTCATCCAGGTTCTGCGTATGCCCAGTATTTCTGGCACCTCCCGAGGAATTATACTACATATTCGGTGTTCATTGCTGAGGATGATATCAGGAAAAACAATGTTAGCGTTGAGGAAATACTGCTCCAGATCCCTACGGACCAGGTGAAGAGAATGAGAGAGGAGGTGATAAACTTAATTCCCAATTTAGTATATGCTGATCCTCGATCTAAATTACACGGTTTCAAGGATGCCTTCGATGTGACTGTGCAATCAATGGTCGATAAGGTTACCAAACTTAGGAAGGAGTTATTGGTAGGGGGTTTGGTTGAGGAAGATAAGGGATTGAAGCAAAACACGAGAAAGTGGCAAGGACTTAGAAGGGATGGTGAGCGGACTTGGGATGAGTTTTTCTCTCAGCCAGAGGATTTGGGATCTGGGCAATCCCGAACAGATAGTGTAGGAGATAATAATGGGATTGCCCAGTCCAAGAAAAAATGTTGAAGTCTCTGCTGACAAGTAGAATCAATCTCAGGGTCAAAGACTTTTTTGAAGGTTAAATCTAATTGAAATCATGGGCTAGCAGCAGGAGCTTGAGCTCATTCTTTACACAAGGTATGGGGCAGACGGCAGGTCTAATATTAACTGGTTTTCTGCACTTCTTTATACTATAATTTTTTTGTTTCGTAGATCATTTCTATGATCTATTTACACCAATAAAATCCTTTTTCAAATTTCTCATTCATGGGGTTTTCCTATATTCTCAATAGCTACAGCTTTCGGCAAGGATTATTAATTCGGACCCTGTCATATATTTCCAGTCGGCAGATTTTGGGTCCTTTACATTGGACAGAAACTGACTGACATATGCATTTGTTAACCTTTCACAGAGTTGTATATTTGGATTTCTATTGTTGCTTACGACACAGGAGAAGAGAAGATTAGGGAGATGCTTAATGCTAGTCTGTTAAATCTGCACGATGAAAATCCTAGCTTCTCTTGGTGTTTGTAAGTGACAAATTTTTTCTCATATTAAATGTTTGTGAACCACTTTCCGATCGGTTATTTTAGGTAAAAAATCTTGTTACATCTACTACATTATCGAAAATTATAACAATATGCTCCACAACATTATGGGGATGCCAAGGGCAGCGGGAGGGATGGACTACAGTATGTAAATTTATGCATAAATGGGAATACTCAAATTTCTGCAAGTCTAACTGCACATTTTATAGGCTTCGACATTCATACGATGTAACAAATTCGGTATCAAAATTGAATAAAATTTTCAAAATGGCAAAGATATGGCTGAATTGAACAGCGATAGCAGTATGACAGCAATTAAAAATTTGAACTAAATCTGAATTTTCCTTTTGCAAAATATATCATTTTTCATAGATAATATCGCTCAAACTGATAGCAATATAGTCATCTTAAATGGTATCATGATGGAATTACTGTTAGCTATGAGCTGAAACTTATAGATGATGACAGAGACTTGGTACATAACCATTATAAGCAAGATGCTTCTAGATATTTATATTCTTTTCTTTGATAACTTTCTTTATTTATATTCTTTTCTTTGATAACTTTCTTTCTTTTTGAAACCATGTGTTTGCTTGTATTCTTGATTCAACAATTTTATTAATAAAATAAGATCTCACTCTACTTATTTTTCTTCAAATATATATTTTATTTATATCATATATTAATATCTATTTAATTATGATCTTATACGAGTTTGAAGACAAAAGTTTTAATTTGAAAAAAGAACTCTTAAATACAAACAATACAACCGGCAAAGCTTAGTGACAAAATAGAGAATCATCTGAGTTTTCAATGTTCTAGTAAGTTGCCCCGACGTGAGAATGCTCAACTTTTCAAAACTTCTCTGTGAAGGAAATGTTCAGGTCTGCTCTGTGTGTTGACGTGACATTTATCTAGTCAAGTCGAGGTTGAGATGGCTTCTTGAAAAGGACTACGCCCGTCACTTTCCAATTCGCTAAACAAAATTATTTCCCTGAAAATAATTATTTCCCTAAGAAAAGAAACTGATACAAAATTCGAAGGTACCCCACCGGGGCTTACAATCAAACACAACGCAAGTTTGAATGGACAGCCTGCACGCTATCTGTGTTGAATATCGACTCCTCTCTATGCCATTTTCTAATTCTGTTGTCATCTTTGAGAAACGACTGTTCACATTTTCATTTTAATGGCCTGATTTTCAATTCTTGACTGGCATGGTTATTCTCGAAAACCCGTGTTCACTCCCATTGAAAACTCATGTTTGGAAAATAACGTACAAGATGCTTTTCACGAGTCTCTCACTCAATTTTTTTAATTATGATGTGGTGGCTCGTTTATTGGAAGAATACAATGATTTATTTATGAACTTCTAAGGGTTCATTTGGTTGTTGGAATTAGTTATTCTTGGAATTGTCAAATACTAGAATTTGACAATTCAGGAAGTTTTAAGTTCGGAAAATGATTTCTGGAATATGGTTGGAACCGTTTGGTTCATCTAGGATTCATAGTGAGAAGATGCATCTTCTGTGTTTGGTTCCATAATTCTGAAATTGGAATACCACCACCAGAATAAAGTTTTTACAACACAATAGGGTTTGACAAGTAAACTTGGAGTAACCTCTTTAATACAAATGAATCTACATAAAAATGAAATCAAGGCTTTCAACATTGCCAATTTTGTGCATATCCTCTAATCATTACATTCCATGCGATGACATCTCTTTGAGGAATTATGTAAATAGTTCAGGGTCTTTGTATATGATTTCACATTTCTCATAGATATATGATTCCCATTGCAACAGATTCCCATTGCGAGGCCGGAAAGGGAAGCAAGAGTGTCAATCCACCACCGCCATTGTCTCATTGCAGGGGATGGGGATGGCGAGGTGGGTAAAACATCAAAACCATTTCCACTTGTGGCTTCTTCTCTTTCCCCTTCTGGTTCCGGCCCTCCTTTTTTATTCTTTACTTTGCCTCCTCCGATCTAAATCCCTTTCCCTCCCTTTGCAAGCAATGAAGGAGACTGCTTTCCCTTGGAAGATTCAAAAATTATATAATTCCATTTACAATCAATTATCATTTTAGTAGAATTGGAATTGATTTTCCAATTCCACCTATTTAGATGGAAGATTCAAATCTAAGTTTTCGTGGTAAATGGGAATTAACAAATCCCTATTCCATTTTTATATTTTGAAAACAAACTTAGAAGATGTCAATAATGGAATTTGACAATGCCTATTCCATGTCAATTCCACCAAAAAAATAGACCCTCAAAAGATATTCACTAAATTAGGTTTACACTCATGTTTATGAAATCTAAATTAAAATTTATTAAAACCTCTGAAAAATTAACTAATTGTTTCTGCAAAACATAATTAAATTGAACTCAAAGATTAATTTATATGTAAGTATATTCAAATTATATATAAAAATAAATTGATATACCTTCTTATCATTTGACAAAATATGATACATCAATTATTATCAGGTAAACATTTTTTTATAAATACATCCTTTATATTAATATAAAATAATTAATACAATATTCATGATAAAAACACACATCCACTAATTTTTAATACAAGAACTATCTTACAAACATAACTTGACAAGCCAATGAATTTATTTAGATTTAGCGGCTATCCTCTAGTCCCCACCAGAGCAAGTTAAATCTTGTTGATGTTCCACAAGACTCATTTTTGTATGATTACATCTGAATAGGATAATCAAATAAAGGCAGATTACTTAAAATGAAGCGTCTGACGCTTCGATAAGGGTTTAAAATCAAGAATATAAATCCATATCTTATCTTTATTTAAGTGAAAGCTATACGAAACTACTCTACTCAAATACAAATACAATTACAAGCATATGAAGCTGCCTGCGAAGGAATTTTAAACTAAGAAAAATAATTCTAGAAAGTTTGTTTATCAAGTGAGAGGTAGCCAAAATAAGGTTACCCCTTGTGCATTATAATATTGAAGAGGAAGTCATTATCATTCTCACAAGTTGCTAATTCGTTGAAATAGACAATTACAAGTCGTGATATTGCTGTCAGGATATATATATATATATATATATATATATATATATATATATATATATATATATATATATATATATATATATATATATATATATATATATATATATATATATATATATATATATATATATATATATATATATATATATATATATAGTAAGCTATGAAATGAGTTGTTAGGAATATGAAAACAAGTTAAACATTCAACAAAACAAATCAAAACTACAAATAAGTTTAGACTAAAATAAGAGCTTGAAGAAGGGAATCCAAACCACCAAAAGCCTTTGTAATGTTTAAATTTTGTCTAAGATTTGGTATGTGTGCTCAAGCTTCAATGGATTTAGGATGATTTTGGCATTATAATGGTAGTTTGGTAGTTTTTAGGTTTTCAAATTAGCATCATA
Source organism: Chamaecyparis obtusa (assembly GCA_027943335.1). Taxonomy (NCBI): domain Eukaryota; kingdom Viridiplantae; phylum Streptophyta; class Pinopsida; order Cupressales; family Cupressaceae; genus Chamaecyparis; species Chamaecyparis obtusa. Next base: position 179,693 of record BSBK01008305.1, on the reverse strand, counting down.
ACTTTTCATGGAAGGTGGATGAAAATGAAGGAGAAGAGGGCTCAATTTATTGGCAAGGGGAAGGTCAAATGGACGGCCAAGATGCAAAGTTGAGGAAGGGCTAAGATGTATTTGATAGAGAGCACATGGATTGTGCTTTCTCAAATGCATCTCATTGTGACAAGTGTCACAATGGGAGATGTTGGAAGAAATGGGGTATGTGACCATTTTGGGAGATGTGAGAGGGGACAAATGTGTAAGAGAAGGATGGAGTCTGTAAGGGATGTGTAAGAGCATTTAAAGTTGACATGATGTGAGAGAATTGGGAGATGTGAGGATGTGACATGATGGTTGACTTGGGTTGGCTTAAGATTTCTTAATCCATGGATTATGATTGTGAAAATGTTTAGGAGGTGATTAGGCTTGGATTAGGAGGCAAGTGGGTGGTTTAGGAGGATGTGAGGGGAGGAGAGAGAATGAGTGGAGGGTTGGATTAGCTACTCATAGGTCATTAGCTAATTAAGACTAATTAGCATGGGTGAATGGGTTGGGTTGAGTATGAACTACATGTTAGGAGTTTTGGAATGGGTTTGGTTAGGGTTATGGTTGGGATTAAATATTTTATTTAATTCCAAGTGGGAGGAAAATGGGGTTTCATGAATTAATTTAAATAGATAAGTATATCTATTTAAATTAATAGAGCAATAGGGATTAATTAATTATATCAGACTATAGGTTTGTCATTTAGATAATTAATTGGACTATAGTTAATTAATTAAATTAATTAACTAGAGGTGACATAAATTAACCAAATAATATTATTTAATTAATAGGATGTCTTAGGAGAAGACTAAATAAGATCACTTAATTTGTGTAATCATATTTAGGTGTCTACATTTTTCCCCTCTTCGACATAGTGTTAAAATAACACTATTTCAAAGACGTTCAGAAATAATAGATGACATGAAGAATTGACTAGATGGTGAAAATGTCCTAGATTATCGGTCAGGAGGCTTAGACTGGGTGATGCTCCCTCGAGAGGGTGATAGGAAAACATGAAAGGGGTCTGGCGACGTCTCGAAAAGAAAGGCAAGGAAGGGGTGCTATGGGTGAAAGAAAGGGTATGAACGGGGAAGATGTTAGCTTGTGGTGACTAATCAGAAAAGTACTATCCAGGAAAGTACTGTACACTTTTCCTCCTGACCTCGCCGGGGTTCAGGGCCGGGCCGGCAGCCCCCAAGAGCAGGGGTTCGGGGGCGCAGCCCTCGAGGAAATTTTTTTTGAGGCCGACTACTTATAACTCATTCTAACCCTAAAGCGGGAAAAATATTGTATAATATGGCTTAGGGTTAGGGATTTTCATGATGTATGATTTTAGTACTTGCGGCAGAATTGGGCTGTAAGGGATTACAGATTGTAATCAGGTTGTAATCACTAGATATAATATTGGACTCGCTGTTGGTGGATGTAGCCCAGGGATTGGGTGAACCACATTAAATTTGTGTGTCTTGTGTTCTATTCTGTGTGGTTTATTATTTTTTGATATTAGTTATATTTGCACATAATTGTTATTTCTGCCTTGTTAATCCTAACAGAAGAAGGGGATAAAAAAGATAATTGTGGCAAGAATCAACATGAGGGGAAGAAAGTGTAGATAAAAAGGCATTTGGGAGAAAAAAATATAGGGCTCAGAAGGGGCTTAAAAGGGGCCGAGAGGGCTAAAAACAAATTATGCACCTGTTATACACTAAGTTTGCACCCTTATCTCAAGCTCTCGTAGTCTTGATAACCTAGTATAACATGGGAATCATCTCCAGGTTGTGGGACCTATGCTAACTGAGATGAGACCTCTAGGTTCTAGGCTGGTTCCTCTTGGATAATCACCCTAATTTGCTTTTAGACATGAAAAGTAAATATTTTGAGGGAAAGGGATAGAAGGAATGCTTGGAAAGGGAAATGACTGAAAGCAAACTACCTACTAGGTGATACACCAAAATTAGGGTTTGGATCTCAGTATAGAGAAGTGGAATCAATGAAAAGCTCAGGTCTAGTAGGTCACAACTTACTGAATATGCTTGCATAAGTATTTCATAGGAGGGCCTGAACATAAGACACAACCAATGACCTGCAAACAGACATTCACTTCTATAAATCGGTGTAGGATTGAGACAAGACTGTTAGGGGCTGAAGTATACCCTCAAAAACATCTAAATCAGATCAAACACAATGACACACAAAATTACAGAAAGCAAGAGGGGTCAGGAACCCTAAGTTCTCACTGAAAACATGCATATACTTTGATCCAATAAGAAATAATTTAGACAAGGAAGCATAGGGACAGAAACAATGTCACAAAATACCTCTCCAATATCTGAATCATCAATGAAAGATTACAGAATGTAGAAAACCAGAGGGCAAAAAAATGCCATAGATAGCCTTCTAAGAAAGAGACTTTCTTCTTTACAAAATGTAAACTCTGAGCTTCAAAAGCTCTAAAAACATTATATGCATACTGAACTGCACGCAGGCAAGAGTAAAAAACCTAACTAGGGTTACATAAATTTCTATATAATAATCACAACCCTAATTCTATCAAGTTTTATCATAAATGTATCTCTACAACATCATGGCCGATCAGATATTTTATTTGAGTGCCCATCCCTATATTGAAATAGTCGGCGGACAAGCAATCTGAACTTATCTATCTTTCTGCAAAAGTCTTGCCATGAATGCATAACTGGTACCCTTTCTGAGATAAGAAACGACCCATGATGGTCACCTAGATATTTCCATCATCTTCCTTTAACTGCAAAATGTCCTGGAACCATAAATTTTTTGAGCTACCTTGTCACTTGCGGCCTGCAAATCAAATATTGGCAAAAATCCTCTTAGAAACATTTGAATTTGAAAACTAATGGCTAGCCGGTCATTTTAAAACATAGACGTTGATACCCTTTTCTTCCCAACAAACGAACAGCTCAGATTAACCTTGAAACGGTCGCGAAACCCTCTTGAAAAGTGAAATCCATATCAGCAAGTTACGACCAATGAGATTTTAGCATGTCAGCATGTTTGGACCCACCTCGATTTTTCTCCCTTTAACTCATTCAACGACTATGTGACTGAAGACTTATTTTTAAGTCACAAAATCCTTAGCTTTACCTTAGTCCAGTTAGGTGATTCAGCGAACAAGGTATTTCATTGAATCGCTAGGTCTTTTAACTAACCCTGGGTTCATTAAGCGAATGCAAGAATTCCTTCAGTCATTGAGTCGCTTAATACTTTACTAACCCTGGGCCTAGACTGCCACATGGCATTCTCTTATTCATTCTATTCACCTCATCAGCAAACACCTCAGCTCTCCCCTGACATCAGACCCACTTAAGACAAGATTCTAATCCAACGGCGAGGGCAAGATCTCATACCCTTCGAATATTCCTTCAGATCATATGCCCACCGTAGATCCTCATTAAACTATGACCCTACTAATACATCAGTCCACCTAGAAGTTCTCATCAGCATGCGGCAACCAATCACATTCAAGCACACCAGAAAAGAGGACCCACCTAACAGAGCTCGGAGATAAAGTAAGATCAATGGCGGGTGCATGATCGCATGTGTTAGAAAGATTCCTTGCGAACATGCGCCATCCGTTGATCCTCTGCAGATGTCAGAGCCTTTTAAAATGCTAGAAACTTGGTCCCACTGATACATTTCTGAATCACTACCATGTGGACCAATGAGAAGCCACTGTTTGTGTACACGTAGCAGTGGACCCGCTAGGTGTGAGGAGTTACGTCACCAAAGAGAATCAACGGTTGTCTCAGAATCACATACCTTTGACACATTTCATGAGAACACACGCTAGCTGTAGATTTCCAAGCTTCTGACATCCCTAGGCCCGCTGACAAAATACAAGTCATCAGCCTTCGACCAATAAAAAACCTCTAAGTAGGACACTATGGCAGTGGACCCACAAAAGTTTGAAGCGCTGAGAAAAGGGGAAGATCGACGGCTATCGCGAGATTGCATGCTCTGACACAAAGCCTCGTGAACTCATGACAACCATCAGATCCTGTAGAACTGGGACCCCCGCAAGCTAAGACTGCCAAACACTTAGCGACTACGTGACCGAAAAGAAGTTAACCATTTTGCTGAGTCGCTAGCTGGGAAAAGGTAACCGCCAAAAGACTGAGACAACCAGCGACCGAAGGAAAATAAAGCACTCGTGGGTATTGGGATCTTTAAGTGGCCGATAAAGTAATGACCAAAAATGGTCTAGGGTCTCTTAGGATTTTTTGGGCCATAACGACTACCTTTTTCAAAATTTTAACTTGCAGACCAGAGACTTGAAATAATTGCAGAGGCCAGAAGACAAGGCACAAATTCATGAAAATCAGGGATGCTTGGCAGGATAAAAGCAAAGATTTGGAATAGGTTTTATTCAAATTTGCGTGCACATGAAAATTAGGGTAACATTTTGGTGATTTTTGCTGGATGTCAACTTACTAGACATAGAAAACCAATGGCCTTAAAGTAATCCATTGGGCATGGAATCATCAATTGAGCACAAAACCTTGACAGAGGGACAAAACTAGAACCAGAGGAACAAACCTTTGCACAGGCACTTCTTGAAAAGCAGGAAACTAACCTAGAAAATAGGGAAAGGAAACAAAACATACCTAACCTAAACTAACCAGTACATAACACCGGTCAGACAAAACCATTTACCATTTGTGAAAAATAACTTCCCATCCTTCTCAGATCACAATAATCCACATGTCTCTGGAAAGCTATTAAAAGAAAAATATAGGAGATATGCAAAATCACCTTCTTGACAAGGATTTGACTGATATGGATTTTACTCACTTGGTCAAGCTGATTGTAAGCACCATCATTCTGAGGAGAAACAACAAGCAGTAGTAAGACCCTACTTACTTGGTCAATGGGGAAAACAAGATGATATGGCTCATTCTCAGCCTCAGCTTCTGGTGGAATATCATATTGGGATGCTGGCATAGTTTGTACTCCTTTGATAACCACCATCTTGGCCAAATGCCTGATAGGGCAGCCATGGGAGACGTTAGACTTGGAGCTCTCCTTGGTAGACTCAGGCCTCTTAGAGATTATTTCAGTCTGATTGATCTCCTCCTTATGCTGACCGAAAATGACTATCTTCTGTAGACTGTAAGTGTTCTTTGGAAGTGTGGGCTTGTCATCAAGATGCAAGCAAAAGTATTCCATCTTGTCCCAAAATTGATCTTCCTCTTCTTCTTCTTCTTCTAGATTTTCTTGTAGAAGTATACCATTGTCAACACAATTATCATGATTTACTGAGAACTCATTTGTCTTGACTTGTTCAGAGAGAACCTCTTTTAGATCAGTAATCTTCTGCTCAATGATCTCTTTTTCTTCCTCTATTTGAGAACATTTCTCAATCTACATCTGATAGCTTCTTTTATATGTTTCAATTGTAGAAGTTAGGAATCTTATATTTTTCTTGAGATCCTACAGCTCCCTCTCATGAAACTCCTCATGAGCTCTCTGTTCTTTTTCTTTCTCAATCTGGAATTCATTGCCTTTGTCAAACATGGCTTCTATCAAAAAATTTTGGTCTTGAACCACCTTTTCACAATTATTCTTATGAACCTCTAATTCTTCATAAGCATCCTTCTGAGCTACTAATGTTCTTTGGAAATCTTCCTCTTTTTTAGCTATAGCAGCACTAACCTTAATCAATTTTTCTTTGTAAACTTTGTTCAGCGTTGCTAGATTACTTGCAAGGGTTGCTTGACTTTTTTGCTGTCCTATAATGATTTCTTCACACTACTTCCATCTAGCATTGAACTGCTCCTTTTCTTGTGTCTGCATATTCCTTTTTTGTGTTTCCAACACCTCCTCATAGTGTCTCTTTTGTGCTTCCAACCCTTCAGCGAGCTTAGCCTGATTTCTTTTGTATTGCTCTGCCAGATACCTCCTATAACCTCGATCCTATTGAGCCAAAGCTTGTTGTTGTTGGATCTAGGCACGATAAGCATGCTCTTTCAAGGAAAGCATCTCCTCTTGAGGCTGCTGATATGTGTATTGATGCTGCCATGATACTGGAAGTTGGGTGGGTGGGGGGCAAGCATGAGGTGTATGTTGCTCCATTGGTGCAACTGGATAGTCTTGCATGAAATTAGAAGTACCACTATTCTGATAAAGTTGATCTCCATGAAATGAAGGGATGTCTTCATGATAAGAAGGATGGTAGTCCATTTTAGGTACTGAGTCTGCTTACAACCAGAAAATATGAACTCAGAGTCACCAGATATGCAAAACAATGACCTCTCAAAGGTCTACAATCTACTGGATGCATATCAAAACCAGCAAGAACTATGAAAACTATGACCTCTTGCTCCCACTGGGCATGCCAAAATTGTTATACACTAAGTTTGCACCCTTATCTCAAGCTCTCATAGTCTTGATAACCTAGTATAACATGGGAATCATCTCAAAGTTGTGGGACCTATGCTAACTAAGATGAGACCTCCAGGTTCTAGGCTAGTTCCTCTTGGATAATCACCCTAATTTGCTTTTAGACATGAAAAGTAAATATTTTGAGGGAAAGGGATAGAAAGAATGCTTGGAAAGGGAAATGACTGAAAGAAAACTACTTACTAGGTGATACACCGAAATTAGGGTTTGGATCTCAGTATAGAGAAGTGGAATCAATGAAAAGCTCAGGTCTAGTAGGTCACAACTTACTGAATAGGCTTGCATAAGTATTTCATAGGAGGGCCTGAACATAAAACACAACCAATGACCTGCAAATAGACATTCACTTCTACAACTCGGTGGAGGATTGAGACAAGATTGTTAAGGGCTAAAGTATACCCTCAAGAACATCTAAATCAGATCAAACACAATGACACACAAAATTACAGAAAGTAAGAGGGATTAGGAACCCTAAGTTGTCATTGAAAACATGCATATAATTTGATCCAATAAGAGACAATTTAGACAAGGAAGCATAGGGATAGAAAATATGTCACAAAATACCTCTCCAATATCTGAATCATCAATGAAAGATTACAAAATGTAGAAAACCAGAGGGCAGAAAAATGCCACAGATAGGCTTCTAAGAAAGAGACTTTCTTCTTTACAAAATGTGAACTCTGACCTTCAAAAGCTCCAAAAACATTATATACATACTCAACTGCACACAGGCAAGAGTAAAAAACCTAACTAGGGTTACATAAATTTCCATATAATAATCACAACCCTAATTCTATCAAGTTTGATCATAAATGTATCTCTACAACATCATGGCCAATTAGATATTTTGTTTGAGTGCCCATCCCTGTACTGAAACTATTGGCGGACAAGCAATATGAACTTATCTACCTTTCTGCAAAAGTCTTGCCATGAATGCATAATTGGTACCCTTTGTAAGACAAGAAATGAACCATGACAGCTACCCAGATATTTCCATCATCTTCCTTTAACTACAAAATGTCCTGGAACCATAAATTTTTTGAGCTACCTCACCGCTTGCGGCCTACAAATCAAACATTGGCAAAAATCCTCTTAGACACATTTGAATTTGAAAACTAATGGCTAGCCAGTCATTTTAAAACATAGACATTGATACCCTTTTCTTCCCGACAAATGAACAACTCAGATTAACCTTGAAATGGTCGTGAAACCCTCTTGAAAAGTCAAATCCACATCAGCAAGTTATGACCAATGAGATTTTAGCACGTCAGCATGTTTGGATACACCTCGAGTTTTCTCCCCTTAAGTCATTCAGTGACTATGGGACTGAAAACTTATTTCTAAGTCACGGAATCCTTAGCTTTACCTTGGTCTAGTTAGGTAATTCAGTGAACAAGGCATTTCGCTGAATTGCTGGGTCTTTTAACTAACCCTGGGTTCATTAAACGAATGCAAGAATTCCTTTAGTCGCTGAGTCGCTTAATACTTTACTAACCCTAGGCCTAGATTACCACATGGCATTTTCTTATTCATTCCATTCACCTCATCAGCAAACACCTTGGCTCTCCCCTGACATCGGACCCACTTAAGACAAGATTCTAATCCAACGGTGGGCACAAGATCTCATACCCTTTGAATATTCTTTCAGATCATACGCCCACCGTAGATCCTCATTAAACTATGACCCTACTAACACATCGGTCCACCTGGAAGTCCTCATCAGCACGTGACAACCAATCACATTTGAGCACACTAGAAAAGAGGACCCACCTGACAGAGCCCTGAGATAAAGTAAGATCAACGGCAGACACATGATCACATGTGTTAGAAAGATTCCTTGCGGACATGTGCCATCTGTTGATCCTCTGCAGATGTCAGAGCCTTTTAAAATGCTAGAAACTAGGTCCCACTGACACATTGCCGAATCACTACCATGTGGACCAATGAGAAGTCATTGTTTGTGTACATGTAGCAGTGGACCCACCAGGTGTGAGGAGTTACATCACCAAGGAGAATCAATGGTTGTCTCAGAATCGCATACCTCTGACACATTTCATGAGAACACATGCCAACCGTAGATTTCCAAGCTTCTGACATCCCTGGGCCCGCTAACAAAATACAAGTCATCATCCCTCGACCAATAAAAAGCCTCCAAGTAGGACACTGTGGTAGTGGACCCACAAAAGTTTGAAGTGCTGAGAGAAGGGGAAGATCGACGGCTATCACGAGATCGCAATCTCTGACACAAAGCCTCACGAACTCATGACAACCGTCAGATCCTATAGAACTGGGACCCCCACAAGCTGAGACTACCAAACACTTAGCGACTATGCGACCAAAAAGAAGTTAACCGTTTCGCTGAGTTGCTAGCTGGGAAAAGGTAACTGCTAGAAGACTTAGAGAACCAATGACCGAAGGAAAATAAAGCGCACGTGTGTATTGGGATCTTTAAGTGGATGATAAAGTAACGACCAAACAAAACATGGTCTAGGGTATCTTAGGGTTTTTTGGGCCATAACAGCTACCTTTTTCAAATTTTTAACTTGCAGACCAAGGACTTGAAATAATTGCAGAGGCCAGAAGACAAGGCACAAATTCATGAAAATCAGGGATGCTTGGCAGGATAAAAATAGAGATTTGGAATAGGTTTTAGTCAAATTTGTGTGCACATGAAAATTAGGGTAATAGCACCAAAGATCTTGAAAAGAAAATATTTGAGCTCTGAGGAGATAGCAGAATGGCAGAGAGAGGGCGACTGACTCATTGATTGAAGATCATGTGACGTGTCCACCGACATGGGGTCCCTAACCAATAGGTAGGATAAAAAAACTCACCTATCTTCTAGTGGTTTTTTGTATTTATTACATGTTTTATGAGAAAAACACGTGATCCCGCAAGTGCGGGATCAATAGGAATGCATCCGCACCTGTAGGAATGCGTTCCCACAAAAAATGTGAAGGTAGGGGGTCAGGTTGGGTAAATAGACTTTTTGTAGGATCATAAAAGTCCAGGCAGATGGATCAAGGTTTGGCGAGACCATGATCCCGCAAGAATATTTTGCGAGATTGTGTTCCCAGAGCAAAACAGAAAGGGGGGCAAAAAAAATGCATTATTAGGGGGAAGGGTGGGTTAGATGGGTGGCGTGGAGATTGTGTTCCCCTATTGGGACAGGGATGAGGAACCCATGCGATCCCACCATGGTGGGATTGTGAGGGAAAAGAAATCTCTATGAGAACACGGGGAAAAATATTTTGCAGGAACATGGGAAATAGATAGGTGGTGAGAATGAGGGAAAGAAAGAGGGTTTTGGCAAAGATGGAGGGTTAACATTTTGGCTTGTTTGGGTGCAATGGTCACTGGATCAGCTGACGAGTCTTGAGTGACATGTGGTAGTACTAGTAGTGGGAGAGTAGTTTACATTGGTAGAGTGGGCTCGAGTGGATACACTTGGGTTAGGGTATTTGGCTTGTATGCCCCGAAGGTGGACTTTCATGGCATTGTTGATAGCTCTGTGCAAGTGATGGCACTTAGAGACAGTGACGGTGACACTCAAGGATGTGTACCAATTTTTTTGACTACTAGTTCAAGGCACACCAATGGTAGCATAGACATACACATAGCTACAGGCAGTGGCCCCACTGCTAGGGCGATGTGTAGTGCCATTCATGCACCATGGGCAGTTAGCCTTGGCTCACCATGCGATAATATGAGGACTTTATTTTTATGTGTGCAAGCTAGTCTCAGGGTACATTACCCTGGATGCAACATGTACAGGAGTGACCCTGGCACTCATTCCAGAGATCATACAGATCATTGATGTGGGTGTTCCAGTAGCATGGGGGACTCTCATGCTAGCAGAGATGTATAGGGTCCTACACTAGATTGTTTACCATGGGGCACGGACCCCGGGAGGAGTTTTGGTTTTGCTTCTCTCTTACATGTATGGGCTTGGGAGCACATAGCTATACTGTGACCCTTAGGTTAGACTAATAGGAAGTTGCAGGAGCCTATTGCATATAGCTAAGGGGATCTACTTACCTATCAAGGAGTAGATGACATTGACCACTGGGAGGAGACACTTGATGGGATCCAAGATAGGATCACTTGGCGGCCATACTTAGGGTACAGGCACCATGGGCGGAGGATGTGAAGGAGCTATCTTATGTCATGATGCCGATATATATCATAGGGTGATGGAAGTACATCATCGAGTAGTACCATCCAAATAGGGTCTCGAGATAGTTTGGGCATGTTCAGGATGTACCAGACCCTGTATGCCGGTATCAAAGAGAAACTCGAGAGTGAGTGATAGAGTTTGGGTCGAGGCTGGATAGGACGGGGCTGCTCAATGAGTATTAGGTGATGCAACCATTTCATTGGGATTGGGTGTGGGGAGAGAAAGATCTAGGAACTACGCCAAGGTATGCTACATGGTTTCAACCACCAAGAGTTGTGGGGAGAGAAGGGTTACTAGTCGGTGGAGGAGCAACACCAGTATATAGAGGTTGGGGGAGAGGGAAAGGAGATGGAGAAGGAGGGGGGGGAGGAGATGATATGGATGTGGATGGAGGAGGAGATGGTAGAGGAGATGGGGGAGGAGGGGATGGGGGACATGGAGCACTAGGAGGGCCACCATCCACGGGACCATCGCCACAAGTAGGACCACCACCACCCTCAGGACCACCATCACCAACACAACCACTACCATCCATAGTGCCACCATAGGGGCTCAAGCAGGAGTAGGGTTGTTGAGTGGAGGAGGGGGAGGGGATCTAGTAGGGCATCTCACCTCACTACAGGTAGCCTTTGATTGGACCATTTAGATGCTCTTTGACACATAGGGTGAGCGAGATTCCCTGATAGCACATCTAGCTTAGGTTAATACAAGATGTGATGATGAACATCGATGAGCAAGAGAAGCTGCAGAGAGAGTGGGATGGGCTGGTGGTGGAGAGGGATCAGTTGAGAGGGGAGAGGGATGGCCTACGATTGGAGTGAGATTTTCTATAGGGGGAGAGGTATATGGATATGTAGAAACTGGTGGTGGAGAGATAGACCTCGAGAGGACACTGAGTGGCACAGAGCTCCTAGGATCGGTCAAGAGAGGTATCCCATCTTTAGAGGGAGCTAGCCAAGATGAGTGAGAAGATTGGATGGTACAAGGGTGTTTATCATCTGCCAGTGCTTGCAGATCGATGTCAGCACTATAGACATGCAAGCCACTCTAGGCCATAGGATCACGAACAAGTGGGAGCTCAAGTGTAGGGACTGGTAGTAGCCAGAGGATAGGGGGAAAAAAACTCATGATTGGCACCTCCCAGAGGATAAGACATGAGAGCCATCGGTCAGGACACACATAGAGTCAGCAGCAATTAGTCAACGGCTCTATGCACATGGCGGAGGTGGAGGGGTCAACTAGAGGGATGGAGGTGAATTTAGGGATAGGTCAGGGATCCACACAGGTGTAGAGTATAGGTACATAGGGCACAATAGGGAGACAAGCATTCTTATAGGATCCAATTCATATTGATCCCCTAGCCAATGATGTGGATATGTAGCCTCCCTTAGGAGAGGCAGATAGGCAGTGACATGTTGCAATTTTGATTGTGTATTTTAGTGATTATCTGATGGAGGGAATAGTCCCTATGTATATTATATCTATATTTTTGATGGGCATGGACTAGGACAGACATTTTATTCTTTCATTCTTTGGGAGGGGACATTGTTGTACTCTTATTCATGATTATATGTACATGATGAGCTGGGTGGGATATGATGGGTTATGATGAATGTTATAGATGTTTATGATTTACTGACGTGGGTGATGTAGGATATGATGCCATTTGATTATATGATGTGAGACTAACACGTGTGTGATGCAGGATGTGAGGTGCCTTATGTGATATTTGATATGATGTGTCTATGCAGTTACTGATGGTTTGTAGATGCAGGATGTGATGTGATTCCCTATAGATGTGATGCATGATTTATTTATGTAATGGTTTAATATGCATATGGATGTATGACATTTTAACAATGCAAGATAAAACAAAATGACTTAACAATTCAAGATAACGAATGAACCTAAATGATAATACTGAGCTAAATGAGAAATGAAAGATAATGAAACTAAATTAATGTAAGATTTAAAAATAAATCTAAATGATAATGATAGATAATAAATGAATCTAATGCATGACTTAAATGAATCTAAATGATAATGATAGATAATGAATTAATCTAAAATGAATTGTAACAATGCAAGACTAAAAATGAACCTAAAGGATAATGATAGATAGTGAATGAATCTAAAATAAATTCTAACAATGCAAGACTTAAATGAATCTAAAGGATAATGATAGATAATGAATGAATCTAAAATGAATTCTAACAATATAAGACTAAAATGAATCTAAATCATAATGATAGATAATGAATGAATCTAGAATGAATTCTAACTTGATGCAAGACTAAAATTAATCTAAAGGATAATGATAGATAATGAATGAATCTAAAATGAATTCTAAAAATGCAAGACTAAAATGAATCTAAAGGATAATGATATAATGAATGAATCTAAAATGAATTCTAACAATGCAATGAAGCACGAGGATGCAAAAATAAAATGCGACAATGCAACCAAGGATAATGTAATGTCCCTTGTCAGGACTTTACTTAATTTATTGTAAATTTATCAATTAGGTTTTGGATTGTCATGTCCATGATAGGATTAATCATTTATCTTATTAGATATAGTTATCTTTAACACTCATATCCAACCTTATTACTATTTTTAACTCCATGAAGGGAAGCGTAAACATTATCCAAGGTGCCTAGAGACCACTGCAATGGGCTCCCTCAAAGTTTATAGGTCCAAACCCAAACTATTGGGATGCTGACCCCCACCTTATTTTGGGACAGATAGCCATTGCTTGGATTTAGACAAGCCCCTCCTTGGTAACACTTTAGTCTTCCTTCTTAGTTAAATAGTAATAGGTTCTATATATCTATTCTTATTTTATTTAATTAATATTTATGCTATAAATATAGATGTTTACTCACTTATAATCTTACTATATATATATAGCCATACATATATAAAATGTAACTTATATATAATTCTAGTATTATGAAAATATGTGTATAGCATATATTCACTCAAATATATTATCTTTAATAAGGATCTCTCTAATCCTAAAAGACTGCAGATAATATTCTGTAATTCAACATTAATTTATAGATGAGTTACAACATATTACTGTGCTATCATACGATACTTTCCAGCCATTAATATAATATGAATTCTCTTTTAATAAGCACTGTTGACCCATGTTCCTTTCTGAATACCAAATATAAATAATAATTTTCCTTATATCTCCCCCCATTGCTGAAATGGAAATGGGCCTTCATATATCTCCCAAGCAGAACGATGAGTTGCTTCTCAAAAGACATGTCTCATGCCGATTCATTATGACCTCCTTTACTAATCGCACCACTTGATAACAATTATAGTTATTGATTAGACTTGCACTCATAATCGATATGGTCATATGCTAATCACATCCTTTCATTGATTTGTTAATAAATATTATTCTTGCTCTAAGCAATATTAAATAAGTTGCTGACAACTAACTACTGTTTGCATTCATAAATGATATCCTACTCTAAATATTGTTTATTATTATAAATCATTGTTATGGTTTGTAATTACTAACAGTCTAACTCAATCGTATCTATTCCAGAATTATACTAATTAGTTTATTACGCAAGCTGCAACAATATAGGATGTTTGTTTTCTCTAGTACGACAGCTAAATTGAGTCTTTACTCATTGTATTTGTTAACAAAGTTAATAGCTACTTTTTATTCATAGTATTCATAAAATAATACTGAAGAATTAGACAAACAAATTCTTGCATCAGAGATTGTCTCCTCCACTATGGGGGCTCCCTCATGGAAATGTACGGTTGGCAACTCAGGGAAGTAATATACCAATTTATCATCACCATTTCTTTTGAGTATATGTATTAATTGGATTTATTAATTATATTATATATTTATACATTTTTAATATCTTAATTATTTATAATTAAGTTATGTATTAATATTATTGTTTATTTGTTAAATTTGTCTTTCAATTAGAGGACATCACAGATAATGACTAAATGAATTTGAAATGAGATGTAATGTATGTAGGATGATGAGGGGGTGCTTAGTGAGAGGACGAAGACAAAATGCCATGCGGGAAATGTAAGATGTAAGAATGAAGATGGGGGATAGGAGGTGAGATGTGAGGATGAGATGGAACAATATATCACTATCTGAGTGAACCCTCATTGAGGGATGAGGGGAGAATGGTTGAGGGGGTGGTCAAAGGGGATATTTGCACAATCAAAATCCGTAGGTTATGAACATGATGGGAAGAGAAATGAAGTGGGTAGGTTTGCATCAAGATGAGGCTTATGGGATAATGAAGGAAAATGGGTGAAAAGGATGTGGGGGTGGTGTTTCTAGGGATCTTTAAGGATGAGTGCTAAGATTGGATAAGGATGTGGTTTTAGCTAGGAAGTTTGATAGTAGCGAGGGGGATGTTCATTGAAGCTTGAGCGTGGGGTATTCCGAAGGGGAATACCACCATGTAGTTTGAGCACTTAGTTTGATATAGAAACATAAGGGACTAGCCAAAGTTATTGGGAACTTGAGGCCATGTTGCTAGCATTGCATAGGACTAATGCGAAAAAGACATGAAAGGATTTCTCTGGCATCATGCATGAACCTAGGGGGAAGCATGGTGAAAATGATGTCGAGGAACCCACAAACAAATGATACTCCCCGAAGTCACCAGGTGAACCAAAAGAACACATGTAGACCGTGTCGGGGTTGCATCATATTGACTCATAGGTAGAATCAAAAGAGTGCAAAAGACCTTGCCCCAAAAAATGTCTCATCACAGCGCACCATGATATAAAGGATCATGGTGACCTTGAGGGGAGAAGCCACATGAGACCTAAAAAAAATAGATAAATCTAAGAAAACATTACAAAATCAATGTGATAAGACCAAAAGACATCCTTTGCCAAAAGAGCTTGATCGACTGTGGATGTTGTGATTAGGTTAGACAAGAGGAAAGATGTGTCCTACAAGGACCTGGTTGGTGGGTTGACTACAAATTGAATTATTGATTGGCAAATGGAGAACCCTAGAGAATTATAGTGAAAAGGAATGCTTGCTAAGGAAAATGTTGATATTGTGGTCACGATAGGCCATTTGTTTTATGATCAAAGTACTACTAGGAAAACATGATGATATGCACAAACTAGGGACACTATATACAATGGATATTTACAGAAGCTCAGGTAATCAGAATAGGTCAATGAGTGACAGTTATGTATATAGCTCAGTGTTGTAGGGATAGGTCATGCCTTGGTATATATAGGAAGCTCAAGATGTTGGATAGTATTTTTGGTCTACTGGTGTGATGGGAATGACACCTTGGGAACAAGGGTGAATGAGCTGGATGGATGATGAGATGACAGGGGATAACAAGTGGGTTTGGGAGTTTGATAGATAATGATATGACCCATTATGTGTGGTTCCTATTTCTAGGTTTTCACCAACATACTTACCTAAGGCACCTAATTTCCAAGTTTTCACCATTGAGTGGTTATTTTATCTTTACTTTTTTCATTTTTTGTTGATTTTTTTAATATTTTTGCTAGTTTTTTACTTTTTAATTTATTTTTTAGGATCATATAAATGGTTCAAGCATAGAAACACTTCAGATGTATGATATTAATAGGATCATTGAGGGGTTCCCCTTTGAGTGTGGATAACTAGTAAGCATTAGAACTAAAACAAGCTATCACCCCATAGGGACCCAACCAAGTGGGTTTGAACTTCCCTTTCTTCTCACGATTGGCTTGCACTTTTTGGTTCTCTTTTACGACCATGTCTCCTACTTGGAATTTTTGTGGGTGCACCTTTTTTATTGAAGCTCCTCTTGAGTTAGTTTTGGTACATGATCAGGTGATCATAGGCCTACTGCCTATTTTTATCTAACAGGTCCAACTAGGTAAGATGCGCCACCAGATAGTCTTCATCTAGGATGTAATTCTTCATTGACACGCACAGTGAAGGGATTTTGATCTTAATTAACAAAATAGCTTCAACACCATATACTGGGGAGTATGGGGTGGTGCCTATGGGAGTATGTAATGAAGTGTTGTAGGCTCAGAGGGCAGGATTGATTTAGAGGTGCCAATCGTGGCTAGAATCATTGATAACTTTTTGCAAGATTTTTAGGATGGTTTTATTAGTTGCCTCCGCTTGACCATTTCTTTGCAAGAAATATGGGCTAGAAAAGCGTCGGTGAATGTAGAACTGGGCACAAAGTCCTTTGACATGTTGGTTCTTGAATGGCATGTTGTGATCTATGAAGATCATGGAGGGGATACCAAAGTGGAAAATGATATGGTAGAGGATGAATTTGGATATCTGGACACTCGTTGTTAGGCTGAGCGGTATTGCCTCCACCCACTTTGTGAAATATTCAATGTTTGTTATGATGTACTTGTGTCCATTAGAGGAATGAGGGGTGATCATGCCAACAAGGTCAAAACCCCAACACAAAAAGGGCCATAGGGGTGCGTTGGGCTGCAGGTCTTGTGTTGGTGCATGGATCAGATTAGCACATTGTTTACACTATAGGAACTTCTTTACAAACTCACAGGTAGCATGATCCATCATTGGCCAGTAATACAAAACTCTAAGAAACTACTTTGCAAGAACCATGCCACTCGTGTGAGCACCACAAATTCCAGCGTGAACCTCTTATAAAGCCAAGACAACCTCGTTTGAGTCTAAACATCAGGAGAGGATGTTATGATACACACGATGATATAGGGTGTTGGCTACAAGAGTGTAGTGGGATGCTCTGCAAATGAGGTGTTGTCATTGGGTGTTGGTGAGGTGAGGAGATATGATACCATTCTTTAGATAAGTGTGAATCTTGTGGTACCATGGGGATTGGTGACCAACCAAGATGCACACCATGTCAAAGTTAGCGTTATTGTAAGAGAGCATGTGTAGCTGCTCAACTATGAACTCATATTATATCGCATCATGGGGAATCTCCAATAACGACCTGATAGTTTCCATAGAATTAGCTACCTTATTTTGGAGTCTTGGTACTTGTGTGAATTATATGTTGACAAAGTTTTCTTTGAGATTATCCACAAGCTCTTTGTAAGGTAATAGCTTATCATCCTTTGTCTGAAATTCATCAAGGACCTATTTAATGATCAGTTGAGAGTCCCTGAATACTTGTAAATTTATAATATTCCAGTGGATAGCTGTTCTGAGGCCTACAATGAGGGTTTTATACTCTGAAATATTGTTTATGCATAGGAATCCCAATTTAAAGGATTTTGAGATTTGGTCACCTTGAGGGGTTACAAATAGTATCCCTACCCCCTATCCATGAGATGTATATGGTCCATCAAAGTGTAGCTTCCACAGGGGTTGTTCTTCGACCATACATAGATGCTCATCTCAGAACTCCATCACTAGAGGGTACACATCGACTAAGGGTGCTTTGGCTAGCTGATCTACAATAACTTGTCCCTTGATGGCTTTTCAATTGACATACCGGATGTCAAAATCAATAAGAAGCATTACCCACTTTGCCATCCATCTTGTGAGCGTGGTCCTTGAGAGTAGATGTTTGAGAGGGTCAATCTTTGAGATTAACTTTACCATGTGGCTAAGCATATAGTGATGAATTTTTTGAGTGGAAAAGACCACCACTAAGCATACTTTTTCAATTAGGGAGTAGTTCATCTCATAGCCCACCAATGTATGACTGATATAGTAAATGGCCCTCTCCTTTCCATTATCATCAAGCTGGGCTAGGAGTGCCCCCAGTGTTGTGGTAGTTATAGATATGTAAAAAATGAGGGGCCTTCCTGGCATTGGTGGTACAAGGATAGTTGAATTGGCCAAGTATACTTTGAGATTCTCAAAAATTGCCCTGATAGATGGGATCCCATTTGAAGGTGCTATCCTTGTGCAATAGATGTGTGAATGGTTGGCACTTATCTTCCAATTAGGAAATGAACCTTCGGATCGACTGTAACTTTCCTTGTAGGCTCCTCAACTTCTTGAGTATCCTAGGAGGAGGCATTTTTGTGATGGATTTTACCTTCATTAGGTCGATCTCTATGCCTCGCCTAGATACAATGAATCCTAGCAACATTCTGAATGTAACACCAAAGACACACTTCTTTGGATTAAGCCTTAAACCATAGAGATGTAGGTGATCAAGGACTTTCTCAAGGACATTCAGGTGCTCTAACCATGTTCTTGATTTGGTGAGGATGTCATCTACATAGTCTTCCATCATTTTATGGATCATATCATGAAAGACTGTGTTCATTTCTCTTTCATAGGTAGCTCCTACATTCTTGAGCTAAAATGATATCATGTTATAACATAAGGTTCCCCATGGCATGGTGAATGTTATTTTGTGTTGGTCTACTATGGTTATTCTGATCTAATTATACCCTGAGAAGCTGTCCATGAGTGACAACATCTCATGACCTGCTGTGAGGTCTACTAGCATGTCAATGTTAGGTAGCGGAAGTCATCTTTCAGACATGCCTTGTTTAAGTCCCTAAAGTCTATGCAGATTCTTATTTCTATTGAAGGCTTGTGACAGGAACCATGTTGAAGATCCACTCTAAATAATCAATGGCTTTGATTATCTTGGCTAGTAGCAATTTCTCCAGTTTTGTCTTAACTAAAATAGCTACCTTAGGATGCATTTTGTGGAGTTTCTGCTTTACTGGCTTGGCATTAGGATCCACTACAAGATGATGGACAACAAGATTTAGGTCAAGTTCAGGAATGTGGGCGTATGACCATGCAAAATTTATGATTGAATCTTGAAGGAGAGCGATGAGGGTCAATTCTTCACCCTCGGTTAGAGACATTGTGATGTAGGTGACTTGTGGGTATTCTTCTATGCCCAAGTTGACTTGTTTAGTTTCCTCGATGATGATGGATGACTCTTCTAGCCAATAATCTTGGATGGGAGGAAGAGGAAATTCTTCATCCTCTAGCACCTCAAAGAGGTTTTCACTAGAGGATATGCCCTTTATTTTTACTATTTTGGAGTCGGTACGTGCCCCAAGGGGTTTTCACATAGGGACTCTCTATTTTATTTTTAATTTTTAATTTTGCAGCTAGAGACTTCCTCTTCCCCAAAGTATCCCTTTGGGTTGAGCTGTTATAAGTTGGTTGATTCTTGCTCCCATCTTGACTATTAATCTGTGGCACCCATGAATTTCAGGAGTGCTTCCTAGCTTTGGAACTCATTGATGTGTGCCACGCTTGGTTGATCCCAATCTTTGAGGTTGGGGTGAAGGAGCAAGAGGTCAATGAGGTTGATGGTGATTTGGCAGAGGATAAAATTACCTAGGAAAGTTTTATTGTCAAAGATATCATTGTAGGATCATTTTTCTTCCTCTTTCAGGATGTCTTTGACTTCTATGAGGTCACCTTGGATGTCCAAAAGGGTCATGTTAGGTGAGTTGGTTCCCCTAGTCACAACATCAGACCCTCGTATGTGTAGGCAAGGGGTATTAAAGCTGAGGCCTTTGTGTTGTGGATTTTTGGATGCCTCTATGGGTTGTTTCATTCCAACCTCTGTGGGTCCAAGACCACCACCTTGATAGTTCCATTGTTTGATGGCCCATTTGTGGGATATGAGGTACTTGTCCTTGAAATACCCTAAAAGCTTAGCATCAGGAGGCGGGGGATCCTTGTATAACCATTGATTGATATCAGGTGCCAGATCTTGACCATTCAAAATTCCATTGGACACAAAGGTAGATGAGTCTAGATTCTTGATCTTGGGGCCTTCCTGAGGTGCCTTGGTTTGATGACATGGGTGCCCCTAGGTGTGCGGGTCCAAAGGGAGATCCCCTACTGCAAAAGCATCAGTGAGGTTGTATTCTCCAAAAACCCTATTGTTGATCTTGAGGGTAGAAAGGGAAAAGGAAAGGATCATCTCTGGATCATAGTGGGATCAAGAGGAACTGGCGACAGATGTGCTGATGTCAATTCTAGGACAATGGGTAGAATGGGGGAAGGACATTTCTATCGCATGATAGAATGAAAAGGGCTAGGAATTTGCATGGATGGTGATTTTAGTGCCTTGATATGGGAATTTTATGCACTGATGATAGGTGTGTTAGAGCTCAAAAATCCAGAATATTTTTGAGACTCCATATTTTGAAATTTCCTCTCAGTTTGAGATTACTGCTTTGAAAAATTATTATAAGAGATTTGTTTGAAGTGAACAGATAAAATGGCATGTTGTTGTCATGATGAGTCACTTGGATAGGGTGTTCATCACCTATCATTTGACATATGTAATAGGCTTGAGGTCCTAGTTTTCAGATCTGATAAGTTTTTGAAGTGGCTATTTGAAGGTGTTCTCGAAAATCTGCATTATGTTTCTTGAATTTCACTAAGTAGCCCACTTTCAGGGTTTGCATCTTTTGCACAGTTGATTGTAAAAACATACAGGTTGTTGCATCATGTTTTAGGCATGAGAAAGATTATCCATACCCATTTTTAGCCCCCCATGTTCCCATTTGACCTATTTTCTAGAGCCATTTCATTTGCAAATTGTTAAGTTTCTCCAAGTTTGTGTTGTCCTGATTTCTAAGTGGCCTACTTTGAGGCTTTGTAGTTTGCACTCAGTTTGAGTTCAGACATAATTGAATATTTCCCTATATTGTAGACCTAGAAGTGTCTTCTAATCAATTTCTTAAGCAAGTTCCGACTCCAGTTCTTGCATAATTCACTATCTTTATCCTGAATATTTCTAATGTGCTAACTTTGGAGTTTGATTGCAATTGGCCTTTTGAATTTTTGAGTGAGATAGTTGTGGATTCATTGTCCTCATATGGAAGTGAATCAGCATCCAAGATTCCAGATCTTGAAGGTTTCATCTAGTAGGCTTTCAAAGTCAGTTCTGAAGGTGACATGCATTTTGATGGTGCAGGCATAATTAGTCTTCAAGTGGCCATGTTTATTTAGTCACATCTTTGGACTCAAATATTTTTGAGAAATTCTCCTTTGACCAAGGTACCTACATGTTGGAAATGAACTTGTTTTCCTGATGGCGTGTTCCTGTGAGCACTTTTGGTTAGTTTTTGAGGCCATTTTTAGAGGCAAGTTATGTTATTAGGCAGTCTGACAAAGGCACAAAGAAATGAATGGCGTGATTCAAATTTGCGATGCACCATGGTCATATTTCATCAAGTGACTGCACTTGGATAAGAAAAGGGTAACTATGAAGTTTAAAATGAGTATGCCATATGTTGATAATATTTTTAACATGCAAATGACTGTTTACTTTTCAGTTGATGCTGGCATGTCATTTATTTTGCAACTTTTCTCTGAAAGTGTTGTATGCACTCTTCTTTGCATTTGAGTGGATAGTATGGAAGGAAAGAAAATAATAGGACCAGTGAATAATATATGGTTGATGTATTTCACTTTGATCTTATGGGACATCTAATGAAAAGTACCATGGTTAGTGCGAGAAACACACTTGATAGTTTGTTGAAAGATAAACATGGTGTAGATGGTTCTAAGATACATGATCATGGTGGGAAGGATGTTGTAGAAAAGTACCTAGCATCACAAGTTGATTGGTTTTCAGTTGGATTGGTAGAAAAAATAAGAGAAGTTTGTAACCATTGAACAAAGGGGCACATGTTGGGAGTGCATTAAGTATGAAGATGGCTGAATACGCACCATGTTATTTGGTGTGTATACTATTTTGAAAGAAAACAAAGGATGAGCGCACAATGCTTTGAAAGTGTTGTGCACATGTTTATGAAAGGGTTGTGTGCATGCAAATTCCAAGGGAGGCTACACACCGCTTGAAGGGTAATGTTACAAGCTCCATGTAAAATGTGTGGGATTGGTGGTTTTATTCCAACCTCAAGCTTGATCTGGTAAATGGAGGTGCGCATGCAATAAATATGCAAATGAAACCAACTCATGTTGCTTGCACATACCAAAACAAAAGAAATATGTACCAACTGGATCCCAGTGCATGTCTTGAAGGATGTGAGGGGAGCACAACAAAGGGATGTGTGCATGCATATAACAAGGGTATATGCACCAAGATTTTCTATGTGCACTCTTGTTTTGGTGGTGTGCGTGCCACTGCAAGGGACATGGACAATGCATCAATACTTCTCTACCTATCAATAGAGGAGAGAGGAAATTGGTATGGTAGGTGCTAATGGGATCGTAGAAAATGAAAATCAGGAGGAAATAAACTATTAGCCTGTTGCACATCAATTTGTGGATTTTTGTGGAGTTGGGTATTTTGAGAAAGCTCCGGAAGGTAAGATAAGCATCCGAAAGGATGAGGAAAGTCAAAATAAGTTGCGTCGTGTTGTAAAGAAGTGGGAATTTTGGCCACCGCCAATATTTGGTGAGTGGATGGAAACTGGAAATCCCTCAACATGGAGTTTGTGTCTGGAGTTTGGGAATTGCTGACAATGATGCCATTTCCATCATTTTCTTTCACACCAAGTTTAATATTATTATAGGATAGGTCGGTGAGGTTGAGGGAGGCTCTTTTGGGGAAGTTGAGTTTGGCTTTTGTTCCTCTAAATTTTAAAGCTACATATGTTTAATGTGGGAAATAACAAAGTTAGATGTGCGTGCCAAGATCTGAAAGTGTGGATCAAATTAGAGGAGCAACATCAAGAAGTAACAATGAACTAACAAAGGAGAAGCACCACACACCAGTCTAAGAGGAATGCGTGAGTGATAGAAGGCAGACTGAAAGACATGATGCAAAGTGCGTGAGAAGTGGATAAAGTTGCACAATGTTTTAAACCAAATGGGCTACATATTAATGTCAGTGCATGAGGCTAATCTAACATGAAGGAGTGTGTGTAGTTTTAGGCATATACATTCAAAGGTGTACCAAACATTAAGTGAAGAGAGTTGGGTGCTCACACACAACCAGGAAGAAGAAAATATAAAGGGGGCTGCATGTGGGTTTATCCCACATGCACCTGATTTTAGTCCAAAGGACTATTTAAATACATGAGTGCTCACATCATAGGTAAGTTGAAGTAATAAGGAGGCTTGTGGCTACCTCATTCCCTTGTGGACCCACCTGGAAGTGTGCGCCAACTAGGCAATGTGTGTGTGAATTTTGTACCTAGCTGTATACACAACACTTCAGTAAAACATTAGAGGTTAGTTAAAATCAAAATCATGTAGTGAATAGAAACTAATCTAACCAGGTGATTTACTGCCTTCTAGTAGATGCGAGTATGTATTCTCAGATTGGACCGAGATCAGAGACCTTGACGACACCTAAACAAAGGGTTTGAATGTAGAATCTAGATATGAAATGAATGCAAATTAATCTATATTTTTTTGGATTTTCTATGCAATAAGAACAAAATAAATTGATATGAATCTATTCTATATGAAAAACTGATATGCAAATTAAGCTACAATGAATTTCAAATAAGATTGATCTCACAAAAGTTGTCGATTTGCAAAGGAGCTTCAATTCTTCAGATGTCGATTCACCAGCGTGATTGTGCAAATTCATGGATTGATTTTGGCAGAGTAAGTATGCAAACTTGTGAGATCATTTGTGAAGAGCTAAAGCCTTGATTTTATAGAAATCCAGGGCTTTGGGGATGCATGGAAAAGCCATAAATCACATAGGTTGATTTTTGAGTCAACAAGGAATTAAAGATAGTTAACTCATAAAAAATCATACAAAAACAACTTTTTGATTTAAATCAGAAGTTGAGATCAGCTTTTAACTCAAAAGAGAGTTGAGTTTATTTTTAAAACAACTTGAATTGATTTTTTGATTTCTAGTTTAACTATTTTTTTGGATGTGCATAATTAATTATGAATTAAATTAATAAATAAAGTGATTTATCCTCAACTTAATTAATTTTCAAAAATAAAACAATTGATTTATGGGTTAATCAATTATTAAATCAAACTTTTATTCAAAAACTATATCATTAAATTTGACAATTGACATTAATTAATTAAATAAGAATTTAATTAATTAATGATAGGAATTTTGATTTATTCTCAAATTTAAATAATAATAATTAAGAATAAATAAGATTAAATTCAATTTAATAATTAAGTGGTAGAATTAAATCTAATTAATTAAATATTCAGAATATTCAATTAATCAAATTTTAGGATAAATAAGATTTATCGCCAAATAATCATTATATTAAAAATAATTAAGATAATTAGGAATATTGCTAGGAATATTCCCCGATGTAGATTTTAAGATAATCAATTAGGATTCAATGATGTTCAGATGTGCCTTAGGTTAGGACTTCGATGTTGATTTTATTCGATTTGAAGATGTAGGAGGTCAATGAACCTATAGCCCATTTTTGGGGTATTACATTTTGCCCCTCTTTGAATTGTTGTGCGAAGCGCAGTGGTTCAAAGATAGTCTGTGTATGATGTTTGAAATTGAAATTGATATGAAAAGAAAACTGATTGAAATTGATATGAATATAATAGGTCCTGAATGACCAAAGATAATGTTAATAACTATAACAACAATGAACCGATGACTACGAAAAAGTGTCAAAATGCCTGATCCTGAACCTTATGATTGCGAAGAAGTGAGTGACCGATTCCAGACCTAATTGTCAATAAGAATCACATTGGTATCACATCTGAACCCTTCAGTTATGAAGAACCAAGGAAATAACACTAATGAATCGATGGTTACAAAAGA
Source organism: Chamaecyparis obtusa (assembly GCA_027943335.1). Lineage (NCBI taxonomy): Eukaryota > Viridiplantae > Streptophyta > Pinopsida > Cupressales > Cupressaceae > Chamaecyparis > Chamaecyparis obtusa. Next base: position 154,400 of record BSBK01008305.1, on the reverse strand, counting down.
TTGATATAGTTTACAAGATTAGGATAATACCAAATTGATATGGATCTCGATGAATCCGATATGCCCCGAGCGATGATTGATTTGCCCCAAGCGATGAGGTCTTTTGATGAATCAATAACTAGACATGGTTGTTGTCTCAATTACTGAGGAAAGATATGATTTCAACTTTAGATTACAGACTTTGAATGATATGCAATACTTGGAATGATATGCAATACCATGCCCCCTTTGGGATTAAAATTTAAATCTGACAAGAAAATTCAGCGTTGATAGTTTAGAAACATGTTAATTGATGTAAGAAGTGGTTAAACATGTTTGAGAATGCATTCTACATTGTTTGGAGGTCCAAAAGACCAAGTTTCCCTAGGTTAAACCATGAGTTGACCATAGTTGACCAAGTGGAAATTTTGATAGTTTGATGTAAGATAATCAATTAAGTTGAATTCTAGATTTCTATGATGATTGAAGGTTGATTATGCAAGTAGTTAATAATATGAACGATCTCAGATTTCAATTTTGATCCCAAAAAAGGATTCTACTTGCTATTTCATTGGATGGACCTTCGTGTAAGATTCAACTATTGTTAGATTTGAAGATGCGATTTGAAGAATCATTTAAGCCTTGAAGTTCATTTAGCCATTTGTGAGATCATGCAAAGTGCAAAATGCAAAGAAACAAGGAAAGTAAAATGCCACCGAAGACCTAGGACCTAGCCACTGATCATGTGTCAGTCATTCTCATCATTAAATTTTTAGGTAACTGGATAAATCAATACAATGCCCACTAGTTAGAAAATCATAGACATATGAATATTGATTTGTATGCATAGGAATCAATACAACACCCATTGATTAGGAAACCATGGGTATATGAATATTGGTTTTGTTTTCAGAATGTTGGATTAGATATAAGCACCAAGGCATAAATGCTAGGATGACCTAAATATCATGTCCATTTTGATATAGCAATTTGTATAAGCATCAAAACATAAACGTCGTGATGACCAGAATACACCTTATGTTACAAACACATCAAATAGTCAAGAGATCATTCTAAAACCAATGTGAATTACCCATAGTGACCCTTTATTGTTCACATCCTTAGGTAAGATCGTGTTTCACAATAGGAGAAAGAACTCACTAAAAAAAAATCACAATAGCTAGATCAAACTTCCTTGATTTTTTCGGGTATCAATGGTTGAGGTACGCATGGCCATCCAATTTGAGATAGAGGCTCTTACAGTTGGACACCATTTCAATCCAAAATTTCCAAAGTTGTTAGATTTTCACATACAAGAAGAAAACAAAGAAAAGATTATGCCCCCAATCATCACTCTCTAAATCTAGAAAAGGACATCATCGAAGAGCTCGAAAGGACATAATATGCAAAAATCTCAATGCGAATCAGTAAGCATACAAGGAGATAAAAGCATGTAGAAAGCATAGATTGTTTTCAGTTTGATGTTTGATGTTTGATTGCATTGTTGTAGATGCAAAATCCTTTCTGGAGACAAGACAGACTGACTGGCTCAAATGAAGCTGCAAAGGACTCTGACTGGATATGATACGTCTAAAGTATACATTGGAGGCCATAGGATATGACATTGATTTCCCCCAAGTTTTAACATTGATAGGATATAGACGCTTGAGCTAATTGGTGTATAGACTGACTTATTGAAAACAATAATGCAGAAACAAACTGGGAGATATGTACAAACTAAAGCAAGACTGAAAGATGGGAAAGACCAAGATTGCACTGATAGATGGAGTGTTTTGAAACAAGTGGCACCCGTTTGCCAGGTTTTCATCATCTTGGCAGAGATTCTATTTTTGCGACCAAGGTGCTTGTTTCCAGGTTTTCACCAAGGCACTTTTTCTTTTTCTCATTTTTTTTGTATTTTTCATTTTTTCAATTTTTTTTCTGTACTTTTGATTTTTTTTTAGTTTTTTTGTGAATCATCAAGGTGCCTATTGCTAGATTTTCACCAAGATGTTCATTTTTTTAGGACTTTTTTTTATTTTTATGATTTTTTCAGGACATTTTACCATAGACTGAATGCCTTAGGTGTAAAATTTCTTCAGATGGAGAACATTGATTGGTTCTTAGAGTTGTTCTCCTTCAGTCGTTGAGAGTTGATAGGCACCAGAGCCAAAAGTAGCAGTGATTACAAAGGGACCTAGCCAGTTGGGTTCAAACTTCCCCTTGCATTCTTGATGTGATTGATTTTTAGGATTCTCTCAAGACTAGATCACCAACCTAAAATTATCTGTCTGACTTTCTTGTTGTAACCTCTAGACATTCTCTTCTGATATACTCTAATATGATCATATGCTACTTGTCTGTGCTCATCTAGTAGTTCAAGTTCTTGCAACCTAGACACTCTGTAGTCATCATCAGTTACTAGACCATGCATTCTAATTCTTAGTGATGGGATTTCAACCTCAATAGGTAGTATCGCTTCAGACCCATAAACTAAAGCGAAAGGTGTAGCCCTAGTAGGCATTCTAATACTCATTATGTAGGCCCAGAGAGCTGGATTGATCATGAGATGCCAGTCTCTTCCTATTTTGTTAACTTCTCAGTGTAAGATTTTTAATAGATTCTTGTTATAACCCTCTTCTTGTCCATTCCCTTGAGGATAGTAGATAGATGACCAATGTTGTGTAATCTTGAATTTAGCACATAAATCATCTAGATCTTTGTTCTTGAATTGTCCACCATTATCTATGATTATGGAATGAGGTATCTCATATTTGCATATGATATAGTTCAATATGAACATAGATATTTGTTTTCCAGTTGCTTGTGTCAAAGGGACTGCCTCTACCCATTTTGTAAAATAATCTGTAGCTATGATTATATGGGTATGTCCATTAGAAGAATGGGGATGTATAGCTCCTATAAGATCAAAGACCCATTGATGAAAAGGCCATTGTGTAGTGAAGGGAATTAGATCTCTCCTTGGAGCATGAATTAAGTTTCCATGCACTTGGCATTTTTGACAATTCTTAGCAAACTTGATAGACTCTTTCTCCATTTCAGGCCAATAGTACCCACCCCTAATAAGTTTTCAAGCTAGTGTTAAACCATTTGAGTGTGACCCACAAATACCATCATGGACTTCCTCTAATGCAGGTTGAGACTCTTCCCATTCTAAACATCTAAGTAGGGTACCATCTATACCTCATTTGTACAGATCATGACCAATGATGACATATCAGGAGGCATTATAGATAAGGTATCTCTTCTCATGGTAGTTGAAGGTATCGAGAATGATTTGGTCTTAGAGATAGGAAAATAGGTATTTGTATCTGGATGAATCATGACCAACAATATTGCAAATCATGCAGGTTTCAAGGGAATCTTATGCAGGATAAGATAGTTCTTCCACCAGGAACTCATAGCTTAGCTCATGTTTAAGCTGATGTAATAAAGTAGATAGCATTGCCATTGCGTCGACAACCTTATTCTCTATTCTAGGAATTTTCTCAAATGTGATAGATATGAAATACTTCTTTAGATCATCTACCATTCTCTTTTATGGGATGAGCATTTCATCTTTAGTCTGGTACACATCATTGACTTGATGGATAACAAGTTGTGAGTCTCCATGAATGTTTAATTCTGTTACTCTCCATTCAGTTGCTATTTTCATACCATTCAAAAGGGCTTCGTATTATAAAATATTGTTTGTGCAAGGGAACTTTAATCTGAATACTTTTGGGATTGAGTATCCTTGAGGAGTTATAAATAATATGCCTGCTCCTGATCCATTCTATGTATAGGAGCCATCAAAGAACAATTGCCATTCTCTAGAAGAAAGAGTCATGATAGAGGAATCTGGAAATTCCATTTGCATTGGTGTATCATCAAGCATAGGTGCATCTGCTAATTGATCAACAATAACCTATCCTTTTATATCTTTTCTCTCAACATATTCAATGTCAAATTCACTTAAGAGCATGACCCATTTAGCTAATCTACCTGTGAGGGAAACTTTGCTTAGTAGGTACTTGAGTGGATCAATTTTAGCTACCAAATGTGTGGTATGAGCTAACATGTAATGTCTCATTTTCTGTGATGCAAAGATCATAGTTAGACAAGATTTCTCAATCATTGAATAGTTCTTCTCGTATGCAACCAATGTTCTACTGATATAGTATATAGCTCTTTCCTTTTTGTTCTCATCATGTTGTGCAAGAAATGCCCCTAGTGATGTATTTGTAGTGGAGACATATAAGATTAAAGGCTTCCTTGGAATGGGAGGCATCAAGATAGGAGGATTTGATAGATACTTCTTGATATGGTTAAATTTGTTCTTACATTCTTCATTCCATGCAAATGTCACACCTTTATGTAATGTTTTTGTAAAAGGTTGTGATATATCTGCTAGCTGTGATATGAATCTTCTGATAGATTGAACTCTCCCTTGCAATGTCCTCATTTGACTAATATTCTTTGGAGGTTGCATTTCCATGATAGCCTTTACTTTAGCTGGATCAACTTCAATGCCCTTCTTTGAGACTATGTATCCTAAGAGTTTTCTAGAAGTGACACCAAAAGCACACTTCTTAGGATTTAGTCTGAGACTAAATTTTTCCATTCTGTCTAGTATCTTGCAGAAGTCATTTAGATGTTCAGCTCTAATCATAGATTTTGCTAAAGTATCATCAACATAATCCTCCATAGTCCTATGCATCATGTCATGAAAAATAGATGTCATGGCTCTCTGATATGAAGCACTGGCATTTTTAAGCCCAAATGGTATGACATTCCAATAGAAGGTACCCCATGCACATGTAAAAGTAGTTTTCTCTTGATCCTCTAGAGCAATTTTTATTTGATTAGATCCAAAAAAAACCATCCATTAAAGAATACATCTCAAAGCTCACAGTCATGTCCACTATCATATCAATGTTAGGTAGTGGAAAATCATCCTTAGGGCATGCTCTATTTACATCTCTAAAATCTGTGCACACTCTGATTGATTTATCTAGTTTTGAAATGGGTATAATATTAGAGATCCACTCTGCATAGTCAATAAATTGGATGAATCTGGGTTTCAGGAGCTTCTCTAATTCAGCTTTTACCAAGAGTGCAACATGAGGATGCATCTTTCTCAATTTTTGCTTGACAGGTTTGACATTTGGAGCTATAGATAAATGATGCATTATAAGATTAGGATCCAACCCTGGCATATCTAAATATTTCCATGTAAAGTTGATCTTCTTCTCTATTAGGAATGTTGTAAATTTTTGCTTCTCTTCTTCTGATAAAGATTGTGCTACATGAATCAACTGTGGTTCTTCTATTGTTCCCAAGTTGATGGATTGAGTAGGCTCGATTAGAACTGGAGATCTATCCTATAAATGACTCGGAAGGACATCAAATATCTCATCTTTAGGCACCTTGAAGAGGTTTTCACCTTTGGATATGTCTTTTATTTTTACTTTTGTAGGTTTTGAGACTACCACAAAGTGGTTTTCACCCTCAGAACTCCTTTTTTTTTAATTCTTATTCTTATTTTTCTAACTAAGATACTTGATGTCTAACTTTGTCATGCTAACACTTAGTTCATTGATGGAAGTCCTCATTAGCTCAACTACATTTAGGTAGAAAGAAAGGGCATAGTCATTTGGGAAGGTATAAATACCATGGCTCGGATTTGTGGAGGTTTGATCAAGAAGTTCAAGATGTTGGATAGTCAAAGTGGGGAAAGATTGGGAGATAGTGTTTACATATATGGATCCATCATCATTGGTCCTAACCTGACGCTTGAGTTCAAAGGTGCTATTACAATTTAAGAAATTCAATTCATGAATATGCTTAATGTCATTATGGGAGTCCAATTCAGCCATAGGTGGATCAGACTCGATAAGTTCATCATTTTGCTTTAGACTTACGTTGGGTTTAGGTGCATATTGGTGAATAACATCAACATGTTTCTCTATAATAAGATCATCTTCTTCTGGAATGGCTCCCCATTCATAGTCATTAGATTCTTCATCTATGCCTCTAGGAAATCTAAGAACATGAGTAAAGTCAGGATGAATACCCCAAGAAGGGTTACCCTCAGATTTAGATTTGAATTCATACTCATGGGAATCTATCTCAGAATAACTACCACCTTCCTCTTTGTCTATTTGATTGTCTTTGAGATTAGCTGGTTCTTGTGTTGCAACTATCTCTTGCTCTATAGTAGGTTCTTGTGTTTCTACTACATTAATTCTTTTGATTGGATCATTTTCAGCATCAAGAAGGTCTTTGATTTCTTTAGGAAAACACTCATAAGGAATAAGTTCTAAACTATCTAAATCACTATTTGATGATTCAGTTTCTTCCTTCTTAAGAAGGGGTTTGCCTAGTGTGATCTGCTCTATGACATGAGAACAATTACCTTTGAGGTGGAAGGGTTTCTTTTTAAATCCTAAGCCAACAGTATCTTTGTTTTCCCTACTAGTATGTGAAATAGGTGTTATAAGACCTTCTCCTCTGACTCCTAGAGGTCCTTTACCTGAATATTCCATCTTAGTTATCAATTTATCTCCTAGACCATATGCCTTAGAAGGGATTTTGGATACTATAGAGTCACTAGTTAGAATAGCTTGAGATTCAGGTTCATCCTTGTATAGCCATGTAAGCATAGCTTCATCCTCTTCAAACTCTTGTTTAGATACTTTCTTTGCTACATGATTCTTTTTATATGCCTCAAGAGGTTCTTTAGAGTCTGGTTTGGATTATTTTAAAGATTTTCCATAAGACTTAGGTGAGATAGGTAGAGATGTCAAAGATAAGACTGGCTCTATAGTATATTCCCCCATACCATTTTCTTTGATATTGACCTCTTTTGCAAGGTCTTCCATTTTAGATGTGGATACTTCTTTTGTTGGCTCAATGGAAGATTCTCTATTATTAGGCACAAGTTTATCTGCACATTCCTTCAATGTATTGCAAGTGGTGGATATGTCTGCTGGAATAGTGACCTCTACTCCTTCATAAGGAAATTTCAAGCATTGGTGGAATGTAGAAGGAATAGCCTTCATCTCATGTATCCATGGTCTCCCTAGAAGAATGTTGTAAGCCAAAGGTAGATCAAAGAACTTGACATATAGTATCTTTGATAACCGGACCTACTCTAATAGGTAAGACAATGGTGCCTTTAGAAGATCTTTCTTGTTCATCATAGGATTTTATAGTTATTTTATTTCTGGGATCAATAGCCAATTCTAAAAATCCCAATTATGTGACCAAGCTGTAAGAAAAAATGTTTAGGCTAGTGCCCCCATCTATCAACACACATTTGACTCTATGGTTCTAGATCAAGACTTCTATATCTAAGGGTTGGTTATGTAGGTGACTCAAGGAGTTGTCATCTTCCTCTAAAAAGGAGATATATTGCAGAGATGTAAGATGTCTAACCATAGTCTAGAACCTGTCTAAATCAAGGTCATCAGGAACATTGGATCCGAGAAAAGCTTTTTCTAGAATAGCTCTATGAGCTAGAGATATCTGAAGCAACTCAAACATGGAGGTTTTTGCATTAGTGTGTTGAAGTTTTTGAACAATGCTATAAGATGTTGGCCTCATATCTTTAGGATTGGAAGATTTAGAAGGAGCCTTCTATTTGGAAGCGAAAGAAAGATTGAAGGGCATCTTAGGGACATTTAATGAATCTGGGATTTGTCCATTCAGATGTGCTTGAGCCTGTGATCAAGTCACTATGTTAGCTAAAGTATGATCTCTATCTCTTCACACAATTGTGATGACATTGCAATGCTCAAAGAGACAAGGTTCAACCATATTGATAACAACATTATTTCTAGGGTAAGCATAATTGACCTTTGCCCCCATATTAGGCTGAGAAGATGAAACTACTTGACCATTTTTCAGAAATGGTTCTATGAATGTTGTATGATCATTATTGCTCTTATGATCATTAATCATGATGTCTCCCTTATCAATTAGATCTTGAATAGTATGTTTCAAGCATAAGTAGTTATTAGTTTTGTGACCTTTACCTTGATGGAAATCACAAAATTCATTCTCTCTCCACTATTTTGGTTTAGGGTCAAGATCAAATTTTCAGATCTCAAGCAAAGAGATGATGTTATTAGCCAATAGAGTTCTCATAGCTAATTCCAAAGATTCTCCAAGAGGAGTGAACTTTCATTTATTATCAGTGGACCAAGATTTGTATTTTGGCTTCTTTTGAGATGGTTCAGACACCTTTTTGTCTGAGGCTTTGATGGCTTGGGTGCCAATAGTTAGATTGAAAGCTAGTGCCTTTGATGGTGCATGGATAGTATCAACAATGCCATCTATGACAATGCCTTTATTCTTGTTCCAATTTTTGTTCTTGTCTTTAGAACTGGATCCTGATTCGTACTTGTCCTTTTGAAGTGTGATGTCTCCTTTTTTCACAAGTACCTTTTCAATTTTGATCGTATTGTCTACCATCTTATCAAAAGATGTATGATCTTGCATTTGTAAAGGGTAGTTAATCTCTGGGACAAGATTATTGATGAAGATTTCCAATTTCTCAGTTTCTAGAATAGGCCTAGCATATAGAGAGAATTTCTTCCTCCATCTCTTGAGAAATGTTAGGAATGGTTCTCCTGGATATTGTTTGAGATTGCAAATATCAATCATGGTGATTGTATGTTGAATGTTGTAGGAGTATTGCTGATAGAACAATTTGATCAACTCCTCAAAATTTTTGATAGTAGAAGGCAATCTAGAGAACCAATGAATGGTTTATCCTACCAGAGATCAAGGAAAAGGATGCATCAGATAAGTTGGTTCGTGCATGAACTCCATAGATTGTGTACAAAATTCTCTAACATGATCTCAGGGATCTGAGTGTCCATCATACTTATCATATTTAGGCATCTCCACTCTTTTCGAGAATGGTGGCATGTACAAGTCTTTGTCAAATGGAAAAGGACATAGAGCCTCCATGGAGAACTCCTTGGTTTCCTTTTCTTTCTCAAGTTTATTAAGTTTGACTTACATGGCATGCATTTGTTTCATCATAGCCAAAATAGGAGTTTCTTCCTCATGCGTAATGATATCTTCAACATTAAATTTGGGAGGAAGTTTAGCTCCTTGATGAGCTAACTATAAAAAGTATGCTTCTCTATCTTCTTTCAAGAAATGCTTCATCATTCTTTTGAAGTCATCATCATTTTGATACCGAGCAATTTCTTCAGGTGTGGGTTCTTGATCTGCACCATGTTGAGATTGAGCTCTTTGAGAGCCAAATTTTGTCCCTACTTGAGACATGGTAGGATTTCTTCCTGGGATAGATAGAGGAGGAGTTTGTTGATTACCTCCATGATTTGATGGAGGAATGTAACTAGATTTCAATCAAAAATTGCCAAGACCATCATCTTCGTAAAGACCAAAATTGTAGAGTTGCTAAAGAGTTGGAGCCTAGAGAGTATTCAAAGGTACAATATGGGATATTTCTCTAGATTTATTGTGAGAAGCTCTAGTTTCCACCATTAACCTTGGGTGAAGCAGAAGAACATGATGAAGACAACTGAAGAAAGATCTGATTCAAGAAGATCAAATGACGCAACCTTGTCAAGGTTTGGTTGATTGAAGCTTAGATTAGACATAAATGAAGGAGACTATGCCCTGGATGTATGGGTAGATTCCAAAAAGATAGTGGACATGAGTTCACAACACTTAGCCATCTTGAAGATGAATTGAAGATTGATAGTTATGACAAGGTTTTGACACAAGATGATAAAGACTCAAATCGATTAAACATAAGGCTAAATCAGATTCAAAAGGCCACTTTAGGAAAATGATTGGATTCTCAGTAATTGATACTCTATTCCTGACATGGTGATTTTCTTGACAAACTTTGGAAATAGGCTGGAAAAGCTAGGTCTCTGACAGTTCTGACAACTTTCTGGCAATTTTTCAAAATTTCTCAAATGACCTTGTACAGGCTCGTACGATAGTGGGTATAGCATGAAATGACAATTGAAAAACTCATATGACTATTGCAAAACTCGCACGATAGTTGATAGTAGGGTTTTTGACTTTTGGGAATTGACTGGCAGCAAAACTCATACGACAGTACACCATATACCATACAACAATCTAGGGGTTCTGAAATGACAATAGCCAAAAGTCATATGACTTTCTAACTTTACAAGATGAATTTTGACTCTAGAAAGGTGTTTGACATCATATTTTGCAATTTTTTAGATTTTTAGTTTCAAATTGTTCACAAAATTGTCTGTCTAGATTTGAAGATTGTAGAGGATTGATTCGTTCTTAGTAACCAGATAGATAAACAAGCATGCAAAACAACAAGCAAATGATTTCAAGCACATCTGAAAAAAATGAATAGGGGACAAAGCAACCCTGCGTATGAACAATCAAGTGACTAAATTGTGCTAATCCCTAGGAGTGCTAACAGTGTATGTTCCAAAAAGTTTTGCAATAACACACATATTCCTAGAAAATGAAAATTTGGCCTCACTAGGGTTTTTAGTAATGGTCCGACTCTGCAACTTTTGTGATCTCAAGAGGGTGAACTCCAATCCAAGAACACTAGGGTTTTGACATAGTTTGAGAATTTAATCAATCAAGAGCTGCTAGGGAGATCTGACAGCCCAACAAGAGACCACACCTGTGAAGATTTCCTCCACAAGGACATTTATATAGCGGTTGCTGCTACCACGGCAAAAATGGCTATTACCGCTTGAGGTTCCGTCAATGTGTTTGACCCAATTAAGGGAATGTCCACTATGGTTAACCCTCTCTAAAGGTGACTCACAAAATATACCACATGGAGACTGGTTCCAGATTCAAGGATCTAAGTTTTTGGTACTACCCAAAAAGGGAGTAGAGCATAGTCCTCTAGCCTTTTCACTTTTAACCCAAACAAAGAAGACAGATTAATCCAACATGCTAAGACCAAAATTATCTCACAAAGATCTATGATATCAACTACTTATGATCTATCAACCTCTCCGGAGAGAGAATGTATCAATTAGAAGCTGAAGATGCACAAATCTAGTAGAATGTGAGATGCCCTCAGTAACCTCCCTACCTACAAGGGTTCCTTCATTGAGAAGAGTTTTGTTGGAAACCCAATCTCTCAAGAACCATGAATAGTGTTCATATGGCCTATTTACTATGTGTAACAAAGATGTTGAAAAGCAAATCTATGTTCATTTTTAATAGCCCAAAATAAAATATGTGATATGAAAGCAATAAAGGACACATAAGCTTGACACACAAGATTTGTTTTTAATCCAAATCGAAATGTTATCAGCTAAGAAGATTACCTGAATTCCATGCAATGTGCTTAGTAGATTCTTACCTATTTTTAGCAATTCTCACACTTTTTCCCAATCAAAATCAACAGAAATCAATCAAAAATAACATATTTCAATTGTTAATGTTAGCTGTCAGTCCAAATTAGAAAAATAAATCTGGAAAACTGCCTGAAAAAGTGAAACGACAATTGAAACCTGGCACTGAAACTCATATGACAGTGGGTCACCTCCCAGATGACAATCCAGAAAGTCATACGACACTGGGTATCAGATCATATGATAATAGGGTTTCCAAATGACACTGTATTTCTGACGATATGATCCTCGATCAAATAAACTATCATACGACAGTGGGTATCTCCTGATATGAGTTTCTAACAAAACTCATACAAAAATTGTATGGACAGAAATTAAAAATTGCAGCTTCGAGCAGAAAATGATAGAAATTGATTGGAAACCCATTTTAGGGCCCCACGGTGGGTGTTAGAAATGTGTGTGTGAATTTTGTACATAGTTGTAGACACAACACTTCAGTAAAACATTAGAGTTTAGTTAAAATCAAAATCATACAGTTAAATGGAAACTAATCTAACAAGGAGATTTACTGCCTTCTAGTAGATGCGAGTATGTATTCTCAGATTGGACCGAGATCAATGACCTTGACGACACCTAAACGAAGGGTTTGAATGTAGAATCTAGATATGAAATGAATGCAAATTAATCTATATTTTTTTGGATTTTCTATGCAATAAGAATGAAATAAACTGATATGAATCTATTCTATATGAAAAACTAATATACAAATTAAGCTACAATGAATTGCAAATAAGATTGATCTCACAAAAGTTGTTGATTGGCAAAGGAGCTTCAATTCTTTAGATGTTGATTCACCAGCGTGATTGTGCAAATTCGTGGATTGATTTTGGCAGAGTAAGTATGAAAACTTGTGAGATCATTTGTGAAGAGCCGAAGCCTTGATTTTATAGAAATCTAGGGCTTTGGGGATGCATGGAAAATCCATAAATCACTCAGGTTGATTTTTGAGTCAACAAGGAATTAAAGATAGTTAACTCACAAAAAATCACGCAAAAACAACTTTTTGATTTAAATCAAAAGTTGAGATCAACTTTTAACTCAAAAGAGAGTTGAGTTTATTTTTAAAACAACTTGAATTGATTTTCTGATTTATAGTTTAACTACTTTTTTGGATGTGCATAATTAATTATGAATTAAATTAATAAATAAAGTGATTTATCCTCAACTTAACTGATTTTGAAAAATAAAACAATTGATTTATGGGTTTATCAATTATTAAATCAAACTTTTATTCAAAAACTATATCATTAAATTTGACAATTGACATTAATTAATTAAATAAGAATTTAATTAATTAATGATAGGAATTTTCATTTATTGTCAAATTTAAATAATAATAATTAAGAATAAATAAGATTAAATTCAATTTAATAATTAAGTGGCAGAATTAAATCTAGTTAATTAAATATTCAGAATATTCAATTAATCAAACTTTAGGATAAATAAGATTTATCGCCAAATAATCATTAAATTAAAGATAATTAAGATAATTAGGAATATTGCCAGGAATATTCCCCGATGCAGATTTTAAGATAATCAATTAGGATTCAATGATGTTCAGATGTGCCTTAGGACTTCGATGTCGATTTCATTTGATTTGAAGACGTAGGAGGTCAATGAACCTATAGCCCATTTTTGGGGTATTACAGGCACTAAACCAAATTTTGGTGAAGTATTTAAAAACTCTTAAAGGTTTTGAATAGAGGAAAATATTGAATCACCTCTATTTAGGGTAAATGTATTGGGAAAATATGAGATCCACTCTTAAATCCAAATTCCCAAAGGAGAGATCCAATTTGATCAACCAAAAGGTTAATGCACAATCGAATCAATCTATGGAGAATATGAAAGAGAGAGAAAAACCCTATATTTCCCTATGGTAGGATTATGTTTGAAATCTGAAATAATTGAAATACAAATACTAACCTCAAATTAGGGAAAATCTAGAAAATGCCAATTTCTGATGTCTGTGTGTACTTTCAAGAAATTCTACAACCTATTTTGGACTGGAAATGCCGAGACAAAGAAAACCTAGAAATCTTTTATCTTTCTGACAGCAAGTAGTCTTTAACCCTCATAAAAGGTCAAAGGCTACATTCTTTATTTGAAGGTTGATTCTGACTTTTTTCACAGATCTCAGAAGTTCACCGAAAAGGGTATTTAAATCCACTCTCAGATCCAAAATTCCACACCTGTACCTGCAATAAAATGGGGGTTTTGTTTGTATGGGGGGTTTGCCTTGGTCAAACCCCAATTTAGGAATTAACCTTGAAATTGAATTGAAATGTAGTGTGCATAAACAAAGCAATTGAAACAATTCACCTCGCTTATGTTGAAGTCCTTGTAGAGGATTTGAATCCTCAAATCCACAAATAGGAATGCTTCAATGAATGTAGGATGTCTCAAATCAATGGAATTTGATCTTCAACACCAATCTTGAATTGATCTTTGCATATGAGGAGGCTTGGAGAATGTAGAAGGATGGATCTTCAAGGGGGCTCCAAAGAGATTGAATCCTTCAATGGCTAACAATGGATCTCCTTGATGGATGAATGCTTGAACACTTGAATACTTTATTGATTGCTTGAATTCACTTGCACTTGAGAGCTTGAGAGAAATTTCTTGAGATTGCAAAACTTGATTATCGTAATGAATAATGGATGATAAAATGAGAGAGGAAGGCCTCCTTTTATATTGAACTAGGGCATAATCCTCTAGAGGGGACACCTTGGAGAATTAAATACCAATTAGGTCCTAACTTTTAGAAAATATACCTAGATTAAATGAAATTCAAGGATTTACCATTTCAAAACCTGAAATGGCCGACCCGGAGGTGGGAAAACAAATATCCCTGAAACCCAACACTCGAAAATCAAGGAAATTTGAAATCTGGATAGGGGGTCAAGGATGAGCTTGACTCTGACCTAGGTTAGGGTCAAGGTTGACTTTGACCCATAAAGGTTGACTTTGACCTTTTAGTCAAAAACCTCAATATCCTGACCTAGAATGCTAGGAAATGCAGATATGAAGTGAAAATCAGGTGCGAAGGAAAGCAGAACAAGGGGGGAAGCCAGATACATGCAAAGAGCCAATCAAGGTGCTTAACATGACCCCATACCACTTACTCGGAGGGCTAAATGCTCTTATCATGGAAGTGCTTCCATTTTAAGAGGATACATTAAGCCCCCACTTTATCAAGAGTATGGACTTGATGCAAACTCTTGGTAAAGGGGAGATCAGAATGAAAAGATAATATTATCATAATCCAAGGGACAAAGAGAAATATTAAGCCTCCAAGGACTCAATTCTTCGTCAACTCCTAGATCACAATAAGAGAGACATCTCTAGAGAGAGAAAGAAAGGGTGTGATTACCTCGCCCAATGAGAACTTATATCTCATTGTGAACCACACAAGGAAATGATGCAACTAGAAAGATGGAATTGAACTACCTAGTGAATGTGGCTACTCACTATTCAACCCATCAAGGATTCACCCTTAGGAACATTCTATTCCATAAGAATAAAACCAAAAACAAAAGAGATCAAGTCTTAAGGACACCTCCAACCTTAAGAGATCAAAATATATGTATACTTGTAACTGGAGGGATCAAGAGATCCTAAAATATAAATCCATGCTTTAAGGATTAGTCACTAATCTAAAAAGGGAGAAAAGTATCTTGAAAAATATGTTTTTGTATCGAAAAGTGTGTGTGTGCAACTGTGTGTGTGAAAATTGTACCTAATTTGTAGACACAACACTTCAGTAAAATATTAGAGGTTAGCTATAATCAAAATCATGCAAAATTGAAATCTAATCTAACCAAGAAATTTACTACCTTCTAATAGGTGTGAGATTGATGTTCTCAAATTGTTGTCAAGATCAGTGACCTAGACAACACCTAAATGAAGGATTTTAATGCAAAACTGATATGGAATATGAATGCAAATTAATCTATTTTTTTTTGGATTTTAGATGCAATAAGAATGATAAACTAATATGAATCTATGCTAATATGAAAATTGATATGCTAAAATGATCTAACAATGATATGAAAAAGAATCTAAATGATCTCACAATAGCCTTGATTCACAATAAGCTTTGATTCTCCAAATTCCAATTCTTCAAAATAGTTGTGCAATTCGTAGACGACTTTGGCAAAGTAAGCTTGCAAAATTATGAGATCATTTGAGATGAGTTGAAGCCTTAATTTATAGAAATCTAGGGCTTTGGAGGTGCATGAAAGAAAGTCATAAATCACTCAAATAACTCAGCCTGAGTTTTGAGTTATTTTTAAATAAAGATAATTTAATTCACAAAAACATGCAAAAGTAGAGTTTAACTCAAAATAGAGTTTAGCTTTAATTGATAATTGATAGTTGTCTGCTTTTCTTGATTGTGCATGATTTATTTATGAATTGATTTAATAATAAAGTGATTTATTTCCAACTTAACTGATTTTGAAAAATAAAACAATTGATTTATGGGTTAATCAATTATTTTTCAAACTTTTATTCAAAATTACAATATTAAAAATTGACAAAATGATTTAATTAATTAAATTAAATATTTAATCAATTATTTGTAAGATTTTGGATTTATTGTCAAAATTAAATATCATAATACTTAGGAATAAATACAATTAAATTCAATTAAATAATTAAGTGGAAAAATTAAATCTAATTAATTAAATATTGAGAATATTCAATTAATCAAACTTTAGGATAAATGTGATTTATCGCAAAATAATTATAAAATTAAAGATAATTATGATAAATAGGAATATTGCTAGGAATATTCCCTGATGCAGAATTTAAGATAATCAATTAGGATTCGATGATGTTTAGATGTGCCTTAGGTTAGGACTTTGATGTCGATTTCATTTGATTTGATGATGTAGGAGATTAATGAACATATAGCCCATTTTTGGGGTATTACATTTTGCCCCTCTTTGAATTGTTGTGCGAAGCACAGTGGTTCAAAGATAGTCTGTGTTTGATAGAGATATGAAACAGATTAGAAATTGATAATTGATATGAGACAAAAGCTGATTGATATTGGTTTGATGTGAAGATAATAGGTCCTGAATGAGCAAAGATAATGTTCACTGTAGCAGTGATGAACCAAGGATTGCGAAAAAAAGTGTCAAAACACTTGATTTCGAACCTTATGATTGCGAAAAAGTGTCAAAATGCCTGATTCTGAACCTTATGATTTTGAAGAAGTGAGTGACTGGTTCTAGACTCAATTGTCTTAGCAGAACTAGCAGGTATCACATCCGAACCCTTTAGTTGCCGAAGAACCAAGGAAAGAACACTATGATCCGATGGTTGGAAAAACTGATACAGTTTACAAGATTAGGAGAATACCAGATTGATATGGATCTTGATGAATTTGATATGCCCCAAGTGATGATAGATTTTCCCCAAGCGATGAGGTATTTTTTGATGAATCAGTAACTAGACATGGTTGTTGTCTTGATTACTGAGGAAGATATGATTTCCATAAAGATATGATTTCAAATTTGATTATAGACTTCGAATGATGTGAAATACCATGCCCCCTTCGGGATTAAAATTGAAATCTGACAAGAGAAGTCAGGGTGATATGGTTCAAAAGCATGTTAAGTGATTTGAAAAGTGGTTAAACACGTTTGGGAATGCATTCTGCATCGTTTGGAGGTCCAAAAGACCAAGTTTTACTAGGTTTGACCATGAGTTGACCAAGGTTGAAATTTTGATAGTTTGATGGAAGATAATCAATTAAGTTGAATTCTAGATTTTTTCTATGATTGAAGGTTGATTATGCAAGTAGTTGACAATATGAATGATCTCAGATTTTGATTTTGATCCCGAAAAAGGATTCTACTTGTTGTTTTGTTGGAGGAACCTTCATGTGAGATTTGGCTCTTGTTAGATTTGAAGATGTGATTTGAAGAATCGTTTAAGCATTGAAGTTCATTTAATCATTATGAGATCATGCAAAGATGAAAAATGCAAAGAAGCATGCAATATGAAATGCAACCTAAGACCTAGGACCTAGTCATTGATCATGTGTCAATTTGTTATCATCATTGAACTTTTAGGTAACTGAATAAATCAATACAATGCCCACTAGCTATGAAACCATAGACATATGAATATTGATTTGTATGTGCAAGAATCAATACAACACCCACTAGTCAACAACCATGGATATATGAATATTGATTTTATTTTTAGAATGTCGGATTAGATATAAGCACCAAGGCATAAATGCCAGGATGACCTGAATATCATGTCCATTTTGATATAGCAATTTGTATAAGCATCAAAACATAAACGTCATGATGAACTGAATATGCCTTGCGTTCAAACACATCAAATAGCCAAGAGATTATTCTAAATCCAATGTGAATTACCTGTAGTGACCCTTTATCATTCACATCCTTAGGTAATATCACATTTCACATTAGGAGAAAGAATTCACTCAAAAAGATAGTATTTAGATCAAACTTCCTTGAATTTTTTAGGTATCAATGGTCGAGGTACGCATGGCCATCCAATTCAAGATAGAGGCTCTTACAGTCAGACACCATTTTAATCCGGAATTTCCAAAGTTGTTAGATTTTCACATACAAGCAGAAAATAAAGAAAAGATTATGCCCCCATTCATCACTCTCTAAATCCTATAAAGGACATCATCGAAGAGCTCGAAGGGACACAATATGCAGAAATCTCAATGCAAATTAGTAAGCATACAAGGAGATAAAAGCATGTAAAGCACAAATTGTTTTCAGTTTGATGTTTGATTGCATTGTTGTAGATGCAAAATCCTTTCTGGAGACAAGACTGACTCACTCACTCACATGAAGGTTCAAAGGACTCTGACTAGATATGATATGTCTAAGATATACTGGAGACCATAGGAGTTGACATTGATTGCCCCCAAGTGTTAAGCATTGATAGGATATAATCACTGCTATAGATTATTTTACAAAATGGGTAGAAGTAGTCCCTTTGACACAAGCAACTGGAAAGCAAATATCTATGTTCATATTGAACTATATCATATGCAGATATGGGATACCTCATTCCATAATCATAGATAATGGTGGACAATTCAAGAACAAAGACCTAGATGATCTATGTGCCAAATTCAAGATCACACAACATTGGTCTTCTATCTACTATCCTCAAGGGAATGGACAAGCTGAGGCCTCTAACAAAAATCTATTGAAGATCTTGCACATAATAGTAAACAAAACTGGTAGAGACTGGCATCTCATGATTAATCTAGCTCTATGGGCCTATAGAACAAGTATCAGAACACCTACTGGGGCTACACCTTTCACTTTAGTTTATGGGTCTAAAGCTGTACTGCCTATTGAGGTTGAAATCCCATCACTCAGAATTAGAATGCATGGTCTAGTAACTGATGATGACTACAAAGTGTCTAGGTTGCAAGAACTTGAACTACTAGATGAGTATAGACAAGCAATGTATAATCATCTCAAAGTATATCAGAAGAGAATGTATAACAGGTGCTAGAAATGTGTGTGTGAAAATTGTACCTGATCTATAAACACAACACTTTAGTAAAACATTAGAGGTTAGCTATAATCAAAATCGTGCAAAATTGAAATCTAATCTAACCAAGCGATTTACTGCCTTCTAATAGGTGCAAGATTGATGTTCTCAGATTGTTATCAAGATCAGTGACCTAGATGACACCTAAATGAAGGATTTTAATGCAAAACTGATATGAAATATGAATGCAAATTAATCTATTTTTTTTTTTGGATTTTAGATGCAATAAGAATGATAAACTGATATGAATCTATGCTAATATGAAAATTGATATGCTAAAATGATCTAACAATGATATGAAAAAGAATCTAAATGATCTCACAATAGCCTTGATTCACAATAAGCTTTGATTCTCCAAATTCCAATTCTTCAAAATAGTTGTGCAATTCATAGATGACTTTGGCAAAGTAAGCTTGCAAAATTATGAGATCATTTGAGATGAGTTGAAGCCTTAATTTATAGAAATCCAGGGCTTTGGAGGTGCATGAAAGAAAGTCATAAATCACTCAAATAACTCAGCTTGATTTTTGAGTTATTTTTAAATAAAGATAATTTAATTCACAAAAATATGCACAAAAGCAGAGTTTAACTCAAAATAGAGTTTAGCTTTAATTGATAATTGATAGTTGTCTGCTTTTCTTGATTGTGCATGATTTATTTATGAATTGATTTAATAATAAAGTGATTTATTTCCAACTTAACTAATTTTGAAAAATAAAACAATTGATTTATGGGTTAATCAATTATTTTTCAAACTTTTATTCAAAATTACAATATTAAAAATTGACAAAATGATTTAATTAATTAAATTAAATATTTAATCAATTATTTATAAGATTTTGGATTTATTGTCAAAATTAAATATCATAATACTTAGGAATAAATACAATTAAATTCAATTAAACAATTAAGTGGCAAAATTAAATCTAATTAATTAAATATTGAGAATATTCAATTAATCAAAATTTAGGATAAATGTGATTTATCACCAAATAATTATAAAATTAAAGATAATTATGATAAATAGGAATATTGCTAGGAATATTCCCCGATGCAGAATTTAAGATAATAAATTAGGATTCGATGATGTTTAGATGTGCCTTAGGTTAGGACTTTGATGTCGATTTCATTCGATTTGATGATGTAGGAGATTAATGAACTCATAGCCCATTTTTGGGGTATTACAACAACAGGTGAGCAGAGTGTATGCCCCCACGTTAAAGTCATTACTGACACTTTAATAGGAGCAATGGGTTTAATGAAAACATAGACAACTCCACTGATTATGTTTCCATGTTGAGATGACCCTAGATGAAGACAAATCAAGGGAAATATTACAGAAACATATAGAGAACACAGAAGGGATCTACCTATCATGGGGTCAGTATGATCATAAGATAATATATATATGATATTATTGCAAATGAATTGACATCATTCCCCAAAGAAAAGTAGAAATACAATCACAAAGGAGGAAAGATCACATAAGATATACAAAGGAGAATCTTTTCGAACCATGGCATGGAGACCAAAAAGAATTTGTGCTACCATATCTTGAATCCAAGAAGATTACACGAGGAAACATTTAAAAATAATAGCATAATTACAACATAACATTGAACAATGCATAGAAGAATAAAGATACATATAGAGGAATAGAACAATAGTTTCGATTCTTTTATCACCTTGCACCAACTGAGTAACAAGGATCATATAAAAGAATCTAACAACATTTAGCAAACACATTATGGGAGAAACACATTACAGTAGGAAAACACACAACAAAGCTACCATGAAGGACAAGCTGATCAAGCGTGCCGCCTACTCTCCCCATCTCATTGTATATCATTTAAGGAAGGTGGGTAACTCACAAGAGGTACTATATCCAACACAGTATGAATGATAGCCAGTTCTAAACAAGGATCCTCTTGAGAATCAAAATGTTCGACACTAGGTGTAATAGTTAATTGTGATGAAAGCATATTAGGTAAATCAATGTTAATGTCAATAGTCTCATATTCATCATTAACATCATCAGTATCATCAAGAGTATATTATTCATCCAAATTAATCAAAATAGGATCTAAGATACGAATATAATCATCATAATCATGCATCTTAACATCATTATTAGTAACAACTTCTTCTAACACATCATGCATAGGTTTATCCAAAGAAGGTAGAGATCTTTGAAGAACAGTATTACGAGCTTTAGAATGAGCATGATGCTTCTTACGATGTTCATTAGCAGATCGATTATGTTTTGATTTATTTGAAATAAGTTTAGAACTAGGAGGAGAAATCATAAGATCCTTCACAGGTTCTTTAGGAAGATCAATAGGATTATCAACAATAGGAGGAACAATCAAAGGATCTTTGATAGGTTCTTTTGGAAGATTGATAGAAGGAACTCAATTAATAGAACTAGAAGCCATAGTTAACGGAGGTATAGAAGGTGTAGGAACCATGATTAAGATCCATAGGAGGTATGCTTAATTCAAGAATTTTATGATGTTTATAAGCTTGATATGAATGAAAAATATTATCAGGTCGGGGAGGACATGAATTAGGTAATGAAGGCCAAAAGAAATCCAGAGCAGCACAATCTCTAGGCCTAGAAAGTTGATATAAACTATGATTAATCATCTTCACTTCTTCATCATGAATGAAATTAAGACACTTATGGATAGGTGAAGCAACAACATGCATGGCATTCAACCAAGGAAAACCTAGCGTAACTTGAAATTGATTAGAAGTAGGAACCACAACAAAGGTAGTGTTCACAATTTTTCCACAAAGTTCAATCGGTAAAGTAATAGAACCAAATGATGGATAAAGAAAACCATTACAAGTTTCAATCCACACATCTGATGTATGATAAGAATCACGTTCTAAGATTTTCATAAAAGGATTTTATTCAATTATAACATTGACTAAGGATGTCGGATCAACAAGACAACCATGAGTAGGTATCTGAGAAATCCTAGCATAAATGTAAAGGGACCATTAGGAGCTTTAATAGTCTCAGAGTCATCAAAGGTAATCAAAATTTCCTGAGGTCTTTTATTCTTAGGTTGTTGTCGAGGTTTAGGTTGAGTTTTCATTTTAGGTTTAGGTTTTGGTCAAGGTTGAGATGGAACTTGAGGTTGAATCTGAGGTTGAGGTTGAGGTTGAGGTGGAGATATAGATTGACCAACATGCTCCACTTGATTAACAACATGATTAAGATCATCCATCTTTGAATCATACACAATTTGCACAATAGATGGCTAAGCAATAGTATTAGTATCATGCGTAGGTAAAGGATTTGTATAGATTTGAAGGTTTTGATTAGGAGGAGAGATAGATTTGTTCCCACTACAATCAAGGTTAGCAACAGTTAAGGCATTAGAGTCAATCAAGTCTTGAACCTTATATTTTAGAGAATAAAACTTCTCAGTATCATGACCATTCTGACAATGATATTGACAAAAACCATTTTGATCAAAATATTTAGAGGCAATCATAACCGGTAAAAGAGGTCAAATAGGAGGTAAAGTAATCATATTAGCAGTTAACAACCTATTCATAATAGCATGTAAAGATTCAGAAAGAGGAGTAAATGTATGATTTAATTGAAAAGTAGTGGATGCAGAAGTAGCATTGTGAGATGCAACAACAACTTGATCAGCAACTGCATTCGCTTGTTTGTTTATCTTGACATAGTTGTTGAATTTTTGAAATTTGTTTAGATTAGGAGCAGCATCACTCTTATCAACTGGAACATGAGCCATTGGAGTGTTGCTCTCAAATTGAACCACTTGTAATTGATAATGATGAAGCACTAGACAAAGTTGTTGAAAATAGGTAAATTTAGTAAGCAGAATCTTATCTCTAATAGCCTTTTGCAAATTTGAAATAAACATACGTTGAATATCTATATCAGGAACAGGATAGGAAATTTGAGCATGCAAATGCTTAAATCTACCAATAAAGTTAGTTAACTTTTGTTTAGCACTTTGTTTACAATGCATCAAATTAGTCAAAGACACTTGTGGGCGAATGTTGTTTAGAAATTGTTGAATAAAGGCATTATCAATTTGTGGAAAGGAATCAATAGAATAAGGAGGCAAGCAACAATACCATTATAAGGCCTTGTCACGGAAGGTTCTAGCAAATAGTTTGGCTAAAATCCTATGGTCACGAGCATAATCACTACAAAGGATTTGGAATGTTTTAACATCATGAATAGGATCTCCTTTTCCATTATAATTTTCAAGATGAGGCATATCGAGTTGCTGAGGAATAGGAGTACGAATAATGTCTCAGGACAAGGGACTTCCCATGTCACATGTAGGGATACTAAACTTATTTTGAGTTAAGGAAGTGAGTTGTTGTTGTAAGGATGACATAGTTTGAACCAAATTGATGATTGGTTAATCATTAGAGGAAATAGGAGGAGTAGCAACATTAGATGCACTAGGTAAAGTGTAAGAAGCTACAGGAATAGAAGACACAACTGGAAGAACACTAGGAACTATAGTTGGAAGAGGATTAGAATAAGTAAAAGGAACATTATGATATGAAGGTTGTGATGTAGGAAGGGACATAGGAGGAACACTCATAGGGATAGAGTGAACCATCACAGTCACCAAAGGAGTATAGGTAGGAATACTAGTTAAAGGATTAGAAGGAGGTTCAACACTAGTGATAGGAGGAATCAACCCTAAATATTGAGCTTCTTGAGCTAGAGGTTTAACATTTGAATGCACAAGGTGAGTAATACCATGCAAGAGGTTAACACCTTGATCACTACCACAAAGAACTTTCTTAAGAGCCTCTATAGCTTGAATAGAATCTTGATTATGGTTCTCTTGAATAAGCCAATTACCCATTTTATCAAGTTCAGTTGAAAGTTTTTGGACTTGTTTAGGAGGAACTCTTAAAGTGTCATCCTCATCATGAGATGAGTTTTGCTCCATAGTAGGATTCGAATCATGAAGAGTCAAATTATCATCTAGGATCCTAAGGAAAGGAGAGGAAGATTTAGAATCAAAGGAACCCATAAGTCTATGACTTCTTCTAACTAAAATATTATAAGTAGGACTAGTAGTAGTAAAGCTCATAAACCAATGCAATGCAAATGAACTAAACTAAGAACACATAAAGCATGAATATTTTTGTATTTTTGAAATTTAATTAGCATGAAAGATAAAGGAAATCTAACACCTCAAAACACAATAGGGCATCCAATTCCAAAAAGAAAGGAGAGTAAGTATGTTGGGTTCACCCAAATTAATAGTGAAGGTGAACACACACAATAAGACAAAGGGAAATCTAACACCAAAAAGAAAGAGAGTAAGCTAGTCGGGTTCACCAGAATGAATAGAGGAAAAATGTGGAATTACCTCTATTTAGGGTAAATGTATGGGAGAAATATGAGATCCACTATTAAATCCAAATTCCTAAAGGAGAGATCCAATTTGATCAACCAAAAGGTTAATGCACAATCGAATCAATCTATGGAGAATATGAAAATGAGAGAAAAACCCTATATTTGCCTATGGTAGGATTATGCTTGAAATTTGAAATAATTGAAAAACAAATACTAACCTCAAATTAGGGAAAATATGGAAAATGCCAATTTCTAATGTCTGTGTGTACTTTCAGGCAATTTTGCAACATGTTTTGGACTAGAAATGCTGAGACAAAGAAAACCCAAAAATCTTTTATCTTTCTGACAGCAGGTAGTCTTTGACCCTCATAAAAGGTGAAAGGATACATTCTTTATTTGAAGGTCGATTCTGAATTTGTTCGTGGATCTTGGAATTTTTTTGAAAAGGGTATCCAAATCCTCTCTTAGATCCAAAATTTTGCACCTGTACCTACAAGAAAATGAGGGGTTTTTTTGTATGGGGAGTTTTCCTTGGTCAAACCCCAATTTAGGAATTAACCTTGAAATTGAATTGAAATGTAGTGTGCATAAACAAAGCAATTGAAACAATTCACCTCGCTTATGTTGAAGTCCTTGTAGAGGATTTGAATCCTCAAATCCATAAATAGGAATGCTTCAATGAATGTAGGATGTCTCAAATCAATGACATTTGATCTTCAACACCAATCTTGAATTGATCTTTGCATATGAGGAGGCTTGGATGAATGTAGAAGGATGGATCTTCAAGGGGGTTCCAAAGAGATTGAATCCTTCAATGGCTAACAATGGATCTCCTTGATGGATGAATGCTTGAACACTTGAATGCTTGAATTCACTTGCATTTGAGAGCTTGAGAGAAATTTCTTGAGATTGCAAAACTTGATGATCAGAATGGATGATAAAATGAGAGAGGAAGGCATCCTTTTATAGTGAACTAGGGCACAATCCTCTAGAGGGGCCACCTTGGAGAATTAAATCCCAATTAGGTCCTAACCTTTAGAAAATATACCTAGGTTAAATGAAATTCAAGGATTTACCATTCTGAAACCTGAAATGGCTGACCCGGAGGTGGGAAAACAAATATCCCCAAAACTCGACACCTGAAATCAAGGAAATTTGAAATCTAGACAGGGAGTCAAGGACGAGCTCTGACCTAGGTCGGGGTCAAGGTCGACTTTGACCCATAAAGGTTGACTTTGACCTTTTGGTCAAAAACCTCAAGATATTGACCTAGAATACTAGGAAATGCAGATATGAAGTGAAAATCAGGTGCAAAGGAAAGCAGAATAGGGGGGAAAGCGAGATACATGCAAAGACCCAATCAAGGTTCTTAAGATGACCCTAGACCACTTAATCAGAGGGCTAAATGCTCTTATCATGGAAGTGCTTCCATTTTAAGATGATACAGGTTTAGTCCCACATTGGCTGGGAGAGGGCATTTCAAAATGCTTAAATGAAATAACACTCACATGTGAATTGAAGAAAGAGCAGGAGGCTATACATGTGCACGCTCATGGAGGTGCCTCGAGAACCATGCCAGTAGGTTAGAGATATGATAATTTTTCAAGAATTTGGTGAGATGGCAAGAAAAAGATGGGACATGTGGTGCTCATTCATGTGCTCACTAGATAAACCATCGATCAAGGAAAACATTGCGATATTTAGCGGGTGGTTAGTCACCAAGTCGCTAGATGCTGGCAATTAAGGACCAAAGATCTAGAGATTGAGAGAACAAGAAGCTGCCCAATCACCAGATAGTTGGTAGTTAAGCACTAACGTTAAGTGACTTGGAGAATTCCTTAGTTGTGTAATCCCTAAATCCCTTGCAGTTAAGAAAATCCATTCCGAGATTCAGAGACTAAAGGCTTAGTCGCATGATCACTAGGAGTTGATAGTGGTTAAGATCTCATCCAAAGAATAAGAGATTAGTGCATTAACTAGTTCACCAGATATAACTGGGGTTAGAAAATCCCTTCTGAGATTCAAAGATTAAGGCAATTCACCCAAACTCCAAACCAAGAGTTGATGCCATGGTTAGATCTTAGCACCAATTGGCTAGTGACAAGTGGTTAATTCTGGTGCATTCTGGGTTAAATGTATGCATAAAAGAATTGAAATGAATAAAAAAGTATGCACTATAATATTAAATTCAAAAATTTAAATGACAAAGTGTGCTCATGAAAATATTGCTTGGAGCCTTAATTTTTATCCAAAAATAGGCATATTATATGTTTTTAGAAATGACAGAAGATAAGGAATCTAGTCGCAATGATAATTTTCAATTTTGACTCGGTGGAAAAGAGTAGTAAGGGTTTGATTTCAGGATCAAATCTCTTTGGATAGATATTTGTAGAGGTAAAGGAAGTTAAAAGGGATCATTTCTAAAAGATGCAAATTTGGAGGGAGAAGTGATTGTAAAGATGGAAGTAGTTGTAGAAAGAAATGAATTTGGGAGAAATGAAAGATATTTTAATGAGGATTGATAGGTTCTAGTTTGTGGTAACTGGCTTTGTTTTTCCTTTATTTCTTCTTCTTCTCCATTATTGCAGGGAGTGGAGAGATCTAGTCCCAGGAAAAATTTGGTAGTCTAATTTCTTTGTTATCTTTTTTGGACTAGTTCCATGAGTGGATCTTGCTATAAATATGGCCCTCTTCTCTTCATATAGGGTGTTTTCCTGATTCCTTTATGGTCTCAAATGATAATTTGTCTTGTAATAGTCTATCTTTTGAATGAATCTTCAACACTATTATACTGTTATCAAAATTATCTCCACTTTTATTGGTTAAAGCATCAAGGGTGTTTTAGTTTTTCTATTGTGAGTTCACAATAGAGTTATTTCATGGAAATAACTTAGTTTAGGATTCATTTTCAAGTGTGTATGAAGTGAGATATCAAGGGTATTTCATATTTATCTTTTAGTGCATATTGATAAATGTGTTTCCTATTTCCAGGTCTCTTCTAAGGGGAGAGTTAAACTCTTTGAATAGAAGATTGCATATCTGAATACGTGGGTGGATATAAGTAGAATTTGATAAATAGTATATGTTTGATGTAAGGCATCACATATTAAGGTTGTGTTATTTTCTCATTTCATGAGCTTTCTATTTCAGTGATTTGTTTGACTTTGTTGCCCATTGGATAAGGCACTAGTCTATGAGGGATTTGGGGTATTTTAGAGGTCCATCCCACTGAATACATAAATGATAACATTTTCCCTTTCATGTTGATAGGAGGAGTTATGAAGTTTGTCTCATTTTCAGATTCATTGTATGCAAGTGGGATTTTGCATGAGATCTAGTGAGCACTGGAGTATTTTTTACCTGAAAGTCTGAAAACTATTCCATAAAGTGATATACTTGTAGGCCTATTATTTGCAATAGGGAGTTATGTTTCTGTATATAAGGTGTACTCACCTGAGTGAGTGGAGCTCGAAGTGTAAAAGGTTGTAGGCCTTGTCAACATTAGCCCTTTCTTGTCCTCTGGTTTGTAGGAAGAAGTAGATCTCTGACAATTAGATTAATATCCCATGTCTAGGTATAATTTTCTGTTTTAGAATCAGAGGATGCAAGAAGAACTACTAACAAGGTTGAGGGAATGACCTTGATGGAATGGATCCACAGGCAACCAAGGAGAATGTTGTAGGGGAGTTCAAGATAAAAAATGTGGCATATGTTTCTTGGACTACAGGGCCAATATCGATAGGCAATGAAATGGTACCTTTGGAGGTACGCTCTAGGTTGTCATAAACTTTGATGGTGATTACCTCACGAGAGACATCTACTTCTATGAGACCAACCTGCTGGATGAAATTTAATGTACAAAGATTTAGGGCCAAACTATTTTTTATCAAGACTCTTTTTACGATAAAGTCATTAACCATGACAGTGATGCGGAGTGGGAGATTGTGATCTAGTTTAATGGCTGGCATGTCAAAGGTTTGGATGGAGAGGGTGGAGGACATGGATAGGTTTCCTACAAGGTTCTTGAATTGGATAGTGTTCATGTCCATGGGGACATAGTTTTCTTAGAGGGCGTTATTAAGGACTTCTTGATGAAGGGGTGATGTGTGAAGGAGGTCAAGGATGGAGATTTTCATAGGTGTGTTCTCAAGATGTTATAGGAGGTTGTAATGTGCACTGGGGACGGTCATAGTATTGGCATTGACAACAAATATTTGGCCTCTATGGGTAGTAATGAAACATTGACTGTCAGCACCTTTGACATGGATTACATTCATAATTGGTTCAACCTAGGAAATGCAACCAAAAAATTTATCGTAGTTGATGTAGGTGGTAGTTTAATATTTCCCATCTTCATGGTTGCCTTGTTTTCCCTTACCTTGGTTCTAGGGAGGGTTAGCATTGGTTTGATTCTTACCTATATTGTGTTGATGAAATACATTTTGGTAGATTTGTAGGTTGGTGTTTGGTGATGTCTGGGAAGGGGCATCAACTGTGATATCCTTTTTGTCAATGAGTTCTTGGACATAGTGCTTGAGTTTCATGCACTTCACAGTGGCATGTCTATTAACATGGTGATAGTCTCAATAGTCATTGTCCTTGTACTAGGATGGCTTGGCTGTTGATTCATCAAATGGCTAGGTTTGTAGATATATAATTAGATTAGCAGTGGCCATGTGGCAGAAGATAGCATCCAAGGGTTCTCCTAGGGGAGTGAATGTGCATTTTTTTTTTTTGAACATGAGGCTTGCTCTGTCTCTAGATGATAGACATGGCATTGGCTTGATTGACGGGTGGCTGCCAAGGCAATTGTTGGTAGGTGGCTATTGGTTGTTTCTTCATGGGTACTTGCTATTGGTATGTTGGGGGAGGAGGATTGGGACCGGCTACAATAAGTTGGACATGCTTGGTGTCCGTGGCTCCATCTGTGACCACTTTTTTATTCTTGTTCCAATAGCGTGATCGATCATTGTTGGGCCTATCTTGGGAGCTCTCCTTGTAATGTTTAATGCAACCATCATCCAAAAGACCTCATTCAATTTCCATTCACATCCCTTTTATATCCTAATAAGTTTGTATGTAGTTCATTCACATGAAGTGGATAACTTCGGATGAAAATTGTCGATCAATATCTTAGTGAGGTGTTTTTCTGGCGGTTGACATTACAATCTTATGGTTAGGTTTTTCCATCTTTGTAGATAGTAAGCTAGGTTTTCATCTCCCTTTTTCTTAGCATTGCATAGGTCTAGCAAGGAGAGCTCATTTTGGACATTATGTGCATATTGGGCCACAAATTTCTCCTAGAGTTCTACAAACATGGAAACAAAATTGTATGGTATTTTATAGTTTCACTTGATGGTAGTCCCTCCCAGGCTCTTGGAGAAAAGGAACATGAGATAAATATCATTGTATGCCACCTCTTGGCATGCCATATATAACTCTTTGATATGGCTAACTAGGTCTCCCTTCCCTCGATACTTGTCGAACTTGGGTGTTTCAAAATGCTCAGGGAAGGGGATTGCTATGATTGATTTGTCGAAAGGGTATGGAAAAACTTCTTTGAACTTGAATGCTTTTCCATTATTGCTAGATTTGTGTTTTTTGAGGGAGTTCTTCATTTCTTCCCATTCTGAATTAACAAGCATTGGAGTGGGTACTCCCATTGGGAATGGATTTGATGGTGCAAGTGAATATGGGTGTATATGTGGGGGATACTAGGAGATTGGGTAGGGGGATTGTCCGGCAGTAAAAGTTGTTTGAAATGGATTTTGGATGGCTTGTTGGGAAATGTATTATTGGCATAATGTTGAGGTATGATACTGTGGAGGGTATGGTGTGGATTTCTGTTGTGGGATGAGAGGATTAGGTTGTTGTGTTGGGAAGTACTACTGGTGTGGGGAAGGTTGATAGTATGATTTCTGTTAGGGCTGGTGTTGGGCTTGTCTAATGTATGAAGGGTGCATACCTACATTACTAAGAGGTGGGATAGTAGCTTGGGTGTGTACTCTAGGTGGTTGAGTGAGAGAGTTAGTGGGATGGGCAGAGCCAAGTTATTGTGAAGAAGATTTTGTGAAATCACATTCCCAGAGAAAAACATAAAGGGGAGCATAAAAAAATGCATTCCTGAGGGGAAGGGGGTTAGACGGGTAGTGCGGGAATGCGTTCCTGCATCAGGATAGGGATGGGGAACCCATTCCATCATGCAATGATATGATCGTAAGGGAAAAGGAATTTGATTTGTGAGAATGCGGAGAAAAATATTTTGCAGGAACACGGGAAAGGGATAGGTGGCGGGAATGAGGGAAAGAAAGAGGGTTTTGGAAAAGATGGAGGGTTGACATTTTGGCTTGTTTGGGTCTAGTGGTCACTGGAATAGCTGACTAGTCAGAAGTGACACATGATGGTATTGGCAGTGGGAGAGCAATTTACACCGGCAAAGTGGGCTCAAGTGGATGCACTTGGGTTGGGGTATTTGGCTCATATGCCCTAGAGGCAGACTTTCATAGTGTTGGTGACAACTCTATGTGAGTGATGACACTCGAGATGATGAAATTCCACTAACCAACAAGAGAGATGATTGTGACACTAGAGGATGTGTACCAGATTTTTAGACTACCAGTTCAAGGCACACCATTAGTAGTAGGGACATACACATAGTTGTAGGTAGCAACCCCACTGTTAGGGCTAGGTGTAGTGTCAATCTTATGCCATGGTCAGTTAGCCTTGGCTCACCATGCGGAAACAACACCGAAAACACAACAAATTTATTTTTATGTATGCAAGGTAGTCTCAGGGTACATTGCCCTAGATGTAGGAGGTACATGAGTGACCCTAGCACTCATTCCATAGATCATACAGACCATTGACACTAGTGTTTGAGCAACATGGGGAACTCTCATGCTATCAGAGATATACAGGGACCTGTACTAGATTGTTTATGATGGGGCAGGGATCCTCAAGAGGAGTTTTGATTTTTCTTCTCTCTTACAGGTATGGGCATGGGAGCACATAGCTATGTTGCAACCCTTAGGCCAAACTGACAGGCAGTCACATGAGCCTATTGCATATAGTTCGGTGGATCTACTAACCTATCAGGGACTAGATGACATTGACCACTAGCGAGAGACACTTGATGGGATCTAGGACTAGATCACCTAGCAACCATACCTAGGGTAGGCACCATGGGTGGAGGACATGAGGGAGCTTTCGTATGTCATGCTGCCAACATATATCATAGGGAAATGGGATTACATCATTGATTAGTACCATCTAGATAGGGTCTTGAGATAGTTTGGGTATGTTCAGGATGTACCAGACCTTGTATGCTAGTATGAGAGGGCCACTCGAGAGTGGGTGATAGAGTTTGGGCTGAGGCTAGATAAGATGGGGTTACTCAACAAGTATAAGATGATGCAACCATTTCATTGGGATTGGGTGGGGGAGAGGTAGATCTAGGAACTACCCTAGGGTATGATGCATGGTTTCAGCCATTGAGAGCTATTTAGAGAGGAGGGTTATCAACTGGTGGAGAAGTAGCACCACCATAGAGAGGTTGAGAGAGGGGGAGAGGAGGAGGGAGAGGGAGAGGAGATGAAAATGGAGAGGGGGAGGAGATGGTATGGATGTGGATGGAGGGGGAGATGGAGGAGGAGGGGATGGGGGAGGAGTGAATGGAGGACATGGAGCACTAGGAGGGCCGCCACCCATAGGACCACCACCACCAGCAAGACCACCACTACCAATAGTACCACCACCATCTATAGTGCCACCATCAGGGGCTCTAGTAGAAGTAGAATCTTTGAGTGGAGGAGGGGGTGAGGATCTAGCAGGGCATCTCACCTCACTATAGATAGACTTTGATCAGACCACCCAGATGCTCCCTGAAACATAGGGTGAGCAAGATGCCCTGATAGCACAGCTAGCTCAGGCTATACAGGATGGGTTGATGACCGTCGATGAGAGAGAGAAACTATGGAGAGAGAAAGATGGGCTGGTGGTGAAGAGGGATCAGGTGAGAGGGGAGAGGGATGGTCTATAGTCAAAGCGAGACCATCTACAGGGGGAGAGGGATATGGTTGTGTAGTATCTAGTGATGGAGAGAAAAATCTTGAGAGGAGACCGACTGGCACAAAGCTCATAGGATTAGTTAGGAGAGGTATCCCATTTTCAAAGGGAGATGGCCAAGATGAGTGAGTAGATTAGATGGTACAGGGGCATTTGTCATGTGTCATTGCCTACAAATTGATGTCAGCACTATAGAAGTGTGAGCCACTCTAGGACCATAGGATCAGGGATAGGTGGTAGCTCGAGTGTAGGGGCTAGTAGTAGCAAGAGGATAAGGGGAAGCATGCCCATGATTGCACCTCCTAGAGGACAGAACAAGAGAGTCATCTGTTAGGACATAGAGAGTCAACAAAAACCAGTCACATGACTCTATGTAGATGGTGGAGGTGGAGGGGTCAGGTGTAGTGATGGAGATGGATTTAGGGATACACATAGGTGTAGAGTATAGGCACACAGGGCACGGTGGGGAGACAAGCATTTTTACAGGATCCAACACTGATTGATCCCCTAGTCGATGATGTGGATATGAAGCCTCCCTCAAGAGAGGTCGATAAGAAGTAATATGTTGTGGTTTTGATTATGTATTTTAGTGATTCTATGATGGATGGCACAGTCTCTATGTATATTATATTTGTATTTTTAGATTATGCATGGACTGGGATAGACATTTTATTCTTTCATTCTTTGGGAGGGGACATTGTTGTACTCTTATTCATGATTATATATACATGATGAGCTGGGTGGGATATGATGGGTTATGATGAATTTTATGGATGTTTATGATGTACTAACGTGGGTGATGTAGGATGTGATGCTATTTTCTTATATGATGTGAGACTGACACATGTGTGATGTAGGATGCAAGGTGCCTTATGTGATATATGATATGATGTGTGTATGTAGTTACTGCTGGTTTGTGGATGCAGGATGTGATGTGATGCCCTATAGATGTGATGCATGATTTATTTATGTGATAGTTTAATATTCATATGGATGTATGATGTTTTAACAATGCGAGATAAAAAAATGACTTAACAATGTAAGATAACGAATGAACCTAAATGATAATGATGAGCTAAATGAGAGATGAAAGATAATGAAACTAAATGAATGTAAGATTTAAAAATGAATCTAAATGATAATGATAGATAATAAATAAATCTAAAATGAATTGTAACAATGCAAGACTAAAAATGAACCTAAATGATAATGATAGATAATAAATGAATCTAAAATAAATTCTAACAATGCAAGACTAAAATGAATCTAAATGATAATGAATGAATCTAAAATAAATTCTAACAATGCAAGAGTAAAATGAATGTAAAGGGTAATGATAGATAATGAATGAATCTTAAATGAATTCTAACAATGCAAGAATAAAATGAATCTAAAGGATAATGATGGATAATGAATGAATCTAAAATGAATACTAACTGTAGACACCTAAAAATCCTTTAGAAAATAAAAGTATTTTTATTTTTCTAAAAACCCTTGATGACATCATCATTTACTAATTAATTAATTATTTAATCAATTAATATATTTTTATGCCATTAAATCCCTTTATTTTAATTAAGCATCTTTAATTAAAGAATCCCTCCCCAAAGCATTTAAATCAAATTTAAATGATTTTCCTATCTTTATTGAATCAATATTCAATAAATGATGTCACAATCCCTAAATAAATTTCATATTTATTTAAAGCCTCAAAACCCCAGAATCTTCTAGACATTTCTAAACCCTTCCAATCTTCCCTAAACCTACTTAGGAGATGTTTCCTACATTTCTTAGCCTGATCCAAGTCTCCTTGACTTTTGATCAAACCCTTCCCTCAATGAACCCTACACACTCATTTAAGCCTCTTACACCCTCTTTAAGGCTTCTTATAGCCTCATAAAGAGACCCATGTCTCTTCTTCCGTACTTGTTTGTAAGATTTGATGAAAAAAAAATCTATTAAGCCTAAGAAACCTACATGCAAAAACCTATCACAAGGAATAAATATGTAGGAAACAAACAAGGGTTTTGCTCTGACAATATGAAAATTTATTATCAGCCAAAGAATGAATACAAATATAAAATGGATCAATCTTTATAGAAGGAGATCAAAAAACCTAAAGGGAAACCCTAATAGGTAAATAAGCATTTAATAATTAGATTTAATTATTAAATGACTAATGCAAGTGCATAAAGGGAAATCTTAAGTAGTAAAGTTAATTTAGTCAATGTAATTAAATTAATTCTTTATTCTAACACTCCCCCTTAAGATGAGCAACAATGCAGCTAAAAATAATGAAAGAAAGAAGAAAATGAACTATAATGCTGAATGCAAATTTGGGTCTGACAACATGGCCTGATGAGGCACCCAATAACAACCAAATCTCTATGAAACAAAGAAATAGGGAAAATCACATGGGAAAAACCCACCTCTAAAAAGAGATAGAAAGATGCAGAAAGCAGACAAAAAGAAAGGAAGGTAGGCCTCAATGAGACCCCCCAAGGACAAATTTCTTCACCCCAAGCATAGAATGCAGCTGAAGATACCATGGGGATGCAAAAGGCTTTGTGAAGATGTCAACAACTTGCTCCAAAGTGGGAACATACTCCAAGCTAAGAGAACCATCCTGAATTAGCTACCTAATGAAATGCATATGGATCTCAATGTGCTTGGTATGCTAATTCTCAACTGGGTTGTGGGAAATATGAAAGGCACTCTAATTGTCACACCAAAGAAGAGTGGGATTATGAGGAGGAAACCCAAACTCTATCATCAATTGTCAAAGCCATAAAACCTCCTGACTAGCTAGCACAACTGCTCGATACTTTGCCTCTATAGATGATAATACAAAATCAGTCTACTTCTTGCAAGACCATGTGATAGGACTAGAACCAAGACAAAAAACAAAGCTAGAAGTAGACTTCCAACCATCTATATCACCACCCCAATCGGTGTTTGTGAAACCAATAATGTGAGGATCTCCTGATGTATAGTGAATGCCATATGAAATAGTGCCCTGAATGTACCTCAAAATACATTTGGCAACTTGCTAATGACTCTCATGAGGATCATGGGATAATCAAGAGACATTACCAACTGCAAAGGAAATGTCAGGACAAGTGTGTTTCAATTACAACAAACTACCCAAAAGTCTCCTATATAAGGTGGAGTCCACTGAAGGAGTGGAGCAAGTGGTAGATAACATAGCACCTGACTTGAAAGGTGTAGGAGCAGGCTTGCAATCAAGCATGTTGAATCTATGAAGCATGTCAAGAGCATACTTCTACTGGTGTATGGAAATCCCATCTGAAGATTGAATAACTTGTAGGCCCAAAAAGTAGTGTAGAAGTCCAAGATCTGTCATCTCAAACTTCTCCATCAATACTCTTTGAACACTCTAAATCATAGAAGATGAGCTACCTGTGATGATGAGATCATCAACATACAACACAAGTATCACAAGATCAGCCCCATGATGTTGAATGTACACTGTAGGATCAGAATGACTGTGGGTGAAGTGTCAAGCTAGCAAGAAAGAGTCCATCTTCTCATACCAAGCCCGAGGGGCTTGTTTGAGACCATATAATGACCTCTAAAGTCTACACACAAGAGAAGGGTCTTGCACAAAACCCTAAGGCTATTCCATATAGATCTCCTCATGTAGATCCACGTGCAAGAATGTACTCTTCACATCCATCTGATACATTGTCCAACCTTGTGAAGTTGCAAGAGAAAGTACCAAGTGAATATAATTCATCTTGGTGATAGGAGCAAAGGTCTTAGAGTAATCAATACCCTCCACCTATGAAAATCCATTTGCAACAAGACATTCCTTATACCGATCAATAGAACCATTTGCAGTATACTTGGTATGGTACACCCACTTGCACCGAACTAGCTTTCTTCCTTTCGAAAGAGTACAAAGATCCCAAGTGTGATTCATCATCAAAGAAGAGTACTCCTCATCCATAGCCCTATCCCACTCAAGATGTCCTACCACCTCTAAAAACTTCTGAGGATCATCTGAAACAACCTAACTCAAAAGACTAGTACCAGATCACTGAGCACAAGTATGACGGGTATCTGAAGGATCTCTTGCCAAAGAACTAGCAAAACTGATTGTATCTTGAGCCCACTTGGGAAATCATGGAATATATGGTGGAGGAGGGGAAGGTGGATCATCATCTAAATCATCCTTAGAAGATATAGAATCTTGAAGAGGAGAAGAGGAAGTGATAGGTAGTGAGGGATAAGCCAGTGATGGAGGCTCCATCTGAGGATAGCACTCATCAAACTAAACATCTCACCAAAACAAGACCTCTCTAGAATCAGGATCAAACAACCTATATGCCTTCATATCCTCATAGTAGCCAAAAAATATTAGTGTTCATCTCTTCCTATCCATGGCTTTCCTCTAAGCATCTGGAATAAATGCCCAAGCCTCACTACCAAACACTCAAAATGTAGAAACATCAAGCTTGATATGGGACCAAGCCTCCTCAGGAATCAAATTTTTTAATGCCTTATGAGGCATCTGATTCTAAATGTAGTTGGCACAATTCACTACCTCTTCCCAAAAGGAAGGCTACATATCTCAAGACTATATCATGCAATTGGCCATCTCCTGTAATGTTCTGTTCTTTCTCTTAGCAACACCATTCTACTAAGGGGTATGAGGAACTATCAGCTGATGCAATATACCCTTCTCAGTGCAAAAATCATAAAAAGACTGATTCACATATTCCCCCCCATTGTCAGTGTGTATCTTCTTGACAGAAAGAATAGACCGCTTCTCCACAAATGTCTTAAAGACTCGAAATGAATCAAAGACACCAGACTTGTACTTCAAGAAGTACACCTATGTGCATCTAGAGAAGTTATCAATAAAGGTGAGGACATAATGAGCACTAGAAAAAGGAGTGGGAAATGACATGAGATCACTATGTATCAACTCCAATGGTGCCTTAGCACATGAGGATCTACCTATTGGAAAAGGATCTCTATGATGTTTTCCAAGTGCACAACCTCGACAAACACCATTAGGACAAGAGATTTGAGGAAGCCCAATCACTAACTCCTGTGTACTCATCTATTGTAGATATCTATAGTTGACATGGCCAAAATGCTCATGCCAAAGATTTCTCACTATGTCTGCATGAGAAATAAGAGAAACAAATGTATACTCAGAGCTCTCAAAGCCATCAAACCAGTATAAGTGAGACTCTAAATCAACACTCCCAGTAGCAACAACCAAATCAGGATCATGGAGGTCTATAATAACTACATCATGCAATGAGAACTCAACTATTTTACTAGAACTAGAATGGAAAATCTGATAGACAAATAGGAGGTTTGTAGAAATGGCAAGAACCAAAAGAACATCCTATAGAGAGCCACCATCCAATGAAATAGTACCAAAAACTATAACTTAAAGTTGTGATGAGTCACCAACTACAATCTGTGTAGTAGCACTTTGAGAAAGTGAGGTAACTAAACTAGGTGTGTGTGTCATATGGTGTGAAGCACCTAAATCAATGATCCAAGTACCAGTGGAAGATAATTCTTGTGTAGAAAGAGCATGGCCTTTCCCTATGGGAGTAGGTGAAGGTTGTTGAGAAGTAATACTATGCTGCTATAAGGCTTCCTCTAGAGCCTCAAGATATTTCTAACACCTAGAAAATGGATGCCCTTCCTTGCCACAAAAATTACAAGGTTCACCTGTGAACTTCTTAGTCTTGGAGGAAGACTCACCAGACTTAGGAGATTTACCCTTAGGGCTGGATTTTTTAGACTCTATTTCCTAAGGTGGCTTGGAGGAATTCTCACTGCCAACTGGATCTATTTTGGGCTTCTGCTTCTTCTTCTATGTCCCCTTAGAAGTTTGAGCAACTAAAGCTTGGTTCTTAGTCCCAAATAAAGAATCCAAATGTGTGAGCTTGGCCTACTCTCTAGTCAACTGATGACAAAAGACCTCAAAAGTGGGCATATGGAATCTCTAACCCAATGCATCCATGGTAGAGTG
This sequence comes from Chamaecyparis obtusa, assembly GCA_027943335.1. Taxonomy (NCBI): domain Eukaryota; kingdom Viridiplantae; phylum Streptophyta; class Pinopsida; order Cupressales; family Cupressaceae; genus Chamaecyparis; species Chamaecyparis obtusa. The sequence goes on along the minus strand of BSBK01008305.1, from coordinate 115,978 downwards.
AAAGGTGGAGGAGAAAATTTTTAAGTTTCCCCAAAGCTTTGATAGAATCAGGTAGATACACTCTATGTTAGTCTTAGCCTTTCCACATCCCTGTAATAAAGACCTCTGCTACTTGAACTTCATTAAGAAGTCCTTAATGGATGGAAAATGATGTGGTATAAGAGAGGTAAGCTCTGCCTCAATCTTAAGTTCCCTGAACTCATTCACTATACCAAACAAGGTCTTTAGCTTGGTCCACATAGCTAGAGGGGTATTGCACCCAGGATGAAACTATAGACTATCTGATACATTTAAAGCAATCAACCCCATTGTCTCATCCATCTTGTTCCTATGCTGCATAACCTCGAAAGGCCTTTATAAAATTGGTTGCACTGCGTCTAAACAAGACCACAACCCTTTTGACCGAAGAAGCTATGTCATCAGGAATTTCCATGTGTGATAGTTATGAGGGGTTAGAAGTTCTAGGCAAGAAGAGGTCTTAGCCATGTTTTTTTAGAAGGGGTTTTGTTTTGATATAATTTCAAGTTTACTGAAGTAAATTATAGAAATAAAGAAATAAAACACCCCCTACAACTTAATAACTGAACCCTAGAAGCTGGAAAATATTTCTTACAATGAGAGAGGAAAAAAATCTTCAAATGAGTATCATGTGTACCTTTGAATTTTTTGATGAAAATATCCATAAATCTGGATAGCAATCGCAGGTAAAAAAGCTTGCAATTCAAGGTACAGTACCTGCTAGGGTTTGAAGTTCTATCATTTCAGATCTACCAATGTAGATGTCGGCTCATGCATGATAGTAAATGGCATCAGGAAGGACACCCAAAAAATACCCTTTCTCATGCAAGCGCATGTAAAAACTATAACCAAAACCTCTCAAATTAGTCGAAAAATCTTAAATTTCTTTTGTCAAACCCTTGCTCCTTTTTTTCTTCAAACATGAACAAGCTACAATAGATCCATCTCTAATACCATGTAAGATTTGATGAAAAACAAATCTATTAAGCCCAAGAACCCTGCATGCAAAAACCTGTCACAAGGAAGAAATCTGTAGGAAACAAACAAGGGTTTTGCTCTGACAATATGAAAGTTTATTATCAGCCAAAAGAATGAATACAAATATACAATGGATTAATCCTTATGGAAGGAGATTGAAAAACCTAAAGGGAAACCCTAATAGGTAAATAGTCATTTAATAATTAGATTTAATTATTAAATGACTAATGCAAGTGCATAAAGGGAAATTTTAAGTAGTAAAGCTAATTTAATCAATGTAATTAAATTAATTATTTACTCTAACATTGTTCCCCTTGTACACTTCCCTAGTGTTTCTTACACATGTGTGAGAAACCCTAACCCAAGGTAAACCTTACCATACCCCAAACCATACCTCTTACTCTACCCCAGACTCTACCTTTGACCCTAACTCATCCTCCTAACCCAAGCCCTTCCCAAATCCTATAAATACCCTCCTCTTCTTAGAGAAAATCACCAATTTACCTTTCATTTCTAAGTAATGTTATAATGCTATATTAATTCTAGATCTTAAGCTTTTAGCATATCTTGATATTTTAACTCATTTTCAAGCTTTCTTAAAACACATAATAGCTTAGAACTAATAAATTAACTTAGTTTGATTCATTTTTTAGCATTGGTTTTCATAGCATAACACCTCATTTGGACTAAAATCAACTTAGAATAAGCATTCATAGCATAATCTACATTTTTAGCTCATTAGGATCATTAAGGCCTTAGGCCCAAAATGAGTGTTCTATACCCAGTTTTGTGCCACTATAAGGTTCTTATGGTCCCTAATAAATCTAGATAGCTCCTAATAATCATTAGGGAATTTCTCCAAGTGATTTGAGAGCACACCCACATCCCCTAAGAAGAGAAAATCACATAGTTCTTGGGTGCACCTGTTTCAGCTCTATCTTAGGTGGCTTAGCTTAGAAATTAATTTTGAATTGATATGATGCTAGATTAAAACTTAATGTTTGAATGTCTATGCTTTTCAAAATAGATACAGATAGCCTAGTCTACATTCTAGCATGCCCGGTGGGACCCCTGTCCTGATCATCTTCTCCAAAATTGACATTCCTTAGCCATTTTTTTTTTATATTTTTTTTAAAATCTGGATTGTACTATTTCATTCTCAGTCTCACTTGCGCATTTGTCCTCCAGAAATGCACTTTGTGTGAAAATTGTAAAACTGCACATTTGTTCACTAGAACTATGCATCTATTCAATTTTGCTATGCATTTGTTCAACAAAGTTGTGCATTTGTTTAACAGAACTGCACATCCATTCAATTCTGCTACGCATTTGTTCAAAAGAGCTGTGCATTTATTTTTTGTAAAAAACTTACATTTTAAGCATTTTTAGCAGAATAGGTATAGTTGGGCATACATTCTCTATTTCTACCCATATGTGAAAGAGTGCAAACTATGCATTTGTCACCTCAAACTATGCATTTATTCTCTATAACTAGACATTTATACCAGTAAGAGGTAATCTGATGTTTTTTAAGTTTTTGAACTTTGATTTTATTTTAAAGGTTCTAAACTCTATATTTTGTAAGTACACTCTAGAGGCATAAAAATCACTAAAAATCTAAGTCCTTAAAGATAATCTATCATTTGACTTGTTTAGGAATCAAAATAAACTTGTTTTTGGTCTTAAAATGAACACAAAATACACTCTTAAGTGCCTAAAATCAAAGAATCTATAAATCTTTCCTATTTGTTCCTAATCAATCCTAACCAGCTCAAGTCATTCCTAATTGGTCCTAAAACACTCAAAATCACATCTAAGAACTTTCATTTGGCTAAAAAGAACCTTTTATTTGCAAATCTAAGGTTTTAAGAGTCATTGTATGCAAGTTAGGAATACTTCACATTTTGGGTGCTTAAAAAGAACTTCAAATTTGCACTTCAAATCTAATGGGTTTTAGAATAATCCTAAATGCATTCAAATGTTCCTAAAATCAAACTCAAAAGCATCAATTAGAGCTAAAAAGAACTTCATTTTCAATATCTCAAAGTTTTGTTAAAAGTCTCATGCAAACTAGGAAGAAAATCAACTAAATCTTTGCTAATTCTTTCCTAATTGGTTCCTAAATGGTCCTAATCATTCCTAAATGTTTTTAAATCATCCTAAGTTCTTTATGCTTGGTTAAAAAAACTTCATGTTGCAAAATCTTGAATTCTTTTCAAAGTTTCATGTATCAAACCAAATCTAGGAATCTCATTTTGGGCATAAAACATACAAACTAACACATGAAATCTTGAATGAAAAACAAAGTCCAAAGAAGTCATTTTTCTTTAAGTCCAAAGCAAACACACTCTTGAATAAATTAAATGGTGAGAAAAAAAAATCTCTATTCCTTCCTCTTTCAAATTTAGTTCAAACAAACAAAACTCAATCTTGAATGACTTAAAATCAAAATATAGCTCATTTCAAAGTTCTTAAAGCAATACACAAATCAAATCTTAAATGCCCAAACAAAGAACTTTGCAATCGCTCGAAGTCTTACTTTTTGAAAGAAAGAACAAATCAAAGCCTTAAACACTCATGTCTTCAAAATTTCAATTCAAACACTTAATCATTTTTTTGGAAAATGAACCTTTGTTTGTTGTTCTTTATAGGAGTCTTTAAAATTTTTACAAATCCTTGTTAATATAAGTAACGTAAAACACTTGAACTCAGACAAGTTGACCTATTTTAATTTTAGAGAGGCCTGTCTAAGTAAAAAAGTGCTTCCTCTCTAGAGAACAACCTCAAACTGGTACATTCCCTGATCGGTATAGAAATAAAGTGCTAAGCAAAATCTCGCTTACATCCCCTCAAGCTTGGGCGATGCATGTTGATGGTAGCCTAGGGTAGGTGAATAATCCTTGCTATTTTAGCATGGTCAACTAGGCTCTTAAGTGAGTCACATGCCTACAAATTTATTGGGAGGACTCCATGGAACAACTACAAACCTATTAAAATAGAGGCTACCCTATCTCCATCTGAAGGTATCATAATCCTTGTGCAAGGACCGATCCAAGGGGTTTACCAGATCACCTTAAGATACTCACCATATGTATCCCCTTTTAGGGGGTATCAAGCTATGGGCAAGGATTTTGATACTCACCTCCCTTTAGGTAGATCTTCTTAAAGTGATTGCACAATCAAAGGCTCAGTAAAAACACTTGTTGGAATATACACTTTTGAAAGCTTTTTTAGATTCAAGAGTTAGTCATCTTTCTTGTATCCCACAAGGTTTCCTTGTCCCTTATGGAGATTTTTGTTTCAAAACTCTTTATTGAATTTTGTCCTTTATCATTGGAAACATCAAAACTAATCTAAAACTTGATTCAAGTTATTCAGACAAACCTTGTAGAAGAATCCTTAAAAAATTAGATACCCAAAGCTTTGTCTCAATCCAATTACCAAAAAACTCCCCAAGTTATGTCCAATTTAACCAAACACTCAAAAGTTAAACTTCCCAAATCCCAAGTGTATCGAGAGAAGAAAGTTGTAGAGAGAAATCTTAAAAGCCATCAATCTTTTATGCAAGGAACCCAAGCTGAAGAAAAGTAATAGGAAAATATTGATAACATGGGCTATAACGCAAGAGTCAAATAGTTTTCATATCAATTCTAAGTTTACCATCGCTACGTCAATCTTGAAAGAGAAGACTAAGATGGGTCCATCGCATGTCCATTCTACCTTTGGGATCAAAATCCTATCTCAATAGTCCTTCATCTTAGCTCATCCTAGTTTCATCCTTGCATCACCACCATCCTTAGTTGCATCTTAAGATCATTCTTAGTTGCATTCATTATCATCTTCCTAGCAACATCATAGGTCATCCATTTCAATTGCATCTAGGTCATTCTATTATAAATAGCATCATTCCATCATTCCACCAGCAATCCACAATGAGAATCCGAAAATCCAAATCCAACATCCATTCATCCAAGTCAACCTCACCATCCTTGCACCAAATCTAGTGATCCAAATCCAAAGCACTTAGTTTTCAAAACCTTTGAGTTTTTTTCAATCCCTATCCTAAATCAGAAATCACCCCCTTTGATAGAGCGTTGTCTAAAGAAAATCCAACTTGTCCTTGCATAGCCTCATCATCTCAAGCAAGAGATTTTCTTGCATTGATAAGAATCCAGTTGACCAAATATCATTAGTCTATCCTAGGTTGACCAATCCTATCACTGATCCTCCATCGGGAAAAAAATAGCTCAATTGTTAACACTTAGTAATCTTCCACTAGCATCCCACCAAATCCCCTATCATTGCCAAGCATTTCACCAACCTTTCACCATCTCTCACCAATCTTTTGCCATCCTTGAATCCAAATCAAAGCATCTCACCAATCCTTTAGACATTTCCACCATCCCTAGAGTTGACCCAAATCCTTGCATTGAATTCTAAAAATCCACCATCCTTAGAAGCTTCTTAGACTTGCATCCATCATTCTATAGAGTCTTTTAGGAACACCTTGCATCCATATAGCATCTACATCTATAGATCTCCACTTCATGCATGTCAAGATAAGATCTAGAAAATGGAGGAACATGGATCCCTCTCAAATCCCCATCTCATCCGATCCCAATATTTCTACCAGCATGATGGTAGCTTACGATCCCTAGATCCAACAAACTTTTAATGCGTGGGATGATTCCAATATCCCCCTAGCTTCTTTTGTGATAGAAATGTTCATGAATCATCTGAGGAATGCACAAATAGTTAGTGCACTCACTACTTAGAATTAATGAAGCATGTTGGATAACTTCACACAGGAGGGTACTCCCATTCCACCATATCTCCAACCTTTCATTCCCATCAACACCATTTGAATCCTAGTAGAAGTATACACCCCCATCATCCAACAAATCCCTGATCCACTTTTTCACATATCATAAGTAGCTTCGCCTATCCCTCCTCTTTTGTAGAGCAGTTTCACAAGCCCTACAACACAAGCAACACAATCCACTCTATTTCCTCTCATAGGTGCACCATCATCTTCCATAGTAGCTCAATCCATCATCCCTACACAAAGCTTTTCACAAAACCAAACACCACCTCCCACACAAGCCTTTGCACAAGCAATTCTTTCACCTTCCATGGGCCAAGCAACACCATTTTTTCTGGGTTCAATGCAATCATCCTTCCCCTTCACTCCACATGCTTCTACCTCACTACCACCATTCCCAAGGTCAATGCAATCATTTCCCTTATCTTTCCAGCAAGCCTCTACTTCAATACCACCCTTTCTGGGGGCAACACAATCATCCTTCCCATTCACTCCACAAGCTTCTACATCCATACCATCATTTTTGGGGTCAACGTAATTATTTCCCTCTTTCTCCCAACAAGCCTCTACATCAACGCCATCTTTTCTGGGGGCAGTGCAATCATTTTCCTCCTTCTCCCAGCAAGATTCCACATCAGCACCCACCTTTTCATGGGGAACACAAGCATCCTCTTCCACCCCCCAATAAGTATTTACCCAAGCACAAACTTGAAAAACCGCATTCACATAGGTATACCTTCCATGGGGTTTTCAAATTCACCATTCATGTCTTGAACCCCCATCACATCTACCTTTCCTACATCCTATGCATCATAGTTCCCACTGTGCACTAGTTCTCGATGGGGCCTCACTAAAGAAGAAATGAAAGCTTTAGGAATACCAATCCACTTCACCACATCCATGCCATAAAACCAATAGACCACCTTCTCACAAGAAGCATAACAACAACCATCTCAACCTCCACCAACTTCATTCTTTTCCCCATTTGCAAAGTATCTATTCACACCACCCAATGCTTCTCAGCAAGTTCCACCACCTCAGCAGTAGAGTTCATCTCATCTTGCAAGTTACCTTTCCCAACCACCTCCCATTTTTAGCTTCCCTACATTAGTTCCACCCTTAAGCAATGCGAGAATGCATCCATCCTACATGAATCAAGTGCAAAGCCAAGTGCAGCAAGGGCCATCTTATCAGCAAGCTACATCATTCCACCAACCTCCTCCACAACATCAATGCTTCCAATCACAATAATAAATCCTTGTCATTGCCCAACAACAACCAACATCATCCTATGCATCACAATAAATACATCCCATCATCCCCCAACACCAAGGAATTCCATATCCACCACCACAATACACCTCTGCACCCTAGCAACAATATCCTCCCCAGCAATCATCACTCCAAAATCCATTCCAATCCGCCTATCTTGCTAGACAATCTCCATATCCCACTCTGCAATATCCACCTCAAAATAACCTTTATTCACTAGCACCACTAGATCCTTTCCAAATGGAATTACCCACTCCAACACCAATCAATGTTGAGTAGGAATCAATGAAGAATGCTCTTAAGGAGTTCCAGACTAGCACAAAGAATAAAACCTTCAAGTTTTAAGAGGTATGTCCCTACCCATTTGACTGATCAATCACAATTGTTCCTTTCCCTAAAAACTTTGAGACACCCAAGTTTGATAAATATTGAGGAAAATGAGATCCTGTAAACCACATCAAAGAATTCTATATGGCATGCCAAGAAGTAGCTTATAGTGACAATTATCTTTTGCACCTATTCCCCAAAAGCTTTGGAGGAACTTTTTTTGAGTGGTTTTACAATATACCATGTGGGACCATCACAAATTTTTCTCAGCTCTCTGAGAATTTTGTAGCTCAATATGTCCATAATGTCAAGACTGAGTTGACTTTACTAGACCTTTGCAACTCAAAGCAGAAAGAAGGAGAGATCCTAGCATACTACTTGTAATGATGGCAGAACCTCATGACTAGGTTATCATACGAACCGCCTAACAAACATCTAACCAAGATCTTCATCAATAACCTGCATCCCAAACTATCCCAGTTCATGAGAATGAAGTGTCTCCAAACATATTAGGATATCAAAAGAAAAGGGATAGATATCAAAAAAGGTCTCCTAGACAAAGGCGCAATCCAGCATTACAAATATGATTCCCAAAGTAAACCCAACAATGATAAACCCTATTACTAGATTCATAATAAAAACATAGTCACTGATGGAGCTACAAACACCAAGCATGTCCAAATTAGTGTGGCCAGTCCTACACCAACCCCTGCATATCAATAGATCCATCAAAAACCTATGAAGCAATATCAACCATAAAATAATCAGCAAAACTGTCAACAACAAGCACATCAAGCCCGTCAAGGTAATCCAATCAATCAGGCCAATGCCATCTCTACTACTCCCAATCAGAATAGGCCTCGAGCCCAAACTAGTCAGAAGAGAATCTTCACACCACTCGTTGAACCTCTAGATGTTATCTATCACCAAATGGCCAAACCCAACCTAATCATGTACCTAGAAACCTAGCAATTTGTTAGGAATGGGAACATTGAGAGGGGAGGGTGAATCAGTGTTCACTGTATTTTAACTTTTGACTTTAATCTTAAATGCTTAAGTACTAAATTAAACATTCACATAAACATGAATCATGAAATCAACATATGATACCAATATGGTTATGGGGAAACCCAAATAGGTAAAAACTCCAGTGGGAATTGACACCCACTAATATTCTGCACTAGTGTTTTGTGATCCTTGTTAGAAGATCCTTTACCCTATTAGGAGTAGCTTTACAATGCTTTAAGTACAGTAGACCTGGTTAAGGGTCAGACCCTATTAGGAGTCTTTTACAATGATCCTTGTTAGGGGAGTGGACTCACTATCCTAGAGCTCATTCCTCAAATGATGAAGGCTACAACCTTTAGAAATCAGATACACACTGTATCTGTTGGGTGAACTATCACTGTGACACTCCTTGTCAAATCAGTTCCTTTGATGCACTAATGCTTTGACCTCTTACAAAGCCTTAATACATCTCATAGTGTCTTCACACACTTCTTCTCTTCTCATCACAATTCAATATCTTCTTCCATACTAAATACAATGGGTGCATCTTATATTTATACAGTCATACAAAATAAACAACTAGGTCGACCCTTAGACCTAATACAAATAATGCTTCCAAATGAATTGGCTTAACTGTTCTTAAAATCAAACAAGTATTCATGCCAGAAACCTAAATACAATAGGCACATAGCCTTTACAACATTACATTATGACCACAATCTTTCAGCTCCATGCTCTATTCTTTACTGGCACACACTGACTGTGAAACTTCAATTGACTATAACTTCCAAATCTTTGCATATCTGATTATGTGCTCATAGACTAAGAAAGAGTATATTCTAACTAACTTAACTTCTAGGGTGCATACCATAATTCTTCTGTACACACATGTGCTGATGCTCTGAGCTGTAGGAACTATGTACATTGTCCAGTCTTAAACACTTAACTAAATTTTGATCTTTGCTTCAAGTGTACTGACTCCAAACTGCTATATGACTTTTTTGCCATAATGACAACACTAAATCAAGTCATATACATCAATATAGTAAAATTTCCAACAATCTCCCCCTTTTTCATTGATTGCAACAAAGGAATATGGCCAAGTTGCTAACTATCCTTACTTACAAAAAACTTTTTTCTTCTATACATATCTTATACATAATCTTATATCTCCTTATATGTCTTATACTCCATATTATATACACAAATCCCCCTTTGACATTAATGAAAAAGGTGTATCAATTTTTTTTTTACCTAAATACACTTACTAAGGGAAAAAATCTGGATATGCTGTCTTGAGGTTCTAGATCTCCTTCTTCCAAAAATTTATCAAAGAGTTAACTATCTGGAGATGGGTGCATAATCCATATTGAAGCTTCTCCATCTTCTCTAATTCATTTCTGGGACCATGATCATAAGTTACCATGGTGGCATCAATCTCCTTAATGTTTTGATTGAGGATGTCGAAAGATGGTGCAAGACCATTCCTCAACTAATTTTGTCTGGACCTTATCCTCGTTATCTCTTTTTCTTCCTTCTCAATCTTGCCTATCTATCCTTGGTAGACATTGTTGCACATGTTCACATTAGTGGATATGTCTATCATTGAATTCTTCACCTACTCAATCATAGTTTCTACCTGTTTTATTTTCTTAAAATGAGCATTAGTGAGTTTGTGTGGATCCATGCATTCTACAATGATTCTTCTTCCCTCATCCATAAATTCTTTCAAGGATGCTTGACCAAATTTGAGTGAGCTCAAGTCTAGTGCAAATTTTCTTATCAGTTCATTGAGTCTCTTCTTTAAGTACTTCTCTTCTGCCACTATGGACATAAATTCTTCAAGACTTGAAAAATTACTTTTGAACTATGAGATGACTGTACTCACATCCTCAATTGAGTGTACCTTTAGTACTTTCTTATCCTCTGGTAGTAGACTATTCAAAATGTTTACTGATTCTACTAGGAGGGGACTTGTCATTATTTGTTTTTCTTTTGCCTTGTCCATAGCCAAGACGCTGAACTTAATCAGGTCTTCTTCTCTCCATGAGTCCAAACTGCTTGTGTTAGGTGTTAAACTTGATAACAATGCTGAGGAAGGAGTGATGGGAGTGCTATCCATCTGTATCATCTTAAAATGGAGCACTTCCATCTTGATAGGTTTAGCACCCTATTTTAGTACATGTATCATGATAGACTTGCATTTAGGATGCATTTTGTACTTATCTTCTTCATTTTAGGTGAAATTAGGGTTAGGATCCTGAAGATTCTCCTTAATTTCCCTCTTCTATGCAACTATTTTCTAGGTAGGATTTAGAAATAGGTCCTCTTGGTCTTCATCACAGTAATCATAGGATTGTATGTCTATCCCTAACATTCTATCTTGTTCTAGCATCAGTTATAGGTTTCTGGGCATCCCTGAGACCTCCTAACCGGGTTCTGAGTCAATCTGGGACCAGGGTCAGATTTGAGGTCAAACTTGACTAGGTCAGGGTCAAGTTTGAACCTGACTAGGTCAGGATTGAGCTCAAACTTGACTAGGTTAGGTCCAACCTCAACTTTGACCCCTTCCTCCAAAATTTCAAAATCTTTGATTTTCGGGCATTGGGTTTTCAGGAGATTTATTTTCCTGCCTTTGGATTCACCATTTCGGGTTTCGGGATGGTAAATCCTTTAATTGCATTTAATCTACACATATTTTCTAAAGGTTAGGACCTAATTGGGATTTAATTCTCCAAGGTGGCCCCACTAGAGGATTGTGCCCTAGTTCACTATAAAAGGAGGCCTTCCTCTCTCATTTTCTCAATCAAGTTTGGTGAGAACATCTCATCTCAAGCAATTGCAAGCTCTCAAGTGCAAGCAAGGAATTATGAAGATGAAAGATAGCAAGATGATAATATAGAAGATCAAGCCATTGGTGAATTCATATTTGGAGCAAGAGAGATCCTTTCTTCCTTGATCCATCATTATCAACTTTCAAGCATTCAAAGATTCAATCATGGAGTAGCAATTATGGATTGTGGGTTTGGTAGAAGTACTTTAGCCTTGGGGGCTTGGTATGCTTTTCTATCTCATTCAAATCTATGCATTGTTATTTCATACATATTCATGCTAGGGTTTTGATCTAGAGGATTAGATCTTGGCATTACACTTTCAATACATACACACACACGTATTCTATTTCAATCAGCTATTCGTGGAGGTGGAGATCACCAAAATGGGGGTTTAACTAAGGAAAAACCCTATATAGCCACCTCAAAACTCCCCTTTTCAGATATCTATAGTTATTGTTTCAAGGATCAAAGAATAGATTTAAGTACCCTTTTCGCTGAACTTCTGGGATTTGCGAACAGAATCAGAATCAGACTTCAAATAAAAAATGTAGTATTTGACCTTTTATGAGGGTCAAACCTGACTTGAGCTATTTTGGAAAAATATTTTTGGGTTTTCTCCGGCTCGGCATTTCCAGTTTGAGATAGGTTGAAAAATTGCCTGAAAGTGTACACAGACTTCAGAAAACAAGCATTTATTAATCAATTTCATGATGAGGTATGTATCTTGACCTTATTAATTTTCAAGTATTTCTAGATTTACTTATGCTATTCCAAATTCAATTTCAAATGAATATGTGTTGAATGTTAGGTACATTGCTAAGCTTCCATTTTAACCATATTCATTTTGGTGAACCCATTTACGACAACTCTTTCTTTTATGGTGTTAGATTTAAATCTTGTATGCTTATAAGATTAGATTTCTTTCTTGTATTTACATTTCAAAAATACAAAAAAAACAAAATTGCAAAATTCCTTTAAAAATACAAAAATATTTACATTTTCATGCTTTTAGTACTTTCTTTGTATTCAACATGTATGATTCATGTTTTGAGTACTTTGATGAGGCTTTTATTGTACAAGAGGATAGATTCCCTAATGAGGCACATGGAGGTGAGGCTGAAAATGGTTCGAATATGGTCTCCATGAATCCTATTCCTATTTCACTCTCCTCCACAACCTCTCCAATTGACCTTTACCATAGGGTGTGTGCATGGTTACCTTCATGTCCCACTATTTGCAACATTGATAAACCTAAATTGATATATCCTACACCTTTGATGATGGTAAAAGGTTGTGCTTGTATAACAGTTAAGGGTAAACCTAGAGATCCTTTGGATTTCTTTGATAACACTGATTCCATTTCACATGCTTATCGTACATGGAATAATCTTCAACCTACTAGTCCAGTTTATTTACCTCCTTCTCAACCTATGCTTCCTCAAGCACCTAGATATCCATCTACCTTTAAGGAGTATAACTTAGTTGACCAATGACGTGCTACTCCTGCTACGATATCTTTATGGGAATTACTTCAAACCTCCCTGACATATCATGAGGTAGTGCAAAAAGCTCTATCTACTCTTCTTGCTTCACCTCCTAATCAAGAAAACATTCATTCTATTTTGGATTGTATGCATACTATGCCTTCTATACCTCCTATTATGTTTTTTGATAATGATTTACCTTCCTTAGAGGTGCAAAATCAATATGATGCTCTTATGGTGGCTATCTCGATTAATAAGAGTATCATTCGAAGAACCTTAATTGATAATGGATCAGGACTTAATGTTTGTAGCATGGATATGCTCAAGGCCATTAAAGCTGATTTATCTACTATTCAACCTGATAATGTTCCTATATGTGGATTTGATAATATTGCAAAAATAACTTTGGGTATTATTACCTTACCTATTAAAGTAGGTCTAGTTATTCTAAAAACTCCTATTCATGTTATGCCTAGACCTCTCAACTATAACCTTCTTTTAGGAAGACCATGGTTACATACTATGCATATAGTTCCTTCTACTCTTCATCGCAAGGTTAGGTTCATCTATAATAACCTAATGTATACATTACATGTGGACGATGCCCCAAACCCTTGCTTAAATTCAAAATATGCTAAGAACTCTGAACCTATTCAACCTAATAAAGAGATTGAAAAACAATCAGAGATACAACAATCAGAGATACAACAACTTGAGATTCAACATCAAGAAGTTCTATCTTCTTCTTCTTCCTTGATTAAGGATGATTGGGGGACACTGGATTTTAACCCTACATTTATTGGAGAATACAAGGTCTTTGATTTAGAATTCATGAAACAACAGAATGAATTTGAGAAAAAGGTTTTTACTTCTTCCCCATTGTCTGAAGAATTAAAAAGTAATTTTCTTGCTGCTTCGATTAATGAAACACTTGACACTATAAAGCCTAATTGTTATGACATTGTGACATATGGTGCTCCTTGGACTCCTTCTAACATGATTGATCGATATGGCACTGGTTATCATTTGCTTAAGAAATTAAGATTTAATGGGAAAGGATGTGGTAAATATGAACAAGGTATACAAGTACCTTTGGATAGTGAAGTTTATGATCATACGTATGGATTAGGATTTAATCCTTATAGACAAACATCATCTTTTCCTCTTAATGTTAATCATATTTGTAATGGATAGTTGAAATTGATTAACCCATTGCTTGTTGACCTTAATCAACAACCTTCTTTGGATATTTTTCCTAAAGATGAAGCCTTAATGGAATTTTTAGGGGTTTATGAGGATCTCCCTAAGTTTCATCATAAGTGAGGAAAGCCTTATTGTTTAAAAACAAATGCTTATTTTGGAGAACATGAAGAACAGGATATTCTTCCTTTACTGATGGATTCTCTGACAAGAAGTGATTTGTTAATCACTAAGACTACTGATATTCAAGTGGAGGAAAATGATTCTGAAAGGATGATAAAAATTGGGAAATGTTTGAATCAAGATGAACGTGATCAATTGGTTTCCCTTTTGCTTGAATTTAAGGATATCTTCACTTGGACAAATTCAGATATGCCAAGTATAGATTCTAAAATTGTTACTCGTAACATTGTTTTAAAACCAAATATGAAACCTGTGAAACAAAAAATTTGAAAGATGAATCCACGAATTGCTTTGTTAGTCAAAGGTGAAATTGAAAAACTATTGGATTTTGGATTTATCCATTCTATTGATTACTTAGATTGGATTTCAAACATTGTGCCTATGTCAAAAGGATAAAATAAGATAAGAATGTCCACTGATTTTAGATATTTAAATAAAGCATCCTTGAAAGATGATTTTCCACTACCTAATATTGATATGATTGTGGATTCAACAACAGGTCATGCCTTGTTATCTTTTATGGATGGTCTTTCAGGATATAATCAAATCTTTATCCCTCCTGAAGATCAATTTAAGACTGCATTTATAACACCTTGGGGAACCTTTTATTGGGTCATGCTACCTTTTGGATTAAAAAATGCAGGAGCAACTTATCAACGGGCTATGACTCTAATTTTTCATGATTACATTCATAAGATTCTTGAAGATTATGTGGATGATATCTTGGAAAAATCTATACAAAGAGAAGATCACGTTACTATTTTATGACAAATATTTGAAAGGATTAGAAGTTATAACATGAGATTTAATCCTAAAAAATGTGTCTTTGGAGTTGATTCTGGTAAATTATTAGGATTTATAATCTCTAAGAGAGGCATCGAAGTAGATACTGAAAAGATTGAAGCTATTGTTAATATGCCTCCTCCTAAGAATATTTCTTAGTTATGAAGTTTACAAGGAAAAATACAAGCTATTCATCACTTTATTTCTAATCTAACAGACCAAACTATCCCTTTTACTTCCTTTCTTAGAAAGGATACCATTTTCTCCTGGAATGAAGAATGTAAACAAACTTTTGAGCAATGTAAGGAGTATCTTGTGAATCCTCCTATCTTGCAACCTACAAATTTTGATAAACCATTTCAATTATACACTTCAGTGACTCCACGGCCTGTGAGTGCATTGTTAGCTCAAATTGATGATAATGGTAAAGAAAATCTTGTGTATTACATTAGTTGGACTTTAATTGATTATGAAACATGATATACAGATTGAGAAAGACAATTTCTAGCTATAGTTTATGCATGTCAAAAACTTAGGCATTATCTTATAAATACTGAAGTTAATGTGATTGTCAAGTTTGATCCTTTGAAACACCTTTTCTCACAAACTGATCTTTCTGGTCAGTTAGCAAAATGGGTTATGTTGCTCACCGAATTTGATCTTAATTTTATTTCTTAGAATTCTATTAAGGGACAAGCATTGACAGATTATCTAGCCAAAGCTCCTAGTCCTTGTCTAGATAAAAATTCTACTTCTATAGAATTTCCTGACGATAATATTCTAGCTATTCAACAGGATGATATTTGGGAATTATATTTTGATGGGTCTAAGTGTAAAATAGGTTCTAGTGTGGGTATCATCTTGATTTCCCCTACAAAAAAACCCATCCCTCTATCATATAAATTAACCTTTCCTTGTTCTAATAACATTGTGGAGTATGAAGCTCTTATAGCTGGGCTACAAGTAGCTTCATCCCTCAATATCCAACATTTACAAATATATGGTGATTCACAACTGATAGTTGAATAGATTAAAGGAGGATATCAGACTAAAAATATTAAAATGACACAATATAGAGATTTAGCTCTTGATGTGCTTTCACAATTCTCCTCTTATATGATTTAGACTTTACCTAGGAAAGACAATCAACATACAGATGCTATGGCAAGTGTAGCCTCCTTGGTTTGTGTTGAGAACAATGTTGAACACTTTTAGTTTACTATACAAACTCTTAAATGCCCTACAATTTCTGACAAGATTACCTCTGACTGTATCAATTTACACTCAGATGAATGGTATTTACATATTTTTCATTTTTTGAAAGATGGTACCTTTCCTAAATCAGCAACACGGAACATGTGTAATCATATTCGAAAACTTGCAGCACGGTACATCATTTTAGGTGATACACTTTACAAATGCTCTTATGAAGGATTATTATTAAGATGTCTTAATAGAACTAAAATTCCTGTAGCTTTAGCAGAGGCTCATTCTGGTTCTTGTGGGGGACATTTTGGTAGAAAATCCTTGGCTAATAAATTTCTTTGAATGGGATATTATTGGCAAACAATGGAACAGGATTCTTTCATGTTTGTTAAGAAATGTCCTCAATGTCAACAACATAGTAATTTGATTCATGCTCCTGCTCGTGAGCTTCGTAATCAAGTTTCTCCATGGCCTTTCAGTGTTTGGGGTTTTGACCTCATTGGAAAAATCTCACCGACTTCTTCTCAAGGACATACTTACATTCTCACCGCTATGGATTACTTCATGAAGTGAATTGAAGTTTTCCCTCTTCATTCAACAATAGTGGATGTTATTTGTGATTTCATCCTTAATAATATCATAACAAGATTTGGTATTCCTTTGATGATAATTTCAAATAATGGAACATCTTTTAAAAATAAGGAAGTTGTGAAATTCTTGGAGAAATATAGGATTCAACATAGATTTTCAACTCCTTACTATCCTCAATCTAATGGACAAGTTGAATCATTAAATAAAATCATTGAACAAATCTTGAGAAAAATAGTTAATAAGCATGCAAAAGATTGGCATACTCAACTGACTTATGCTTTATGGGCTTATAGGACTAGTGTTCATACCACCACGGGTACTTCTCCTTATAACCTTGTCTATGGTACTAATGCTATTATGCCTTTGGAACTAGAAATACCTTCTTTACATATTTCATTTCATGGGGTAATTGATAAAGATACTTCTCATGAACAACACTTACAAGAATTAGAAATGTTGGATGAACAATGAATACATGCATTAGAACATATAAAAGCTTATCATAAATCTCTTCAGAAACAATATAATCATAAGGTAAGTGAATGAACATTTGTGGTTGGTGATTTAGTCCTTTATGAGAATCAACGGAATGTGAATTCTTTACCGGCTAAAAAAGGAAAATTTAGCCCTAATTGGCTTGGACCTTTTGTTGTTATTGAAAACTTTGGTTCAAGTGCTTATAAACTTGCTAATATGGATGGTGTTTCTTTTAAGGAAACCATTAATATTATACATCTTAAATGTTATTACCCTTAATCTCATTTGTTTCATGTGCATTTATGTGTTCCTTATAAAGATTTATTTTATAGGTTATGTGGTTTTAGTAAAAATTACATTTTGAATATGTTTATGCACTTTCTTTCTTTCTTTCTTTCTTTCTATTACATTTTATATTGATGAAAACATAGTAATCCAACATAGAACTAATCAGTAGAGAAAGTTTTTCATTCATCAAAAATTTAGTTTTTCAAGTTTTGATACATATGAGGCCAATGACCCTATCTATCACTAGGTCACTCTGATGGCTGATGACTCCCAGATCTCTTTGCTCTGTGATGAGAAGATGAAGATTTGTGTGTCTGTGTATGGATCCTAGATATGCTCATCCCTTATACACACTCACGAAGACTCTGTATCTCTGCCATCATCTTCTCCTCTCTTTCTCTGCACATCCTTAGCTCTCGCTGGATACATACAAAGATGTCAGCATGTCTACCAGGATCCCTGTGACCAATGGAAGACTCTCGCTCATCAGCTGGTAGGTGGTAGGCTATAATGTTATCCTTTAGAACCTCAGATAAAAATCTCCTCCACTCTGCTATGCTAGCTATAGAAAGACAAACTTCTATCAGTCTAGTATCCTATCTATTTCCAATCAAATTATATATTCAAACAATTTTCAATCAAATTTATACCTGGGTCTCCCTCCTAGATGTCACTAAAGGGCCTAGATGGTGGGGGCATGGAGTGACTACTCTCTCCATGCTCGCTATATCTTGGTCTTGATGGTGGTGTCTCTGTGTGGGGTCATGGGGACCATCATGATCTCAGTGGTGATGCATGAGTAATAGGTATATTTGTACCAGTATCACCAGTTGGGGGCATCTCCTCAGCTCTCTCCTCTACTCTCTCTCTTCCTCCATGGGATCTCCCTTAGAGATGTGTCCCTCCTCATCTTTGATATCCTCATCCTCATCGGTGGCTCTGTAACGCCCCGCCAGGCAACCCAAGAGGACAAGACATAAAACCTCTATAAAATGAAAGTAGTGAATTTTTTATTTATTTATTTATTTATTTTAACTAGAATAATATTCATCATTACACTTCATATTTCTAAAAGAAGAAATAATTTTCTACTACTTGAATGTAAGATTTATACAACTTAAGTCCTCCCGGGTTCCCTAACATCGCTACCTAAGCAACATCATATAAACCATTTACATGCATAAGATATTCATGGAATCATGAGCTTAAAAGATCTACATTCATTTTAATGCACCAAGTTAAATGTCCCTAACTTATTTCTTTTATTAAACATAGGTTAATCATCCAACATCATTATTCCTTTTATCAACTCATTCCATAAATTCATATTGATTTCATCTACATCTACTATCCTTTATATCACTTTTCTCTAATAACTTAGGTAAAAGATTAATATTCATTAAGGTAGGCATTATCCTAGGTATTTCATTAACATGAACCAAGTATTAACATTATAATCAAGTTACTATTTTATTGCATTGTTTCATAACCATTCATTGTTAATAATTCCAATCACTAACCTATTATTTCTCAATAATTTCCTTGGATCCTTTCATCAAGAGAGAATACATTATTTTTGTGATACATCATTATATATATCTATATTTAAGATTATTTCCTTTACATATGGACAACATAAGAGGATAGGAGAAATAACATAAACACTTTCTTTTAATGCTAGTAACATGTCCAATATGCCACATTATTTTTCCTTTCTTTTACCCAGAACTACCCATTCCCTTATGCATTGCTTTGAATTGACATTACATCAATACTACAAGACTCCTTTTAGGAGATTAAAAATTACATGAATTCAAATACATAAGTACATCTCAACATATTAAAATATCCAATAAGAAATCTTCAATTGCAGATCTGGAAAGGAATATGTGCTAGGATCATCCAGAGAATCACGAACAATACCTCGATATAAATATTAACCACCCAACCACGTGGAACCAATAGGCCCACTCCCCCGAGCTAGGAGATAGAACCAAAGGCCCATACAAGAGGTAACAACTATAAAATTCCTAAGGTGGTGATAAAAGTTCTCCAAAGTCACAACAAAAAAGAAAAGACAAGAAGACCACAAGGTATACCAGAGGCATGATCAAATTTGATAGAGACTCTAAGCTACAAGCTAGGTGAGTGTCATCACATAGCCCTCACCCCTTGGGTTGTCCTGGTACTAGCCACTCTTGGCCACGGCCCCCAAGTAGGCACATGCGGAACCGAATGCCTCTCGTACAAACAAGGTCATTCAGTTGTACCTATGCATAGGTACCTTCTCCCACTCCCATCCTTAGTCTTTACTAGCACTAAAGGCATGGGCGAGGCACAATTAATCTTGATTAATGTGTAATTTCCCATTCCAATAATCTTCCATTCCCAATTCATTTATTTAGGTTATCACTTGATTAAATAACTCATAGTAGGTTATCCTGGTACTAGCCACTTAGGGCCCCGGCCCCTCACTATGAGCCACTCACCTAGTGTACTTAGGTTCCCTAACATATAAAAATCATAAGAACATAATAGATTCATCATCAAGAATTCATATCAATTCAATAACAACATTTGATTGAGTTTAGGAAAACATATGTTGTCCCTAGTCCACTTGACAACCCTAAACCCAATATGGCATTCAGAATGTTCCAAACATGTAAGAAGACATCCAAGTGATATTATAAACATATTCAGAGTATACATAGATCCAATTAACCAAAAAAAAATTCTAATAGCCTCTGGTAATCATACGAAACCTTAAAACTTAATGATGTTCTTAAATTGAATTATTTCAAGCAAGGGTTAAATGCAAAGAATAGTCATCATAGAACAGTCATCCATATCTTCCACAAAACATAAAATAAAGGAAATCTCTTCTGTGGAGATTTATATAACATAATTATGGACTCTCAATTTTATTTTTAGGAAGATCCAACGGTGGGAAAGAAAGTTATGACTTCTAGTTTAAAACAGAAAATTCTGGTTAGGATTCAGACCTGCCTTCACTAAAATGGTTGTAATTTTCACAAAACATAATTAAAATTCACCAAACCAATTGGAAATGAAAGATAAGACTTAGGAGAATCTCTGATATCAAATTTAGACTTTTATATAATCATATCAGCCTGTATCATACGAATACATTTGACAGAAAATTCAGAATCAAGAATGGACAGGCATAGTCTGCCAAAATGTCAAAAATAAGGCATTAATTCGACCCTAAAAATAAAATCAGAGAGATACCCATTTGAGATCTGTGAATTTTACTTCCAGAAAATCAATTTAGTAAAATAATAGATGCAATTAAAATTATTATAATAACAGATCTCCAAAAATGGGTTGCTAAAAACCCTAGGAAAACACATGCTAATTCTTACAAATAAAAACTCAAAACTTTAAAATAACCATACAAATGAAAAGTAAAGATATAATAAATAATTATAATATATAAATAGATCTATAATCTATCAAATACATCAAGTAACTAAAATATTCAATCCATACCTCATGTCCTACGAAGGTTGAATCGAAGAAGGAAGGAAACAAAAGAGAAGACAAATCCAAACTTGAGATGCATCCTTCAAACCCTATCCACTTTCAGAAATCTCCATGAAAGAAAGAAATAATTCCACAGCAAAGAATCCCTCTCTCAACTACTGAAATTCTCACAAAAATGTCTCTCTCCCAAAAGCAAAGATAACCAAAAATTCTTAAAGACATATGCTTACAAACTCTCCTTCACATCTCCAAGTTTTCTCTCCAAAATCTCCATGAAAAGTAAGGCCATCCTCTCCTCAATGCTTCAGCCCCCAAAAACCCCTCTCTTCAAATGAGAAAGTAGTGCATATAAATAGATTTTCAAAGGTTGAGAGGAAAAGTAACCAATTTCCAACTAACTCTTAACTAAAAGGTATTATAAAATAACTTAATATCATACAACTATATTACTCAAATATACAATAAAAGATTATTTGTATTCATTCATACACACATGTAATATTATCCTAACATATATGCATATGCCATCATTAATTACATCAATATCTATATATATAACCTATTCTCATTATTAATAATTAACAATTGAGAATAATATACTTCGCATTATTTAATATTTAATTATTAATAATATTATACTTTACATTAATCCCGAAATATACACCATCAACAATATCTACAATAATTAACATATAATCACATATAAATTATATATATATAAATACATATATGTGTGCACCCATATATATATTTCCATATATATATATATATATATTTATATTTATATAGATACATGCCAAATACCAAACACTATAATCTATAAGATTATGAAGTAATAGATCACAATATTATTACCTATTTATAATTACTATAGGATATAACACTGAGGTAGAATAAAATCACATGCCTCAAAATAAATCTAATCATCGAAAGAGGCTATAAAAATCAACTATGAAACATATTGAGAAAACTATAAGATCAAACAAGGTCAACCAAAGTCAACAAGGAAAGTCAAGCCAAACTCCTGAAACACAACATAGAAAGATTAACTAAGAATCATACCAAGAAGGAGAAATAAATAAAATGAGTAAACAAATCATACAACCAAATGAATTCAAGTGGCCACAAGGCACTAACTACAACCATGCCCAACCGGGTGCGTTGGATCTGGGTTTTTGACCCAAAGGTTGACTGACAAAGAAGGAACCCTAATATTCTCAAATTGGAATAATGACAAAGGAAGACTCATGTAGGGGCCTTAGTACTATCTCCATAACAACAACCATCGAGGATTTGAGGGCATGCTCAGACCTGTGAAGCCAGGTGAAGTCGATGCCCGGTACCTGCAAGCCTGCATCACAAAGAAGAAATACATATGCATAGATATACGTATAAAAGAAAACATTGCAGACAGATGACCAGGATCGATACATCATGTGGACCTCAGCTATGTGAGTAACTACGACTTCATCCTAAATCATGAAAACACATCATGTATATATATACACTCAAACCATGTAGCATCATCATAATGAAGGTTAGAATCTCAAGCATTGTGTTAGTCTCTTATCAATACTAATAATAAATCAACATAATCAAATCATCAAGTGAGATACAAGATTCATCCAAAGTAACCTTAATAGAAGAAAATATAAATAACCACTTATATATATCTATCAAGTACATATCATATAACATCTTAACTATGTTCATAAAGGTCTTGTAGGTACTCAATACATACATGGAGATAAATACATACAAAAGTGATACCTTTAGATAGTATGTCTGATATTAGAATCATTGAGTACTAGCTTATGAAATTATTATAAACAACTATAGGAATAGATCAAACAAGTATCATGTACAACTTAAGCTATAAGAAAACATCGAAGGATCTTAATTCTTTCAAAAACATAAAACTTATATTAGGGTTAGAGGGGTATTACATCTTCCCCCACTAAGATTCGACTTACTCCTGGAAGTCGGGAAGGTGAACTATATATCACACATTAGCTAACAGAATTGTAATATTACTATTCTAGAACCTCATTTAATGACTGCACACATACTTCTCCTATCAAGAGTTTTGGTAAATTCTATCTTATTACAACTTTAGTGTACATTAACTCAGTTCAATTAGTAATGACTTTTAAAAAGAATTAACTATGTGATTCTATCACTTTATGCAGTAAGTTTGTTAACAAGATACTTGAAATTACATAAAAATTATTGTTATCAAGTCGAAACTCTAAGGTATTCATGTTTACTCACTAATATCAATATATTATGAAATTGCATGTTTTACTAACTGAGATTATCACTTCCTTTCACAATATCAAAGTTCCTATCTATGGTAACTAGTATAAAAAGAAAGAAATAATTTATGATATATTTTCCCTTTTGAGACATAATCTAACCCTACATAATACAACCTGTGAGACCTTATTACAAATAGGGTCCAAAATTTGTGTCCCTTACAAGCTATGAATACCAAACATAGAGAGGTATGTAACATTTATATTTGTTATGATCATGAAGGGAATACATCAAATAATTTTTATTTACTTTTGTAATCATGAAAATAAAATAATCTAGATACTTGAAACTTACCATTTTCATTAACACATAGTTTTATAAGAAATATTCCTTTCCATCAAAGCTTTAAGTAGAATTCCAATGACATAGGACACACAAATTTTACAATATACATATTCTAAGTCATCTTTCACAATAGTTGTAGTGCTTGATTTCCAAAAACACATTCACACCCTAGAGGAGATCTAAACAATTTACAATTTATTGCACTATTATTCATTAAGTTGGGATCCCTTCTTAAAGCTTACTATTTATCTATGCACTTTTCCCTAATTTGCATGTCAGGAGGTTTCCATATAGCATTTACTTAAGAGTTATTTCAAATTATTTATTTCATAATGATCATAGATCCATCAAGAGAGAAAGAAGTATACGAGTCCTACTACTATAACCACAAAATCTAAATTAATAACATTAACTACTGTACATAACTTTAATTTATACCCTTTACCTATTTGAAACATTACCCTCATACTCTTTAAAATTTTGAGATAACATCAGTTCTAAGTAGAAATTGAGTAAGGTACATTTCGATAACATTTATTTACCACAACAACTCCTTATTCATAGTTTTTCAATCACTTAATGTTGTTAATTTCTTACTGCTATGGTGTTGATCACAATGTATACAAAACATGAATTTGTTTCCAAAATACCCATCTAGGATCCTAACTATTCACTAGGCATTTTGCAAGACATATATTTAATAAAAACAACTTCTATCATTAGTACAGATAATCCATCATCGCACATACTCTTCCCTAGAATTTCTTGATTATGTTATCTTAAATCTTTTTTGTGCAATTTAATAAGATATGCAGAAAGGATATAACTTCTTACCAAGATAGGGACAAAAATTCCTCTTCCTAAATGAAAATGTGAATTATAGCCTATGATAAAATCTTGGGGACATAGGTCCTTCACCCAAGGGTTTCCTAATTGAGTATTTACAAATTTTCCTAATATATTATTGCCTTGTCTAAACAATTTTAGTCATGCAAAACTTATTTCTTAAGAGGGAAGAGAGAGAGAGAGAGAAATACATATGACAGTAGATTATTTGTTCCTTATTTATTTTTATTTTTATTTTTCACTTCTTTCCTAGGTACATATTATTAGCCATGTAATTTAATTATTTCCCTTTTAATCCTATCAAGTACTACCACAATCATTTCTTTCTTTTAAGGATCCAAAAAAAATCTATTTCTAAGATACCTTGAGTAGGATAAAATTCAACTAGGTATTTGTAAGAAGATAGAGTGCACAACATTATATTATAGGTAGGATCAGGGGGTAATATTATCTACGACCATAATTAAGATTCAAAACATTTAGTATCCTTTAACTTTTGACCCTTCTAGGGATACCATTACCTTTCAAGAAAACAAACACAAGTCTCAAGAATTCTTCGCCATTCCATTAATATTATAGGAAACATACACTTAACACATCATTGACCTCATTATGCAAAAACATAAGTAATTGTTAGAATATAACTCAATCATAGAGGAATAGGTGTGCCCTTGTAAGACAATACAACATGAGAACATGAAATGTAGCCTTCGTTTCCTAAGATTCAAGTTTTAGCATAACAACATAATCTAAAAAGAGACAAAGTGAAGATACTCAAGGTTATGCATAGGTGAGCTATGAGTCCCAGAGTTCCCAGTGTAGAAACCTAGGGCTCTGATACCAGATGTAATGCCCCGCCAGGCAACCCAAGAGGACAAGACATAAAACCTCTATAAAATGAAAGTAGTGAATTTTTTATTTATTTATTTATTTATTTTAACAAGAATAATATTCATCATTACACTTCATATTTCTAAAAGAAGAAATAATTTTCTACTACTTGAATGTAAGATTTATACAACTTAAGTCCTCCCGAGTTCCCTAATGTCGCTACCTAAGCAACATCATATAAACCATTTACATGCATAAGATATTCACGGAATCATGAGCTTAAAAGATCTACATTCATTTTAATGCACCAAGTTAAATGTCCCTAACTTATTTCTTTTATTAAACATAGGTTAATCATCCAACATCATTATTCTTTTTATCAACTCATTCCATAAATTCATATTGATTTCATCTACATCTACTATCCTTTATATCACTTTTCTCTAATAATTTAGGTAAGAGATTAATATTCATTAAGCTAGGCATTATCCTAGGTATTTCATTAACATGAACCAAGTATTAACATTATAATCAAGTTACTATTTTATTGCATTGTTTCATAACCATTCATTGTTAATAATTCCAATCACTAACCTATCATTTCTCAATAATTTCCTTGGATCCTTTCATCAAGAGAGAATACATTATTTTTGTGATACATCATTATATATAACTATATTTAAGATTATTTCCTTTACATATGGACAACATAAGAGAATAGGAGAAATAACATAAACACTTTCTTTTAATGCTAGTAACATGTCCAATATGCCACATTATTTTCCCTTTCTTTTACCTAGAACTACCCATTCCCTTATGCATTGCTTTGAATTGAGATTACATCAATACTACAAGACTCCTTTTAGGAGATTAAAAATTACATGAATTCAAATACATAAGTACATCTCAACATATTAAAATATCCAATGAGAAATCTTCAACTGCAGATCTGGAAAGGAATATGTGCTAGGATCATCCAAAGAATCACGAACAATACCTCGATATAAATATTAACCACCCAACCGCGTGGAACCAATAGGCCCACTCCCCCGAGCTAGGAGATAGAACCAAAGGCCCATACAAGAGGTAACAACTATAAAATTCCTAAGGTGGTGATAAAAGTTCTCCAAAGTCACAACAAAAAAGAAAAGACAAGAAGACCACAAGGAATACCAGAGGCATGATCAAATTTGATAGAGACTCTAAGCTACAAGCTAGGTGAGTGTCATCGCATAGCCCTCACCCCTTGGGTTGTCCTGGTACTAGGCACTCTTGGCCCCGGCCCCCAAGTAGGCACATGCGAAACCGAATGCCTCTCGTACAGACAAGGTCATTCAGTTGTACCTACGCATAGGTACCTTCTCTCACTCCCATCCTTAGTCTTTACTAGCACTAAAGGCATGGGTGAGACACAATTAATCTTGATTAATGTGTAATTTCCCATTCCAATAATCTCCCATTCCCAATTCATTTATTTAGGTTATCACTTGATTAAATAACTCATAGTAGGTTATCCTGGTACTAGCCACTTAGGGCCCCAGCCCCTCACTATGAGCTACTCACCTAGTGTACTTAGGTTCCCTAACATACATATAAAAATCATAAGAACATAATAGATTCATCATCAAGAATTCATATCAATTCCATAACAACATTTGATTGAGTTTAGGAAAACATATGTTGTCCCTAGTCCACTTGACAACCCTAAACCCAATATGGCATTCAGAATGTTCCAAACATGTAAGAAGACATCCAAGTGATATTATAAACATATTCAGAGTATACATAGATCCAATTAACCAAAAACAAATTCTAATAGCCTCTGGTAATCATACGAAACCTTAAAACTTAATGATGTTCTTAAATTGAATTATTTCAAGCAAGGGTTAAATGCAAAGAATAGTCATCATAGAACAGTCATCCATATCTTCCACAAAACATAAAATAAAGGAAATCTCTTCTGTGGAGATTTATATAACATAATTATGGACTCTCAATTTTATTTTTAGGAAGATCCAACGGTGGGAAAGAAAGTTATGACTTCTGGTTTAAAACAGAAAATTCTGGTTAGGATTCAGACCTGCCTTAACTAAAATGGTTGTAATTTTCATAAAACATAATTAAAATTCACAAAACCAATTGGAAATGAAAGATAAGACTTAGGAGAATCTCTGATATCAAATTTAGACTTTTATATAATCATATCAGCCTGTAGCATACGAATACATTTGACAGAAAATTCAGAATCAAGAATGGACATGCATAGTCTGCCAAAATGTCAAAAATAAGGCATTAATTCGACCCTAAAAATAAAATCAGAGAGATACCCATTTGAGATCTGTGAATTTTACTTCTATAAAATAAATTTAGTAAAATCATAGATGCAATTAAAATTATTATAATAACAGATCTCCAAAAATGGGTTGCTAAAAACCCTAGAAAAACACATGCCAATTCTTACAAATAAAAACTCAAAACTTTAAAATAACCATACAAATGAAAAGTACAGATATAATAAATAATGATAATATATAAATAGATCTATAATCTATCAGATACATCAAGTAACTAAAATATTCAATCCATACCTCATGTCCTACGAAGGTTGAATCGAAGAAGGACGGAAACAAAAGAGAAGACAAATCCAAACTTGAGATGCATCCTTCAAACCCTATCCACTTTCAGAAATCTCCATGAAAGAAAGAAATAATTCCACAGAAAAGAATCCCTCTCTCAACTACTGAAATTCTCACAAAAATGTCTCTCTCCCAAAAGCAAAGATAACCAAAAATTCTTAAAGACATATGCTTACAAACTCTCCTTCACATCTCCAAGTTTTCTCTCCAAAATCTCCATGAAAAGTAAGGCCATCCTCTCCTCAATGCTTCAGCCCCCAAAAAACCCTCTCTTCAAATGAGAAATTAGTGCATATAAATAGATTTCCAAACGTTGAGAGGAAAAGTAACCAATTTCCAACTAACTCTTAACTAAAAGGTATTATAAAATAACTTAATATCATACAACTATATTACTCAAATATACAATAAAAGATTATTTGTATTCATTCATACACACATGTAATATTATCCTAACATATATGCATATGCCATCATTAATTACATCAATATCTATATATATAACCTATCCTCATTATTAATAATTAACAATTGAGAATAATATACCTCGCATTATTTAATATTTAATTATTAATAATATTATACTTTACATTAATCTCAAAATATACACCATCAACAATATCTACAATAATTAACATATAATCACATATAAATTATATATATATAAATACATATATGTGTGCACCCATATATATATTTCCATATATATATATATTTATATTTATATAGATACATGCCAAATACCAAACACTATAATCTATAAGATTATGAAGTAATAGATCACAATATTATTACCTATTTATAATTACTATAGGATATAACACTGAGGTAGAATAAAATCACATGCCTCAAAATAAATCTAATCATCAAAAGAGGCTATAAAAATCAACTATGAAACATATTGAGAAAACTATAAGATCAAACAAGGTCAACCAAAGTCAACAAGGAAAGTCAAGCCAAACTCCTGAAACACAACATAGAAAGATTAACTAAGAATCATACCAAGAAGGAGAAATAAATAAAATGAGTAAACAAATCATACAACCAAATGAATTCAAGTGGCCACAAGGCACTAACTACAACCATGCCCAACCAGGTGCGTTGGATCTGGGTTTTTGACCCAAAGGTTGACTGACAAAGAAGGAACCCTAATATTCTCAAATTGGAATAATGACAAAGGAAGACTCATGTAGGGGCCTTAGTACTATCTCCATAACAACAACCATCGAGGATTTGAGGGCATGCTCAGACCTGTGAAGCCAGGTGAAGTCGATGCCCGGTACCTGCAAGCCTGCATCACAAAGAAGAAATACATATGCACGGATATACGTATAAAAGAAAACATTACAGACAGATGACCAGGATCGATACATCGTGTGGACCTCAGCTATGTGAGTAACTACGACTTCATCCTGAATCATGAAAACACATCATGTATATATATACACTCAAATCATGTAGCATCATCATAACGAAGGTTAGAATCTCAAGCATTGTGTTAGTCTCTTATCAATACTAATAATAAATCAACATAATCAAATCATCAAGTGAGATACAAGATTCATCCAAAGTAACCTTAATAGAAGAAAATATAAATAACCACTTATATATATCTATCAAGTACATATCATATAACATCTTAACTATGTTCATAAAAGTCTTGTAGGTACTCAATACATACATGGAGATAAATACATACAAAAGTGATACCTTTAGATAGTATGTCTGATATTAGAATCATTGAGTACTAGCTTATGAAATTATTATAAAAAACTATAGGAATAGATCAAACAAGTATCATGTACAACTTAAGCTATAAGAAAACATCGAAGGATCTTAATTCTTTCAAAAACACAAAACTTATATTAGGGTTAGAGGGGTATTACAGGCTCCACTATCCCGGTGTGTCCCCTCTATAAAGCTTGGATCACCTATAGGATAATCCTTGGGAAAGATAGGATGGGTCCCCTCCAAAATCTAGTACCTGATGTAATCTCAGCTCATGCCTGAATAGGCTACATCTAATGGTACTATTATACAATAAGTTTGCACCCTTGTTTCAAGCTCTCGTAGTCTTGATAACCTAGTATAACATGGAAATCATCTCCAAGTTGTGGGACCTATGCTAACTGAGATGACACCTCCAAGTTCTAGGCTGGTTCCTTTTTGATAATCACTTTAATTTGCTTCTTGATATGAAAGTAAAACTTGAGGGGGAAAGGGATAGAAGGAATGCTTGGAAAGGGAAATGACTGAAAGAAAACTACCTACTAGGTGATACACCAAAATTGTGGTATGAATTGTAGCATAGAGGGATAGAATCAATGAAAGGCTTAAGTCTAGTAGGTCATAACTTATTGAATAGGCTTGCATAAGTGTTTCATAGGAGGGCCTAAACATAAGACACAACCTATGGCCTCTAATCAGACATTCACCTCTACAACTCAGTGTAGGATTGAGACAAGATTGTTAGGGGGCTAAAGTATACCCACAAAAACATCTAAATTAGATCGAACATAATAACACACACAATTACAAAAAGTAAGAGGGATCAGGAACCCTAAGTTGTCATTGAAAACATGCATAGACTTCAAGTCATTAAGAGATGATCCAAACAATGAAAGGATAGGGATAGAGAGAATGCCACAAATACCTTAAAGTTGCCTAAATAATCAATGGGAGATTAAAAAGAGTAGAAGACCAGAGGGTGGAAAAGATACCATGGATAGCCTTCTAAGAAAGGATGACTTTCTTTCAAAATTGGACTCTCTCCTTTACAAAATGTGAACTCTAAGCACTAAGGTGCCAAAACACAATATATACCAACTCACCTGCACATAGGAAGGAGTCAAAAACCTAACTAGGGTTACATGGTTTTACAATAAAATAATCAAACCCTAGCTTAACCAAGTTTGATCATAAATGCATCTTCTAAAATATCATAGCCGATTAGATATTATGTGCTCATCTCTGAACTGCATCAATCCGCAAACAAGCAACCTGGATTCATCAACTTTCCTGCAACAGGCCTACCATGAATGCTAAAATGGTACCTCACAGGGACAAGAATCAACCCATGATGGCCACCTAGACTTCTTCATCATCCTTCCCAACTACAAATGTCTCGAAGACAAATTCTTTAGCTACCTCTATAGCCATAGCTTGTTTGAATCAATCGTTGGTAGGAAACCCTCTGTAGAGATATTTGAATTTGAATTATAATGGCTAGCTGGTCATTTTAAAATGTGTTCATCGATATCTAATGTTTTGCGGTAGATGAATAGCTCAGATCATCCTTGAAACATTTATAAAACCTCCTTGAAAATTCAAAATCTACCTTGGCACACTGTAGCCAATTAAATGCAAGAACGTCGGCACACCTGTCATTTTGGCCCCACCTTGAGCTTTCCTCATTAAGTCATTCAGTGACTACATGACCGAAGACCTTTTTCTAAGTCTTGAAGAGCTTCTCATAACCCTGGTCTGGTTAAGTGACTATGTGAAGAAAGTGGTCACTGAATTTCTAAGTCTTTCTACTAACCCTGGTTAAGTCCAACGAACAAGAGATAACCACTAGTCATTGATTCGCGGAACCTTGCTAACCTTGGGCCCATTTTGGCACATGTCATCTTTCCATTCACTCCAACTACTTCATCAACAAACACCTTGACACCTCTTTGAAATTGGGCCCACTGAAGACAAGATTTCAATCCAACGGTGGGCGCATGATCTCATGGCCACCAAATATTCCTTCAGATCATGCACCAGCCACTGATCCCTTTAGAACTGGGACCCCATGACACATCAAATCCTCTAAAAAATCCCCATCATCACACAATAGCCAATAAAATGCAAACATGTCAGTGCCAGGTAGCACATCAGACCCATGACCCACTGAGATTCTCATTGGATGGTTGTCGCATGATCTCATAGGGTCAGAAGATTCTATGAGATCATACAACCACCATAGATCTTTGTCTTTCTGACACATCCACAGACCTTTCACATGGTCCCATTGACACATCCTCATTATCACCTTGGAGCCAATAGAGAATGAGCATGTCAACAAAAAAGGACCCACCTGACAGAGCCTGAAGATAAACCAAGATCAAAGGCCATCACATGATCTCATGCTTTGACACAAACCCTTGCGAACATATGCCAGTCATTGATCCTCTGTAGATGTCAGAGCCTCTGACTACCAAAAGGGCCTGGTCCCACTAATAAGAAATGACTCATTAGCATGTGGACCAATCAGAATACACCACTTGTGCACACCTAGTAGTGGACCTACCTATTTGAAGAGTTACATCACAAAGGAGAATCAATAGTTGGTGCATAATCTCATGGCTCTGATAGAATGCATGAGATCATATGCTAGCCATTGGATTGAAATGGTGTTAGAGGGCTAGGCCCAGGAGACATAAAGGTCGAAAACATTAGAAAAGTTAAGCGCTGAGACTTTAGGAAAAATTAAAGTGCTAAGCGCTAGAGACTTAGGGAATTATTAAAGCATGTGGACCTTCTGAGACTTTAGTGGCTGAAAAAGGTAATGAAAGAATATAACAGGCCAAAGAGATTTTTAGGGTTTTCTTCCTGCAATGGCTAGTTTTATGAATTTTTTTTACCTACAAACCAAAGAGTTAAAAGGATTGCAAAGGCCAGAGGGTTTGCAATGAAGCCATGAAATTTTCAGGGATGCTTGGTAGGGTTAAAACAGGGACCTTGGGATAGATTTTAGCCAAATTTGTATAGAATAGGAAAATATTGGGTAACATTTTGGTGATTTCTACTGGATGTCAGCCTGCTAGACATAGATCAGTGGCCTTAAAGCCATCCATTGGGCATGGGGTCATCTTCTGAGCACAAAAATTGACAGAGGGACATAACTAGAACCAAAGAGACAAACTTGTGCACATGCACTTCTTGAAAAGCAGGAAACTAACCTAGCAAATAGGGAAACAAAGAAGAAAATATATTTACAAGGAGGGATTAACCTCAAAATAGGGCTTCAAGTGGAAACCATTGACTGATATTGGCAAGGCATCTCCTTCAAGAGTTGATAGCTAAAAATCATTGGGTCCCTTGCACTCTGTTATAACAAATGGTCCAACCCAAAATGAATCAAATTTTGTATGTCTGTCAGGCTTGGATTTGAACTCGTCCCACCTGAGGACTACATTTCCAACCTTGAAATTTCTAGCCCTGGCTCTTTTATCAAAACTTTTCTTTGTCTAAATCTGATGGAACTCCATATCTTTCATGGATTTATCTCTAAGTTCATCTAACTCCATCAACTGAGCATACCTAATTTGCAGGGGTCTCCTTCTTCAAATAGGGCATATTGTGTAGCTAGGTCCAAAGCTGGTAATTCAATTGAGATGGAAAACTTAGCCTCTTTTCCATACACTAGCACATAAGGAGAATTCTCAATAATCTTCTTTGGAGTAATTCTATCTAACCATAAGGAAGACTTCAGTTTAGTATGCTAATCCCTCTGGTTGTCTTGCAGAGTCTTCTTAATTATCCTAATTAGATTCTTATTTGTTGATTCGGCTAAGCCATTTCCTTGAGGGTAGTAATTAGAACTGGTATTTAGATAGATGCCATTCTTGACTACCCACTCTGAGACTTTGAAGCCTGTGAATGCCAATGCATTATCTAAAATTATGGAGTCTAGAGTGCCAAACTTATGAATTATATCATCATAAAAACTTAATACAACACTCTCATTTGATTCTTTTAAGGCAACTACCTCTGTCCACCTAGTGAAATAATCTATTGTAGTGATTATCCACTTGTGTCCTCCACTAGATGGAGGATTGATCATGCCAATGAAGTCTATACCCCATTTCATGAGAGGTTGCTCTATTTTGACTGGTTGTAAGGGCAAGGATGCAAGCCTTTCTTTTCTTGCAAACATGGCACACTTGATGCATTTTCTCACATACTCATGACTATCCTTGAAGATAGATGGCCAATAGTATCTAGCCCTTATGATTTTAAAAGCAGTAGTCCTAGGAGAAAAGTGACCTCCAAAAGGTCCATCATGAAACTCAAATAGGACATCAGCTATCTTTTCTAAATCAATGCACCTTAAAAGGACACCATTGTGATCCTTTCTAAAAATAACTTCATCTATCAACACAAAAGGAATAGATGCAATCTATAATACCTCATTTTTGTTGAATCCAAACCTGTAGGACATTTTCCTATCTTCAAGTAATTGATCATGTTAGGCAACCAGCTTGTTACCTTGGCATCTTCTTCTGTAGAATGCACAACCAAAGATGCATTCATTTTCTCTAATTTCTTTGAACTTTCATCCTCTTCCAAATGTTCACAAAGACCTCTTCCTCTAATCAGCTTGGTAGTTTGAATATCAATGTCATATTCCATCACCTTGGTGATCCAACTAGCTCTTTTCTCATTTAGGTCCTTGGAAAGAAAAAAATCTTTGACACTTGGATGAGTAACTTTCAAGTGTACCTTGCTATGGGTCAAAAAATGTCTAAACTTGTTGAGGCTCTTCACCATAGCAAGTACATGTTTCTCTACAAAAGAGTATCTCTATTCATACTCTTCTAAACCTTTGCTAAAGAAAGCAATAGGCTGCTCCAACCCATCTGAATTTTCTTGAGTCAACATTGCAGATATAGCATCATGTCCTCCATAAGCATAAAGGATAAAATCCTTACTGAAATTTGGGTTTAACAGGGTAGGAGCTTCTATCAAGGCCTCTTTGATAGCTTGGAAATTGGCTTTCCCTT
Source organism: Chamaecyparis obtusa (assembly GCA_027943335.1). NCBI lineage: Eukaryota > Viridiplantae > Streptophyta > Pinopsida > Cupressales > Cupressaceae > Chamaecyparis > Chamaecyparis obtusa. The sequence continues at coordinate 81,319 of BSBK01008305.1, read as the reverse complement.
CCTTAGTCCAACTAAAAGATAAACTCTTTCTCAACATAGCTATCAAAGGCTTTAGTAAATTGGCAATGTTAGGCAAGAACCTTCTAACAAAGTTAATCTTTCCTATGAAAGATTGGAGACTTTTCTTATGATGTGGCAAGGGTAGCTCTAAGATGGCTGCAATTTTCTTAGGATCTACTATGATCCCTTCTTTGGATACTACGTATCCCAATAATTTTCCTTCATGAACTACAAACACACACTTCTTGGGATTAAGAGATATCCTAAATTCTCTACACCTTTCAAAAATCTTCCTCAAATGTTTGATGTGATCTGTTGCATGCTTTGAATAGACAGTTATGTTATCTAAGTAGACTAGTACAAACTTGTACATGAGGCTTTTAAAGGCCATATCCATTGCCTTTTAAAATGTAGCGCCTACATTTGAAAAACCAAAGGGCATCTTTTGATAAGCCATGGTTCCCCACTTGGTTGTAAATGCAGTCTTGTATTAATCCTCTTCATTCACTAAGATTTGATTGTATCCTGAATAGCCATCCAATAATGAAAATCTTTCGGATCCAGAGACACATTGTAAGATTTGTTCCATAGAGGGCAGTGGATGGCAGTCTTTTAGAGAGGCCCTGTTAAGATCCTTGAAGTCAACACATAACCTCAACTCCCCATTCTTCTTCCTGATAGGAACAAGGTTGGAAACTCAACTAGTATGCTTAATGGGGTAGATGATACCACTTTATATTAATTTGAGCACTTCTTTACACATAAGTGGCTCAAGCTTGGGATTAAAAGGCCTTTTCTTTTGCCTCACTGGTTTGGCATTAGGTTCTAATTCAATAGTGTGCTGAGCAAGAGTAGGATCAAAACCCTTGAGGTCTTCATACTACCATGCAAACACATCACTGAATTCTTTGAATAACTGAGTGTAAGCTTGCTTTTCCAAATCAGTGTTTACTTTTCCAAATTGTAAGCTCTTACCTGGTTCCAACTCTAATTCAACACAATGTTCTTGTTGAACTACCAGGCTAGCTTTATCCTTCTTAAATTGATCATCCTTTTTGAAGATAGTTTCTAAGGTGACAAGACCTCTAGGCATCTTATTGGACTTCAGTTGTATCACTTGATCACCATAGCTCTGTGATAGCCTATCTTAATTATGCTCTAAAAAAACATCTTCTTCAAACAAGAACTATAGAATTTGTTCATCATTGTCAAACACTTGCCAATTGAAATCATTATCAGGAATAAAAGGTCTGACAATCACTTTGATAGGCTATTGACCTACTTTTTTTGAAATACTATTTGGAATATCATACTGAGATCCAACAACAGCTAACCTATCTGCATTTTGTTTTAGTTTCCTAGGGATAGCAGCAATATTGAAAGCACAAAAATCTTTAATTGCATCCCAAACTCTATGCTTGTATGCTCTCAAGGTGTCATTCTTGGTTTCACTTATCCCTCTCACTTGGATGACAACTAACTCACTATCACCATAAACTTTCAAGGCTTTAAGCCTTCTTTTCCTAGCCCACTCCAGTCCATTCACAAGGCTTTCATACTCTGTAGTGTTGCTAGTATAGGAGAAACTGAATCTAAAGGCAGTATAATACCTTTCTCCTTTTGGGGACACTAGCATAGCACCACCACCAGAACCATGTCTACTTCTAGCTCCATCAAAAAATAGTTCCCAAACCTGATTATTCTGATCCTCTGAATCAGTGTCTTCTTTGAGAAGGCTTGGCTCTATGGATCCACTTTCTTGTATCAAGTAACTTCCCAAACCAAAATCCCAAATAATATTTTCTTGGGCCTCTGAATTTATTTCATCTAATAGAATATCAGGGATATTCTCTATCTTCATTCTTGCTTCACTAATAGTTTGGAAGTCACTACTATCAAATATAGGGTAGTTTACATTGATGGCATTGGATACATATGGCTCTATATGGTGTGCTACCAATGGTTCTAATTTAATGGTGACCTTGGTCCCATACCTTGTATGAAATAGCATGTGAGACTAGTCAGAAGATAGGTAGCCTCCTATTTTGGTTGTAAACTCCCTTGACAAACATATAGCAAATAAAGCAGGGAGATCTATGATATATATATCAAGGAGGATGAAGAAATTAGGACTAGCATGTAGGATTAGAATGGTATCCTTAGCCACACCTATATTATTAACTAAGGATCCATCAAGTTGGGTAACCTTCTTTTGGAAGGGCTCATATTTTAGTCCTAATTTGTCAACTACTTTCTTGGGCATTACAGTGCTAGTAGCTCCACTATCTATCATACAACTATGCACTAAAGATTTTCCAATTATTAAAGATACATAAAAGGGAGGAGGCTTTGAGTTCCTACCTTGTGTGGCATTGGTCTTGGAGTCACTACTTGGAGTCTCCTTTTCTTGATTAGTGTTAACCAACACTGGCTTTGTAGCTTCTTTTGCAGGTTGAGGAGTTATTACTTTAGTCATGGCCTTTTTCAAAATCTCAGGTTGTCCTAGAAGAGCCAAAGAGTCCCACATAGACATGGTGACACTCACCTTTTTTATGTTGTCTACAATATTAAAAGGTACCACGGGGTGCACCTTCTATTGTGCTTTCACCATAATGGGCTCCTCCTTTTTGGGAATTTGGCCCTCTTTGCTTGTGATGACATGAACCTCCTTAGGTGTGATGGGATTAGCTTGCTACAGTGGCTCTATAGATGTAGTGGCTTTGGCATTCTAATCTAGTCTCTCCATGTCTTGAGCTCTTCTTTGTACTCTAGTATAGGCAACAAAATCAACTTCATCATTGACTCCATTGAAGTCTGGTTGCTCCCAATTGAAAAGAGCAGTCTCATTTTCTTGTTGTTCTTGTTGAGGAACTGATCCACTAGATGAAGCCTTTGATTGAGCTTGTGAGGCATTTTGAACCATTAAAGCTTGGTTCATCCACCCATTTGAACATGTAGCTTGATTATGAGGCTGATTACAAGGAAAAAACCATTCATTATCCATAGCCATATTGTTTTGACTAGAAACCATATCTCTCATTGGATCTGTAGAATTGAGAGGTGCAGGGTTATATGGTTGTAATGGTCTTTGATTAAAACTTTGTCTCTATCCTTGGTACCCTCCTTGGTATGGTGGCCTATTTTGTTGATAAGGTTGTCCTTGATTTTGATATTGTTGATTAGGACCTTGGCCTTGTGGCTGAAATTGTGGTCTGATTCCTTGACCTTGTTTCTTTAGATTTGTAATTTATTTAATCAAGGTCTGCAACAAATTTGTCATTTCTTGCTTACTACTTTCTTGACTGCTCTTTATCTCTTGTAACTCTTGGGAGAAACTTGTTGTTAGCTGTTGACCACTAGTACTAGCCTGAGGTGCCAATATGGTGGGAATAGGGGTAAATGGGGGTACTTGGGTAGGTGCAATGGGCTGAAGGCTAGGAAAGATGGGCATTGGTGGCCTTCTAGCAATCATGCATGCTTGGATTAAACAATTTTCAGCTCTAACAACTATGTCAAAAGCTTGGGGTAGAGAAGTACCACCCATAGATTGGATCATGACAGAAATTTGAGCATTCAAGCTTTGCAAGTAGTATAGAAAAGCATGGTCATCTGATGGTCTCATAGACACTGGAATTCTATTCCATGTTTTGAGGAATCTACTATTGTAATCTATCATTTTCTCTTGAGGGTCTCTTTTAATGGTTGTCAACTGTTCAACTAGAGACAAATTATCTGATTTATCCTCAAAATGCTTACTTAATGCATCTCCTAACCCATCCCATGAATTAATAGAACCAATAGTTAGAGTTATAAACCATTCAAGAGCCTTACCTTTTAGAGAGGCTGCCAATAACTTTGTGGCCACATCTTCTTGGGTTATGTTGTGTATTCTGCAGATGGTGGTCACATCTCTTATGTGCTCAAAAGTAGTAGTCTGCCCTTCACATGTGAAATTAGGTAAGCTCTTCAATGCTACCAAGGGCACATCATGATGTTGAGCAAAAAATAATAGACTTCCCTGGTTGAAAGATGAAAAAGAAAACTATCTAGCCATTTTAGGATCTGTAACTTGAAGATTAACAATTATGTGAGTTGTATTTGCTGTTGGATTTGAATCTTCTTCTAGGTCTCTGGTTAGAGATCTTCCTCTTCTTCTTGGATGGAAGGAAAAAGGCCTCCTTTCTAAAGTATCAGGTGGTGTAGACTAAACTCTCCTTGTAGGGGATGTTCTTTGAGTTGACCTACCCTTGTAGCTTCTTTTTGAGGGTAACTCTGAAAACTCAGTAGGCTTTGAGCTCCTAGTCTCAATCTTTCTCATAAACTTTGAACAAGGTAGCCCTAATCCTTGAAATTAGTGGAGTTGCCAGATATACTTGATAGAACAACTTATAAAAGTCTGTATTATGCAATCTACATATCAAAGATAACATAACCTTTCAAATAATAATTTCTTTTATTTGTAGTCCCACCAAGTGTGCCAGCATTGTTATACACTAAGTTTTCACCCTTGTTTCAAGCTCTCATAGTCTTGATAACCTAGTATAACATGGGAATCATCTCCAGGTTGTGGGACCTATGCTAACTAAGATGAGACCTCCAGGTTCTAGGCTGGTTCCTCTTGGATAATCATCTTAATTTCCTTCTTGACATGAAAGTAAAACTTGAGGGGGAAAGGGATAGAAGGAATGCTTGGAAAGGGAAATGACTAAAAGAAAACTACCTACTAGGTGATACACCAAAATTATGGTATGAATTGCAACATAGAGGAATAGAATCAATGAAAGGCTTAAGTCTAGTAGGTCACAACTTACTAAATAGGTTTGCATAAGTGTTTCATAGGTGGGCTTGAACATAAGACACAACCTTTGATCTGCAAGCAGACATTCACCTCTGCAACTTGGTGTAGGATTGAGACAAGACTATTAGGGGGCTAAAGTATACCAAAAAAAACATATAAATCAGATCAAACACAATAACACACACAACTAGAGAAAGTAAGAGGGATCAAGAACCCTAAGTTGTCATTGAAAACATGCATAGACTTTAATTCATTAAGAGATGATCCAAACAATGAAAGGATAGGGACAGAGAGAATGCCACAAATACCTTGAAGTTTCTTGAATAATCAATGGGAGATTAAAAAGAGTAGAAGACTAGAGGGTAGAGAAGATACCACAAATAGCCTTCTGAGAAAGGATGACTTTCTTTCAAAAGTGGACTCTCTCCTTTACAAAATATGAACTCTAAGCACTAAGGCTCCAAAATAAAATATATACCAACTCAACTGCACATAGGAAGGAGTCAAAAACCTAACTAGGGTTACATGGTTTTACAATAAAATAATCAAACCCTAGCTTAACCAAGTCTGATCATAAATGCATCTTTTGAAATATCATAGTTGAACAGATATTGTGTGCCCATCTCTAAACTGCATCAATCCACGGACAAGCAACCTGGATTCATCAACTTTCCTGCAACAGGCACGCCATGAATGTTAAAATGGTACCTCACAGGGACAAGAATTGACCCATGATGGCTGCCCAAAATTCTTCATCATCCTTCCCAACTGCAAATGTCCTGAAGACATAAATTCTTTAGCTACCTCTATAGCCGCAGCTTGTTTGAATCAATCACTGGCAGAAAACCCTCTGCAGAGATATTTGAATTTGAATTATAATGGCTAGCCAGTCATTTTAAAATGTGTCAATCGATATCTAATGTTTCCCAGCAGATGAATAGCTTAGATCATCATTGAAATAGTTATAAAACCTCCTTGAATAGTCAAAATCCACCTCGGCACACTGCAACCAATTAAATACAAGCACGTCGGCACACCTGTCATTTTGGCCCCACCTTGAGATTTCCTCATTAAGTCATTCGGTGACTACATGACTAAAGACCTTTTTCTAAGTTGCAAAGAGATTCTTTGATGAAGGGTGCTCCCCTTAATACCACAAACACATAACAGATATAGAGAAACAACAACAATATGCAAGAACAAAAAATTGGCTTCTTATTATCTCCACAAATGTGGAATTACAAACTTTCAGAATGACAATATGCAAAGCCACATGGGCATTCCCTTACAATATTCTGTAGGATAAAGCCTCAAACTATTACCCAGATCTACTACCCAGAACTATTCTGAACTGCCTAAGACAATAATACAACCTTCCTTATATAGGCAATTTTTTCACCGCTTGGGAAGGTTCCAGAATTTTAGCCAATAAGGCCGACCAAACTTAGAATTATTTTATTTTACATTTTATTACATCATAGTCAACTCAAGATAACCTTTGAAACCCGAACATAAATTTTGAAGAAAATTATTTTCTGCCATTTCAGGTGGCCCAACTTTCGAAGACCATAAGTCATCACCAGTTGACCTAATCGGCTATTATAACCCCATTTCAAAAATGCCACGAAGCGCTCTACAGGCTTGACCCATGCAAGTGCCCATCACCCAAATTTTCAACTTCATCCGGGGCCTCTAAAGCCTTCAAAACTGAGTTCAAAGTTTCTGTACCCTGCTGCCAATACCAAAAATCTTCAATATCTTCCAATATACACTTGATCTGGTAATGAAACTTTACTGGCAGACTTATATGACCAAAATAAACCTCCAAGAAAGAAATCAAATCATTTTGAGCACATACAAAAATTACCAAAAATAGTAACTTTCCATAAATAGCAGCTCTGCACAAAATAGCCCTTATTGAATATAAAAACAAAATATTTTTGGGTGATGCAAGATTGCTCTTACACCCAGGATGCTCCTGCATCAGACACCCAGGGTAATTTGAGAAGTGACTCTATCATGACTCAGGTGTGTAGAGGAAAACCAAGACAGTTAACCTCCTCCTTTATTAACCATGATGAATCTTCAAGAGGTTGTCCTTTCCATTTGACCAAATACTCTTCATATGTCCTATTCCTTGTGCTTCTGCCAACATGACTATCCAGTATGTCATCAATCTCCTTGGTATCTGAACTACTTGCTGGAATACTCCACTGTGCTGTTGCAACCTCATCTTCAAGGCCTCCTTCATGATACTCTATCAAATCTGAAATTTTAAACACTGGTGAAATATTTAGCTCACTAGGAAATTCTACCTCATATGCATTTCCTGAATCATGCTTCTTCAATATCTTGCATGGTCCAAACTTTTTCATTTTCAGCTTGTTATATGTACCAACCAGAAATCGCTCCTTCCACAAATGAACCATGACTTCATCTCCAACCTGAAATTCCTTATGCCTCCTTTTCTCATCTGCCTTAGCCTTATACTGTGCGTTCATCTTGGTAATATGCTTCCTCACCTCCTCATGGATGTTCTTCAAGTGTTCTGCAAAATCCTCAGCTTCAGCACTACTTATTTCTCTTTTATCTATCTTTCTCAATTCAGATGCATTTCTTGGACTACTTCCATATACAATCTGGAATGGTGATTTACCAGTACTCCTATTGACAGAATTATTGTATGCAAATTCCACCTGTGGTAAAATCAAATCCCATCCTATTGGCTTATCTCCAACCAAACATCTCAGCAAATTTCCCAAACTCCTGTTCACCACCTCTATCTGTCCATCAGTCTGTGGGTGATGTGATGAACTGAACTTCAAATCTGTCTTCAATTTCTTCCACAATGTCCGCCAGAAATATCCAACAAACTTAGTATCTCGATCTGAAACTATGGTCTTTGGCAAACCATGTAGTCTCACCACTTCTCTGAAAAATAATGCTGCTACATGAACAACATCATTAGTCTTCTTGTTGGGAATGAAATGTGCCATCTTCAAAAATCTGTCAACCACCACAAAAATTGAATCATGTCCCCGCTGAGTCTTCGGTAAACCAAGAACAAAGTCCATGCTGATATCCTCCCAAGGCTTCTCTGGTACAGATAATGGTTGATACAACCCTATATTCTGCTTCACTCCTTTCGCCATCTGACATACTTTGCAACTCTATACAAACTTCTTCACATCTTGCTGCAATTGTGGCCAATAATAATTCTCACTAACCAAAGAAAGGGTTTTGTCATGACCAAAATGTCGAGCTAATCCTCCACTATGCTTCTCCTTGATGAGATTCTCCCTCATCGAACTTCATGGAATGTACAACTGACTCCCTTTGAATAGCATATCGTCCTTGATGATGAAATCCAGCCATTTCATCCTGTCTAGAGTAACAGGTTCTGTACAAGCTTTCCAAGCTTCACCAAAATCAGGATCCTCTGGATACAAATTCTTGAGTTCCTTAAACCCAACCACTTCAATCTGCATTTCTGTCAGCAATAGTTACCTTCTGCTAAGAGCATCAACAACTCTATTGGACTTTCCACTCCTATGTTTCAAAACAAATGTATAACTCTGCAAAAACTCAACCTATTTCAAATGCCTCTGATTCAACTTTCCTTGACTATTCAAATATTGCAAAGCTTGATGATCACTATACAAAACAAACTCCTTAGGAAGTAGATAATGTCTCCACTTTTTTAATGCCTAAACTATAGCATAAAATTCCTGATCATAAACAGAATATTTCCGCTTGGCATTATTTAACTTCTCACTGAAATAAGCAACAGGTTTACCTTCTTGGCTCATAACAGCTCCTATTGCAGTACCACTAGCATCACAATCTACTTGAAACACCTTATTAAAATTTGGAAGTGCTAAAATAGGCTGTTCTGTAACTTTTTGTTTCAACAATTAAAAACTTTTTTCTGCCCCATTAGTCCACTTAATTCTTTTCTATCCCCTCTCATTGTTTCAGTCAAGGGTCCACAAATACTGCTAAAATTTTTGATAAATTTTTTGTAAAAGCTAGCTAGACCATGAAAAGATCTTACCTCAGTAGCACTCTTTGGAGTAGGCCATTCAAGGATAGCCTGTACCTTCTCTGGGTTCATTTTTAGACCTTCTGCTGAAACTACAAATCCCAGATACACTAACTCTTTCTTCACAAAACTGCACTTCTTCAAATTAATCAACAATTTCTCATCTCTCAACTTCTCAAACACCATACGAATATGCATCATATGTTCCTCTAATGTCTTGCTAAAAATCAAAATATCATCTAGGTAAACAATGACAAACTTACCCAGAAATTTTTTTAGAACCTCATTCATGAGCCGCATGAAAGTGCTCGGTGCATTGGTTAGCCCAAAAGGCATGACTAACCACTCATACAGTCCTTCCTTTGTCTTGAAGGCAATCTTCCATTCATCTCCTTCTCTGATTCGAATCTGGTGATATCCACTCTTTAGATCTATCTTTGAGAAATACATAGCTCCACTCAAATAGTCCATAATATCATCCATTCGTGGCAATGGAAACCTATACTTAATTGTGATCTTGTTTATTGCTCTAGAATCTGTACACATCCTCCATTCTCCATTCTTCTTTGGTGCTAATACTGCTGGTATAGCACAGGGACTCAGACTCTCACGGATCAATCCTTTTTGTAACAACTCATGTACCTGTCTGTTCAACTCCTCACTTTCCGTAGGTGTCATTCTATGTGCTGTCTTATTCAGCAAACTCACTCCTGGGATCAAGTCCATCTGATGACTGATCTTCCTGATTGGTGGTAATCCATTAGGCATGTTATCGGATACAATATCTTGAAACTCATTCAACAAATCTACAACTTCTACAAGAACATCTTCTACTTCCTCTTTACCAGCTTTTGGAATTAAAGCAAAACATACATGCTCATGCCTCATACCATCTAAGAAATTTCTTCCATCAACAAAAGTTATCCTTGCATTACCACATACCTTTTCTTCAGTCTCCTTCAATGGTTTTAGCTTATGTCACACTCCATCCTTTGTCAGGGAATAGGTATTCGCATGACCATCATGTACAGCACATCTATCAAACTACCATGGTCTACCCAACAACATATGACATGCATCCATAGATATGATATCACACAATACCTTATCTTGGTATCCGCCAATCTTGAACTTCACCAGGAATTGTTCATTGACCATGACCTTGTGGTCATCCTGTACCCAGGCAATCCGATATGGATGTGGGTGTTTCTGTCTCTTGAGCTTCAACTTTGTCACCATCTCTTCTGACACAAAATTGTCAGTGCTTCCACTATCAATAATCACATCACAACATTTAGCTTCACACTTGCACCTAGTGCAAAATAGGCTCCTCCTTTGCTCAGGTTCATTCTCACCACTCAACAGGACTTTTCGGTTAATCAATGTTTCTCCTCTTTCAGCATCTTTAAAATTTGATGATCTGGCATCTTCATCTACATGTGCAACTCTGGCCTGGCCTTCATTTTTCCTGTCTGTTCTGCCTTGGCACTGAGGACATTCAAATGCCCTATGACCTTCTTCTCCACAGTGAAAACATGTTCCATGAAAGCCACCTCTTCCAGATCCTTGTCCTCTTCCTCTTCCTCTCTGATCTCTATTATTCTGATCCTGGAAGCGATTGGAATTATTTCCTCACTGATTCTGACTACTACTGGCCTCATCCTTCTTTTTTGGATCTTTATTTCAGCCACCATATGACCATCCACCAGATCATCCACCGCAACCTCTTCCATTTTGTCTGCTCTCAAATATTTTATTCAACTTTTTCTCTACTTTTAGGGCAAACTGGTATGCCTCTTCAATACTATTCATTCGAACCAGATTCAGCTCCTCCTGAATGCTTGGCCTTAACCCATTAAGGTATCAAGCAACTTTCTCCTTATCAGCTTCTGCATGGCCTGTTCTAATGAGAAGTCGATAGAACTCCTCTGTATACTCCTGAACAGATTTTCCTGCTTGCTTCAAACTTTGCATTTTCTTCAGTAGGTCAAGCTCATAATCAACAGGAATGAACTGTCACTTCAATTTATCCACCATCTGATCCCATCTTGTGATTTTATCTTTCCCTCTTCTATTTCACTCCAACTGAATTTCTTGCCACCAGATCTTCGCATGACCTTTCAATCTAGCCTTCGCAAATTTGACCCTATCAGGATCGTCAACATCTTTGTACTCAAAATATTCCTCACATTCATTGATCTAGTCAATCAATTCCTCTGGGTTAAGATTTCCAGAAAATGTAGGAACCTCAATCTTAGGTCTTTTCTCAATCTTGGAAATGGCCCGAAAAAGTCTTTCTTCCTCCTGGTTCACAATTTTGGCTTCTCCTTCTTGATATTCTTCTTCGGCTTCATCCTCGCTTTCATCTCTAATATTAAGATTCATTCCTCTATGAATCTCTTCTTGCAATGCTCGCACTTGTCTCTGCAGCTCTCTAACCTCAGGTGTCACAGCACCAGCTCTTCCACCACGTTCTTTTCATGGAGGCATTTTCACGATGTGCACTGAAACCCTAACCACGGTCCTGGTGCAAACTACCTCACTGTCGGTGATCTATTTACACACTCAAGAAACTCCTGCTCTGATACCACCTGATGAAGGGTGCTCCCCTTAATACCACAAACACATAACAGATATAGAGAAATAACAACAATATGCAAGAACAAAAAATTGGCTTCTTATTATCTCCACAAATGTGGAATTACAAACTTTAAGAATGACAATATGCAAAGCCACATGGGCATTCCCTTACAATATTCTATAGGACAAAGCCTCGAACTATTACCCAGATCTACTACCCAGAACTATTTTGAACTGCCTAAGACAATAATATAGCCTTCCTTATATAGGCAATTTTTCCACCGCCTGGGAAGGTTCCAGAATTTTAGCCAATAAGGCCGACCAAACTTAGAATTATTTTATTTTACATTTTATTACATCATAGTTGGCTCAAGATAACCTTTGAAACCCGAACAAAAATTTTGAAAAAAATTATTTTTCGCCATTTCAGGTGGCCCAACTTTTTAAGACCATAAGTCATCACCAGTTGACCCGATCGGCTATTATTGTGTGTGTGAAAATTGTACCTGATCTGTAGACACAACACTCAGTAAAACATTAGAGGTTAGCTATAATCAAAATCGTGCAAAATTGAAAGCTATCTAACCAAGCGATTTACTGCCTTCTAATAGGTGTGAGATTAATGTTCTCAGATTATTATCGAGATCAGTGACCTAGACGACACCTAAATGAAGGATTTGAATGCAAAAGATGGATATGAAATTGAATGCAATTAATCTATATTTTTGATATTTTCTATGCAATAATAATTGTAAAAACTGATATGAAATCTATGCTAAATGAAATTGATATGCTATGAATGCTATTGAAAATTGATATGCTATGAATCTAACAATGATATGAAATATGAATGCAAAAATAAGATTGATCTCACAAAGATGTCGATTCGCAAGAGCTTTGATTCTTCAATTCTAATTCTCCAGCGTGATTGTGCAAAATATGAGATGATTTGTGAAGAGCTAAAGCCTTTAATTTATAGAAATCCAGGGCTTTGGAGGTGCATGAATAAAAGCCATAAATCACTCAAATTAACTCATCTTGATTTTTGAGTTATTTTTAAATAAAAGATAATTAAGTCACAAAAACATGCAAAAGCTAAGCTTTAACTCAAAATAGAGTTTAGCTTTAATTGATAATTGATAGTTGTTTTCTTTTATGATTGTGCATGTTTTATTTATGAATTAATTTAATAATAAAGTGATTTATTTCCAACTTAACTGCTTTTAAAAATAAAACAATTGATTTATGGGTTAATCAATTATTTAATCAAAATTTTATTAAAAACTATATTATTAAATAATGACAACTTGCTTTAATTAATTAAATAAGAATTTAATCAATTATTCATATGATATTAGATTTATTGTCAAAATTAAATAATACAATTAATAATAGATATAATTAAATTTAATTACACAATTAAGTGGCAAATATTAAATCTAATTAATTAAATATGAAAATATTCAATTAATCAAACTTTAGGATAAATGTGATTTATTGCCAAATAATTATAAAATTAAAGATAATTAAGATAATTAGGAATATTACTAGGAATATTCTCCGATGCAAAATTTAAGATAATCAATTAGATTTGATGATGTTTAGATGTGCCTTAGATTAGGACTTTGATGTCGATTTCATATGATTTGATGATATAGGAGGTTAATGAACTTATAGCCCATTTTTGGGGTATTACATTTTGCCCCTCTTTGAATTACTGTGTGAAGCGCAGTGGTTCAAAGATAGTCTATGTTTGATAAAGATATGAAATTGATTCAAAAGATAAACCGATCTCAAGATAGAAACCGATTGAAAGATATTGAGATAGGAGTTGATTGATATTGAATTAAGATGGAGATAATAAGTCTTGAATGACCAAAGATAATGTTCACTGTAGCAGCAAATGAACCTATGATTGCGAAAAAGTGTCAAAATGCCTGATTCTGAACCTTAGGATTGATAAGAAGTGAGTGACCCGTTCTAGACTCGATTGTCTTAGCAGAACTAGCAGGTATCACATCCGAATCCTTTAGTTGCCGAAGAACCAAGGAAATAACACTATGATCTGATGGTTGCAAAAACTGATACAGATTACAAGATTAAGAGAATACCAGATTGATATGGATCGATGAATCTGATATGCCCCAAGTGATGATAGATTTGCCCCAAGCGATGAGGACTTTTGATGAATCAGTAACTAGACGTGATTGTTATCTTGATCACTGATGAAAGATATTGATAGACTTGATCGATAGAATTTGATTTACAGACTTTGAATGATATGCAATACCATGCCCCCTTCGGGATTAAAATTGAAATCTGACAAGAAAAGTCAGCGTTGATAGTTTAGAAGCATGTTAATTGATCTGAGAAGTGGTTATTTACATCCGAGAACGCATTCTGCATCGTTGGAAGGTCCCAAAAGACCAAGTTTGACTAGGTTTGACCATGAGTTGACCATGGTTGACCAAGTTGAAATTTTGATAGTTTGATGAAAGCTAATCAGTTAAGTTGAATTTTAGATTTCTGTGATGATTGAAGGTCGAATATGCAAGTAGTTAATAATATGAATGATCTCAGATTTGAATTTTGATCCCGAAAAAGGATTCTACTTGCTATTTCATTGGAGGAACCTTCGTGTGAGATTCAGCTCTTGTTAGACTTGAAGATGCGATTTGAAGAATCATTTAAGCATTGAAGTTCGTTTAATCATTGTGAGATCGTGCAAAGATGCAAAATGCAATGAGACATGCAAAATGAAATGCAACCTAAGACCTAGGACCTAGTCACTGATCATATGTCGATTTGTTATCATCATTGAACTTTTAGGTAACCGGATAAATCAATACAATGCCCACTAGCCATGAAACCATAGACATATGAATATCGATTTGTATGCGCAAGAATCAATACAACACCCACTGGTTATACAACCATGGATATATGAATATTGATTTATCTTCGGAATGTTGGATTAGATATAAGCACCAAGGCACAAACGCCAGGATGACCTGAATATCATGTCCATTTTGATATAGCAATTTGTACAAGCATCAAAACATAAACGTCGTGATGACCTGAGTATGCCTTGCATTGCAAACACATCAAACAGTCAAGAGATCATTCTAAATCCAATGTGAATTACCCGTAGTGACCCTTTATCGTTCACATCCTTAGGCAAGATTGCGTTCCACAGTAGGAGAAAGAACTTACTCAAAAAGATAATAGTTAGATCAAACTTCCTTGAATTGTCTGGGTATCAATGGTCGAGGTACGCATGGCCATCCAATTCGAGATAGAGGCTCTTACAGTCGGACACCATTTCAATCCAAAATTTCCAAAGTTGTTAGATTTTCACATACAAGCAGAAGACAAAGAAAAGATTATGCCCCCAGTCATCACTCTCTAAATCCTATAAAGGACATCATCGAAGAGCTCGAAGGGACACAATATGCAAAAATCTCAATGCGAATCAGTAAGCCTACAAGGAGATAAAAGCATGAAAAGCACAGATTGTTTTCAGTTGAGTTTTGATGTTTGATTGTTGTTGATGCAAAATCCTTTCTGGAGACGAGACTGACTGACTGACTCAACTTGAAGCTTCAAAGGACTCTGAGTGGATATGACACGTCTAAGATACATGGGAGACCATAGGATATGACATTGATTGCCCCCAAGTGTGAACATTGATAGGATGCAAACGCTTGAGCTGGTTGGTGTACAGGCCGACTTATTGAAAACTGGAAATGCAGGAACAAACCGGGAGATATGTACAAACTAAAGCAAGACTGAAAGCTGGGAAAGACCAAGATTGTGCTGATAGATGGAGCATTTTGGAACAAGTGGTGCCCGTTTGCCGAGTTTTCACCATCTTGGTAGAGATTCTATTTTTGCTACCGAGGTGCCTGTTTCCAGGTTTTCACCAAGGCACTTTTTTTTCTTTTTTTCTTTTTTCTTTTTTTTCATTTTTTTGTATTTTTCATTTTTTCAATTTTTTTGTGAATCATCAAGGTGCCTATTGCTAGGTTTTCACCAAGATGTTCATTTTTTCAGGACTTTTTCTGATTTTTAAGATTTTTTTCAGGACATTTTCCAAGCACTAAATACCTTAGGCGTAGAATTTCTTCAGATGGAGAACGTTGATTGGTTCTTGGAGCTGTTCTCCTTCAGTCGTTGAGAGTTGATAGGCACCAGAGCCAAAAGTAGCCATGATTACAAAGGGACCCAGCCAGTTGGGTTCGAACTTCCTCTTGCGTTCTCGATGTGATTGATTTTTAGGATTTTCTCTCAACACTAGATCGCCAACCTGAAATTCTCTATGTCTGACTTTCTTGTTGTAGCCTCTAGACATTCTTTTCTGATACACTCTGAGATGATCATATGCTGCTTGTCTGCGCTCATCTAGTAGTTCAAGTTCTTGTAACCTAGACACTATGTAGTCTTCATCAGTGACAAGTCCATACATTTTGATTCTGAGTGATGGGATTTCAACCTCAATAGGCAGTACCGCTTCAGACCCATAAACTAAAGAGAATGGTGTAGCCCCAGTAGGCATTCTAATACTAGTTCTGATATTGGTTATGATATTGATTCTGATACTGATTCTGATAATTGTTCTGATACTTGGTATACTTGATAGCATCTTTTTCCATTTGCAAACTCCCAAGCAAGATCATATCGTGCAGTCCCAATGTCTAGCAAGGTGGAGAACAAGAGGGATTGACAAGCTGGTGGAAGAGATGGAAGATAAGAGAATGAAGAAAAATGAAGGGAAGAAATCCTCAAGGGAAAACTCCTCAAGAATACCCAAGCTAGGGAAAAATTATCATGTAAAGTGCCTTTGGACAAGCAATGAAAGGCTAGCATAGGATAAGTCACAAAATCATAATGGAAGAGCAGGAAAGGATGCAATCCAAAGGAGTAGACATGTCAAGAGGCTTCATAGCACTGTGTTTTACTCTTTCTTTCTTTTTTTATTAGATCAAGACCAAAGGGGAAAAGGATAGCGATAGGTGAAAATGAATGGAGGAAGATGGATATGAAGGCTAAACATGGAAGGAATGAAAGCAAGATCACCGTAAGATAGCTCACAAAATAGCCAAATATTCGTGTATAGATCAACATTGTCAAGATCAAAGAGAGAAGATGGAATGGATGAAATATGTAGAAGAACTACACATGATGCCTGATTGCCAGGTTTTCATCATGGTACTTATCCAAGGTGCCACAAGGGAGTGGTTTTCACCATAGGATGAATTTATTTCTCTTTACTTTTGCTACCAAGGCACCTGTTTCCAAGTTTTCACCAAGGCACATTTTCAATTTATTTTATTTTTTATTTCTTTTTTTTTGGAAGAAGGCAAGCTTTTTATGTAATGCTCCTTGAAAGGATAAACCATGATATGCCAAAGATTCAAAATGATATGCTCAAAGATGCTGATAGGGAAAGGGAGATGGAAGAGAAAAATGGAGGATAAGGTTTTATGTAAAGCGAGTGAGGTTGGAAGATAGGAGGAATAGGAAAATGAGGAAAAATGATAGAAGGTAAAAGGATAATGCATGGAAGGATTGTAAAAGGGTAGGTGGAAAGGAAGGCAAGATCAACGTCAACACATACCTTGAAGGGTGGTGAGAGGATGGAGGAATCTTGAATGAAGGAATACATGAAGGAATATGGCGAATGGATAGCAGAGGTTGTGGTTTAGGCACATGGAATGGAAGAATATTTTTGGAGGGAGATGAAGTGGAAGCCTTTGGAAGCTTGAATGTCAACTTCACTTTTTGCTCAACACCAGACTCTTTCAAGAGAGACTTTGGAATCCATATAGCCTTAAGATTTTTATTTCCTTTTGATGATCTAGAGAGAATATCTTGAATGATGGATTTTGGAACCCATACTTGTCTTGTAGTTTTTTTCTTAGATATTTCTTTTGACTTTATGCTTCCATGTCTATGAGAGGAGACATGGTGATATTCTTTTTTTGATGGATTCTTGTATTGCTTCTTTTTCTTGTATTGAACATTCAAGTTACTTCCAAGAGACTTGGGATTTGTGGAAGAGGGAGGATATGACTGGTTTAGATGGGTGGTTGGATGAAAAAGATTCAAGGGTATGCATCTATGTTGATCTTGAGGAAAGATGGGAGATGGAGGTATGTAAGGACCCAAGATGGATGGAAAATTAGGAGAGTTAGGAGGGGAAAGT
Source organism: Chamaecyparis obtusa (assembly GCA_027943335.1). Taxonomy (NCBI): domain Eukaryota; kingdom Viridiplantae; phylum Streptophyta; class Pinopsida; order Cupressales; family Cupressaceae; genus Chamaecyparis; species Chamaecyparis obtusa. The sequence continues at coordinate 63,694 of BSBK01008305.1, read as the reverse complement.
GAAGGGACATAAGGACCCAAGATGGAAGGAAGGCGTGAAGATCTTTGTAGTGGTGGAAGAGGTCCAAGGATGGAAGTGGAAGACGCAAAAGGATAATCAATAAGTTCATCAGCATCTATATGACAACCAAGGATATCAGCATCTTTAGAGGGAGCATTAGGATCTTCAATAGAATCATGGACATCTTGAATAAGAGCATTTTCTTTGATAGGATCATTCAAAGATTGCGAAGACTTAGGAAGAGTAGAAAGTGGAAGTGAACATGGAGTGGTAGAACAAGAAGATGGAAGACTTTGATTTTGACAAGGATCTTTGGATAGCACAAGTGCATAATTTTTCTTTTGATTTTCAATAGGCTTAACATTGGAAGTAACAACACTATTTTTAACAACCTTAATGGAAGTATCATCTTTGGAAAGTGCAAGTGTAGTAAGGTTATTTTGATTGTCAATAAGCTCAACAGTGTAAGTAGTAGCTTGATCTTGCTTAGGTGAAGACTTAAGACATGGTGGAATGCATGAAAAAGGGTGTATAAGATCAAAAGAACCCTGAGGCAAATAAGAGACATTGGGAAAAGGAGTGGATGACATGGAGGCTTCTTGATCTTGATCTTTCCTTATGTTCTTTTCTTTATCATTTTTAGAGTCCTCTTGACATGGAGCCACTTCTAAGGACAAGGAAGCATGTTGGGATTGTATGGATGATTTTGGAAGAGATGGTGAAGGACTAGCTGAAGTAGGCATTATAGCATATGAAGGCTTAGGCTCTTTAGGTTTATCATTATTGAAAGTATTTGCAGCCAAGTGAAGGTTAGCTTGAGTTTCTTTAAGAGGTAGCCCTGGAGGATAACTATAGGGAACCACATGAAAAATATCAGAGCTTGTGTCAGATGAAGGTTCTGTGAAAGATTTGAAAGACTCGAAAGCTTTAGGAAATGTATGGGTATTGGAGGAAGTAGGGGATGGAAGGGAACCATCACAAGACAAAGGTCCAACATTAACATGATCTTGCTTGAGAGTGTAATCTTTATTTTCAGCCTGACAGTTCTTAGAGGAGAGATCCTTATAGTATGCATGTTTATAATCAGCGTGGTAAACTTTCTCTTCCTCAAGTGAAACAGATGGATCATCTGGGTATTGTGCATAGAAATCATCAAAGTCTCTTTGATAATTAGAATCATATGGATCACTCTCCTGATCTATCCAATGTGATGGCCCATTTGTAGTAAGTAGGAACGAACGACGAGGAGGACTCTTAGGAACAGAGGTGTCATAGGTATCATTACATTTTCTGTCATCATAGTCATCATAGTCTTCAAAGATAGATGTGTCACTCTCCATGGAAGAGGTATCATATTGCTCAATTTTTTTTCGGGGGCATGGTGACATGTACAAGTCTTTATCAAATGGAAAAGAGTATAGAGGTTCCTTTTCTTTCCCAAGTTTGTCAAGCTGGACTTGCATAGCATGTATCTGTTTCATTATAGTGGCGATCAGAGCTTCTTCCTCTTGTTTACTGATTCTTTGAGACATGTGTACTAATTCTCAATAGCTACTGATCTGTTCTTGACACAATGATATTTTTGACAGATTCTAGAACTAGGATGGAAACATTGGATATCTTGCAATTTGACAATTTCTGACAACTCTCTCAAATTTTTCCAAACGACACTCTGCAGACTCGTACGACACTGGGTAGTCTATGAAATGACATTTGCTAAACTCATACAATAGTTGGGTAATACTGAAATGACACTTGACAAAACTCGTACGACTTTTGACTTCTTGAAATGACTTTTGACTCCAGAAAGATTTTACGTCAATTTTTTTGCAAAATGTAAGGTCTTCAGTTTTGGATTGTTTGCAAATTGTATTGTTCAAATTTTGAAAGTTATACCAGATTTGATCATTTTTAAGAGCCAAGTAGATAAATAAGCATGCAGAACAGCAAGCAAGTGATTCCAAGCATGTCTGAAAACAATGAACAAGGGCAAAAGCAACCTTGCGCATGAACAATCAAGTGACCAAATTGTGCTAATCCCTGAGAGTACTAATTCTGTATGTTCTGAAAAAGTTTTGCAATAACACACATATACCTAAGAATGAAAAATTGGCCTCTCTAAGGTTTTTAGTAATGGTTTGACTCTGCAACTTTTATGATTCAAAGGGGTGAACTCCAATCCCGGCGCACCAGGGTTTTGACACAGTCTGAGAACTTAATCTTCAAGAGCTGCTAGGGAGATCTGACAACCCAACAATGAACCATACCCGTGGAGATTTCTTCCACAAGGACATTTATATAGCGGTTGTCACTACCATGGCGCAAATGGCTATTACCGCTTGAGGTTCCGTCAATGCAGTTTGCCCTGTGAAGGGATTGTCCGCTACGGTTAACCCTCTCTAAAGATGACTCACAATAGTATACCACAAGGGGACTTGGCTCCAGATTCAAGGTTTTGACACCTCTTCACTTTTAACCCAAACAAAGCAAGCAGATTAATCCGACACGCTAAGACAAAGTTTTGTTCCACCAAGGTCTGTGATATCAACTCCACGTGATCTATCAACCTCTCCGGGGAGAGAATGTATCAATCAATAAGAGAAGACGCACTAACCAATTTTGATTCACCAAAGCTCGTGATATCAACCCCACGTGATCTATCAACCTCTCCAGAGAGAGAATGTGTTGATCAATAAGAGAAGACTCACTAACCAAGTTGAATGTGAAACGCACTAAGTATCCTCCCTACCTACAAGGATTCTGTCGTCAAGAAGGATTTCGCTGGGAATCCAATCTTTCAAGAATCACGAATAGTGTTCATAGGGCCTAATTACTATGTGAGCACAGATATATGTTCCGAAAGTAAATCTACCAAAAGCATTCAAAAAGTAGAAAGAGGAACACTTAATGCTTAAAGCAAATATGAGATGAGTCCACAAGGTGGAACACTTAACACCTCACACAAGCTAAAAACAAGTCCACAACTTAGAAAACAAGTGAGTTCCTAAAAGCACAAAAGGGTTGCCAAGTGGAACATTTAACGCTTCTGTCCTGTTGACCCCTCCCCTTTATGGCGCTGAGATTGCAACCACGGGGTGGAAATGAGGGGCCGGCGGATTAGCGAGTCCAATAACCCAAGATAGCAATCAAGATCAATCACAAGTATTCTAAGACTACTTAATGAATCCTTAAGGGTTCACAACCTAGTATCAATTATGCAAGTGTGTAGAAATAGATCAAAAGCATGAAAAGATGCACACAAGCTTGACACATAAGAGATTTATTTTAAGTCCCAAATCAAAATATTATTAGATGAAGGAGAATACCTGGGATCCTTGCAATGCGCTTAGTAGATTTTACTTGATTTTTAGCAATTTTTGTTGAGCTTTTCCATGCAAGCAAGTGACGAACTCTCCAACAAGCAAACAAGCAAACAAGATATGCAAAATATATTCAACTTATGAAAACCATAGGGTTAGCTCTAAAAATCAATTATTATCAGTAATAATAACCAGCAATCAACCCAAATGACAACTCATATCATTCATTGAACCATGTAAAAAAAATAAGTGCATACCCATCACAAAATTTTATTTTATTTTTTGCATTTGACCTAGTCAACAAGATCTAATTTTTTTGATATGATTTTGGCCACAAAAAAAGAAATTCAGAATAGAGACCCCTACTAAAAATCAGAGAGCTTTCCAAAATGCAAAAATTTTAGAAAAACCTCTTCATTTGTGCCCTAGAGACCCATTTTATCAAAACAGACCAGTTTTTGTAAATTGACTATTTGAGCTATGATATCATGTCCAAATTTAAAACACAAAGAATGGATCCCCTATAGAATTTAAAGAGCTTTCCGAAAATATAAAAATTTTCGAAAAATATGTTGATTTGCGTCAGATATTAATTTTTTCCATAATTTCAAGAAAAAATTATTAAAAATTCAAAACATCTCAGAAAATTCTAAATTTTTTACTGTCGCTTCCATGACATGTCACCAACCTGCAAAAAAAATTTCAGACCAAAATTCCAAGCCGTTTGGGAGATAAATCTAAATCTTTGAACCTCTAATGTTTTACTGAAGTGTTGTGTCTACAGATCAGGTACAATTTTCACACACACATTTCTGGCGCCTTTTTTTTTTTTTTTTTTTGGGGGGGATTTTTCTATGCAATAAGAATGATAAAAAACTGATATAAAATTAATCTATATGTAGACACAACACTCAGTAAAACATTAGAGGTTAGCTATAATCAAAATCGTGCAAAATTGAAAGCTATCTAACCAAGCGATTTACTGCCTTCTAATAGGTGTGAGATTAATGTTCTCAGATTATTATCGAGATCAGTGACCTAGACGACACCTAAATGAAGGATTTGAATGCAAAAGATGGATATGAAATTGAATGCAATTAATCTATATTTTTGATATTTTCTATGCAATAATAATTGTAAAAACTGATATGAAATCTATGCTAAATGAAATTGATATGCTATGAATGCTATTGAAAATTGATATGCTATGAATCTAACAATGATATGAAATATGAATGCAAAAATAAGATTGATCTCACAAAGATGTCGATTCGCAAGAGCTTTGATTCTTCAATTCTAATTCTCCAGCGTGATTGTGCAAAATATGAGATGATTTGTGAAGAGCTAAAGCCTTTAATTTATAGAAATCCAGGGCTTTGGAGGTGCATGAATAAAAGCCATAAATCACTCAAATTAACTCATCTTGATTTTTGAGTTATTTTTAAATAAAAGATAATTAAGTCACAAAAACATGCAAAAGCTAAGCTTTAACTCAAAATAGAGTTTAGCTTTAATTGATAATTGATAGTTGTTTGCTTTTATGATTGTGCATGTTTTATTTATGAATTAATTTAATAATAAAGTGATTTATTTCCAACTTAACTGCTTTTAAAAATAAAACAATTGATTTATGGGTTAATCAATTATTTAATCAAAATTTTATTAAAAACTATATTATTAAATAATGACAACTTGCTTTAATTAATTAAATAAGAATTTAATCAATTATTCATATGATATTAGATTTATTGTCAAAATTAAATAATACAATTAATAATAGATATAATTAAATTTAATTACACAATTAAGTGGCAAATATTAAATCTAATTAATTAAATATGAAAATATTCAATTAATCAAATTTTTAGGATAAATGTGATTTATCGCCAAATAATTATAAAATTAAAGATAATTAAGATAATTAGGAATATTACTAGGAATATTCCCCGATGCAAAATTTAAGATAATCAATTATGATTCGATGATGTTTAGATGTGCCTTAGATTAGGACTTTGATGTCGATTTCATATGATTTGATGATATAGGAGGTTAATGAACTTATAGCCCATTTTTGGGGTATTACAATTATAACCCCATTTTGGAAATGCCACGAAGTTCTCTATAGGCTTGACCTATGCAAGCGCCCATCACCCAAATTTTTGACCTCATCCGGGGCCTCTAAAGACTTCAAAACTGAGTTCAAAGTTTCTGTACCCTGCTGCCAATACCGAAAATCTTCAATATCTTCCAATATACACTTGATCTGGCAATGAAACTTTACTGGCAGACTTATATGACCAAAATGAACCTCCAAGAAAGAAATCAGATCATTCTGAGCACATACAAAAATTACCAAAAATAGTAACTTTCCATAAATAGCAGCTCTGCACAAAATAGCCCTTATTGAATACAAAAACAAAATATTTTTGGGTGATGCAAGATTGCTCTTACACCCAGGATGCTCCTGCATCATTCTCATAACCCTGGTTCAGTTAAGTGGCTACATAAACAAAGTGGTCACTGAATTTCTAAGTCTTTTGGCTAACCCTGGTTAAGTCCAGTGAACAAGAGAGAACCCCTAGTCACTGATTCATGGAACCTTGCTAACCCTAGGCCCATTTTTCCACATGTCATCTTTCCATTCACTCCAACTACTTCATCAGCAAACACCTTGGCACCTCTCTGACATCGCACCCACTAAAGATAGGATTCCAATCCAATAGTGGGTACATGATCTCATGGCTACCGAATATTCCTTCAGATCATGCACCAGCCACTGATCCCTTTATAACTGGGACCCCAAGACACATTAGATCCTCTAAAAAATCCTTTTTATCACATAGTAGCCAATCAAATGCAAGCATGTCAATGCCAGGTAGCACGTCAAACCCATGACCCACTGAGATTCTCATTAGATGGTTGTCACATGATCTCATAGGGCCAGAAGATCCTATGAGATCATACAAACACCATACATCTTTTCCTTTCTAACACATCCGTAGACCTCTGACACGGTCCCACTAACACATCCACTATCACCTAGGAGCCAATAGAGAATGAGCACATAACCAGAAAAGGACCCACCTGACAGAGCCCAGAGATAAGAAAGATCATTGGCCATCGCATGATCTCATGCTCTGACACAAACCCTTGTGAACATACGCTAGTTGTTGATCCTCTACAGATGTCAGAGCTTTTGACTACCAAAAGGGCCTGGTCCCACTAACAAGAAATGACTCATTAGCATGTGGACCAATTAGAATACGCCACCTATGCACACTTGGTAGTGGACCTACCTATTTGAAGAGTTACATCACAAAGGAAAATTAATGGTCGGTGCATAATCTCATGGCTTTGACAGAACACATGAGATCATATGCTAGCCATTGGATCGAAATGGTGTTAGAGGGCTGGGCCTAGGAGACATAAAGGCCATAAACATTAGAAAAGTTAAGCACTGGGACTTTAGGAAAAATTAAAGCACTAATCGCTAGAGACTTAGGGAATTATTAAAGCATGTGGACCTTTTGAGACTTTAGTGGCTAAAAAAGGTAATGAAAGAATATAACAGGCCAAAGAGATTTTTAGGGTTTTCTGCCTGCAATGGCTAGTTTTATGAATTTTTTTTACCTACAGACTAGAGAGTTAAAAGGATTGCAGAGGCCAGAGGGTTTGCAGTGAAGCCATGAAATTTTTAGGGATGCTTGGTAGGGTTAAAACAGGGACTTGGGGATAGATTTTAGTCAAATTTGTATAGAATAGGAAAATATTGGGTAATAGGTACCTCTCTATCCTTTGTCTCCTCTACATTGCTATCCTTTATGTCTGCTATCGATGGTCAGTGAATGGTGTCGGGGCTCTGATAGTATCTCATCAAATGTACATAGCGAGGTACTGCCTTAGGGACTCCCTGTAATAGGCCGAACTGCCTCTTCACCTGATCATAATAGTAGGGCATCACTATATGACTCTGATGACCCTCTAGTAGCTTACGCTACTATGAATGTCTCATCTAGAATCATGTATCAGACCACTCTGTCATCTGGTAGTAGGGTCTCCATTTCACATCGATGTTGGCAATGCAGTCTAGATGTACTCTCCAATGAAGCATATCCCCAAACTGCCAAACATCTCTCAAAGGATATGCAAAGGCTCTTGTTGTGGTCACATCTACCATCATTGGTACTCCCTGTGGATGTGTACATGCAAAATTCTCAAAAATCCATATTTGTAGAACTATGCATATCGACAGACTCTCTTGCTGATACCTCACTAGCTGACCCAACTCATGGTATAGTTGAGCTAGCATGTTGTGACCCCATGAGAACAAGATGATCTCTCTCTCCATCTTTTGTATGATATGTGTTAGAGGTGAAAAAAATATGGTACCCTTTGAGTTGGGTAACACAACCAAGGCTACTATACACAACATCACCTTCTGTACTAAAGGTGTAGGGCCTAATAGTACAATAGATAGTAAGATCTGATCTGATCAGCTCCGCATCAGTGGATGTACACCTGTACAATAATTTGTGTCTGCATGGATCTCCTCACAACCACACTATGCTCTGGTTTTGATGGTCTCCCCTCAAACTGGAAGCCACATAATCTTGTACACATCTTCTAGAGTCACTGTGATCTCCCCAGAAGGTAGATGGAATGAGCATGTATCCTCATCCCATCTCTCTATTAGAGCCAATAGCATGTCTTAGTGTAGTCTGATCTATGGAAGGACTAATACCTAGTATAGTCCTACATCCCTTAGTAACTACATATCCTCATCATCTAGCCGAGATAGTCTCTCCTTGATATTCATTAGCACTTCCCCAAAGGGATGTTCTTGGAAGCAGACTAGGTCCTGCAAGCACAAACAAACATCATATCAGTCATCTATATCATCAAATCAGAAAATCTAACTGAACTAGGTCAAAGTTGACCTCAGTTAGGTCAATGTCAACCTTACTGGGTCAATGTCAACTTTACTGGGTTAGGGTCAACCTTATTGGGTCAAGGTTGACCTCATCACAAAATATGACAAAAACCCTCTAGTCAATGTCAACTTTTTTTTGGGTCAAAGTTGACCTAGGTGGGTCAATGTTGACCTATATGGGTCAGGGTCGACCTAAAGGGGGTAAAATCAACCTGGCTCATAAAAAAATAGGAATTTGAAAAGAACAAAGGTGGATAACAACAAAACTCACCTCAGGTAGTGGCCGTCTGGTAGCTAAGCTATGTCTCAAAGACTCCAGGCATGTCACTCATAGTTCTTGGCATCTTGCTTTCTTGTTTCAAAGTTGTAAATGGTAAGAACAAGTAAGTATTACTTTTCATCTCTTTTATAAGTTCAAATTAGGGTTTTTCTTAGGGTAAACTCGAAATTTCTTTCTTAAAGCATCTAGACAGACATCCACTCTTTTCATCATAACTTGAGTTTGGTAACTCCATTTTCATTGTCGTCAGTGGCATTGGAATCATGATTCAGATACCTAACTCCTTGAACTAGTTTAGGAAGGTTAGGAATCCTTATAATTGGTTTAGGAAAGGCCTTTTTCAACACGCTACATATCCAATCTATAGAGTTCTTTCTTATCACCCCGTTTCACCCTTCCGAAGTAGAAAGCTGAAATAAGGGGGGGCATAAGGGGCTCTATACACTTATCAAATTATCATATAGTAAGTTTTAGGTGATTTATACATTTTCATTAACCTTGTGTGTTGTAGGTTCTAACAATTTTTTGCAAGATCTTTACATCAAGGACTTGGCTATATCCTTTTTATTTACTATGATGTTTTCTTACTTTAGCTTACATATTCACGTAGTGTCATATCTAAGCTAAAGTGGGGGATAAATGTATAATATTAAAATGGAAGCACTTCCATCTTGATAGCTTTAGCACCCTCTTTCATTACATGTATCATGATAGACTTGCATTTAGGATGCATTTTGCAATTATCTTCTTCATTTTAAGTGAAATTAGGGTTAGGATCCTCAAGATTCTCCTTAATTTCCCTCTTCTATGGCTCTATTTTCTAGGTATGATTTATAAATAGGTACTCCTAGTATTCATCACAATAATCATAGGATTTTATGTCCATCCCTGACATTCTATCCTATTCTAGCATCTGTTCTAGGTTTCTGGGCATCCCCAAGACCTCCTGATTGGGTTCTGAGTCAATCTGGGACCAGGGTCAGATTCGAGGTCAAAATTGACTAGGTCAAGGTCAAGGTCAAACTTGACTAGGTTAGGGTCAAGCTCAAACCTAACAAGGTCAGGTCCAACCTTAACTTTGACCCCTTCCTCCCAAATTTCAAAATCTTTGATTTCCGAGCATCGGGTTTTCGGGAGATTTATTTTCCTGCCTTCGGGTTCACCATTTTGGGTTTTGGGATAGTAAATCCTTTAATTTTATTTAATCTAGGTATATTTTCTAAAGGTTAGGACCTAATTTGGATTTAATTCTCCAAGGTGGCCCCTCTAGAGGATTGTGCCCTAGTTCACTATAAAAGGAGGCCTTCCTCTCTCATTTTCTCAATCAAGTTTGGTGAGAACATATCATCTCAAGCAATTGCAAGATCTCAAGTGCAAGAAAGGAATTTTGAAGATGAAAGATAGAAAGAGGATGATATAAAAGATCAAGCCATTGGTGAATTCATATTTGGATCAAGAGAGATCCTTTCTTCCTTGATCCATCATTATCAACTTTCAAGCATTCAAAGATTCAATCATGGAGTAGAAATTATGGATTGTGGGTTTGGTAGAAGTACTTTAGCCTTGGGGGCTTGGTATGCTTTTCTCTCATTCAAATCTATGCATTTTTATTTCATACATATTCATGCTAGGGTTTTGATCTAGAGGATTAGATCTCAGCATTACACTTTCAATACATACACACACACACACGTATTCTATTTCAATCAGCTATTCATGGAGGTGGAGATCACCAAAATAGGGGTTTCACTAAGGCAAAACCCTATATATCCACCCCAAAACTCCACTTTTTAGATATCTATAGTTTCTATTTCAAGGATCAAAGAATAGATTTGAGTACCCTTTTTGCTGAACTTCCAAGATTTGTGAACAAAATCAGAATCAAACTTCAAATAAAAAATGTAGTATTTGAGCTTTTATGAGGGTCCAACCCGACCTAAGCTATTTTGGAAAAATATTTCTTTGTTTTCTCCATCTCGGCATTTCTAGTTTGAGATAGGTTGTAGAATTTCCCAAAAGTGTACATAGACTTCAGAAAAAAAGGTATTTATTAATCAATTTCATGATGAGGTATGTATCTTGACCTTATTAATTTTCAAGTATTTCCAGATTTACTTATGCTATTCCAAATTCAATTTCAAATGAATATGTGTTGAATGTTAGGTACATTGCTAAGCTTCCATTTTAACCATATTCACCATCACTTCTTGTTTCACTATGACTAGTTCAACAGAAGTTTCATCTTTATGTTTACTTTCTTTTTCCTCCTTTCTTTTCTTCTTTCTTTTCTTGTTCTTTCTCTTCTTCTTTCTTTTCTTCTTCTTTCTCATCAAATATGTCTTCAATAAACACTTATTCTTGATGAGTGAGAGGTGAGTTGCTGCATAAGATTTCAGCTTCTTGTGTGCTCACAAAAGCTTCCTCAAACTTGTCAAATTCTATGTCAGTGGCCACCATGGCTATCTCTACATTGTTATTGACAATGGTGCTATCCTTGACTGATTATGGCATGGGTACAGACTTATCTACCTCTAATTGAGTTCCATCTATGGGCGCTGAGTCCTGTGGACCTGTCACTGGTATATTAGAGATCTCTGTAGCTTTGTCTTGCTTACTAGGTGTGTGAGTGATGGGTGCAGAAGGAGGTTTCATGTGTTGTTCTAAGAACACCTTTTCAAAGGCCTTTGTTTCCTTTTTTATCAACTCATAGTCTTTGTTCATGATGTGTAGAGTCCTCATCTTTGTCCTTAAGTGTGGCTTCACTAAATTTAATATCAGTGCCTTTTCTTCATTAGAACATACTGGCAGACTATCTTCCAATATTTTTTCTCTGATCCTTAGATCCTCTTCATTTTCTTGTCTCTTTTGGAATTCTAAAATATCCCATACTTTATCTGGAATAGCAGTCTTCAACTCAAGAACTATCTTCTTGAAGTTGATCATATGTTTGACAATCATACTATGTATTTCTGATTTGTCAATCTCACTGTATGTTTCATAATACTTCCCCACTTGATCAATTCTACCCTCATCAACAATTCTTGCATTCAAAACTTTAAGGCTTGGTCTGAATCCTACCTTGGGAGGTGCTTGAAATTTTTTCTTTCTCGTTGTTTCTCGCAAGGATGGATGACTAGTTCTAGCTTCTTTCTTCCTCTTGACTATTGGCTTATACTCTAGAGGAGTGGTAAGGTCAATAGTGTCTTTGGGAACAAGAGGAGTATTATCTTCTTTAGCCTTCTAACTGTCATCTAATTCAGTTTTCATCTTCTTTAACTTACAATCTTCTTGTTCTTCCTCTAATGCTGCGCTTTTCAACTCTAAGGCAATCTTTTCATCCCTTGCTTTATCAAGGTCTTCTTGAGATACACCATGTATTCTTAAGATCTTAGATGTGACTTTAGCAACCTTTCTTTTCGTTGCTACGCTTTTTAGCTTAGCATCAACTTCTCTTGTCTTCTCCTCATAGGTTCCCCACCTAGGTTCATTAGGATCTTTAGGGGTTGATAGTAGTACCTGCACATATGCTTCAAGGACTTGTTCCTCTACCTCATAGTCAAGTAGATGAATCCACTTAGTTCTTGGTTCAATAGCTTCCATGCAAGTAGTATCAGTTTCAACCATAAATCATATTGTGTCCTTATACTATTCTACAATTCTCTCTGGAATCTTGTACCTCATTTGCATCCTTTCCCTAAAGGTCTTCAATTCCAAGGTTATATAATCTCTCAATTTGCTTTCAGTACATGCCTTGTTGGCTATCTATGGCATGGTTGGAATGGACTTGTCCAAGTATAAATCTGATACTTTCCCAACTATATGAAGGTGCATATAGATGATTAAGGAACCAAACCTGAATATCTTTGTTTTGTCATGTTTGATGGCCTTGACGTTATCAATCAGCTATGTGCACAAGATCTCACAGAGATTGAACTCCTCATCCTCTTTCACAAGTTTGATGGTAGCTAGAATAGTGCCTACAAACACACTATTCACCCTGTTGGTGTGGTGAAACCTATATCCTAGTATCATAGACATCAATTTGATGTCTACTTGCTCTATAGGCTCTATTTTCATGCCATGCCTATCACTTCTAGACTTACATGTTTGCTCAACCATCTTCCTAACATCCTTGCCCATAGGAAGGATGACGCCTATCCTAGAAAGGCCTATCATTTCATGTATCAAGTCTCTTGTGATTCTTACTAGTAGATCTCCAATCCAAAATAGATCATCATGGATTTTGCTCAATAAAATATTTATCCATTTAGTCTCATAAAATTTAGATCTGTCGTAGCATATTCAACAATAGGGTGATCATTCCATTTGACATATTCATCAATGAAGATTTTTTCTAGTTTCAACATGGTATCCATGTGTTCCCTTAACCTATCCAGTCCAACAAGTTCTTTCTTATAGTAGATGTAAGCTCCTATGTCTTCCACATGGATGACGCCCATAGGCATGTAAGAGAAAGATCCCTCTAAATCATCTAGGGTTGATTTAAATGGGTGCCTCTTGAAAAAATATCTTTTCTTTTCAATGACATCATAAATAATGGGAGTGGCCATGACTTACTTGATAATCACTTTCCAACTATATTCTTAGATATTCTGATGTCTTTCAAATCGGCGCAACGAGCTAGAGTTTCTACAACTGACCAAATGCACTATAAACACTGATAGTTCAATCTCCAAGATTTCACAATAACTTCCAAGGCTCAATTTTCACTTTAATTGCTCTGAATTCAAATGCAATGAGTAATGATACAACTTTTTGTGTACTTAAAGTGAGAATTCCACCATTAATACAAGTCGCGTAAACCAGGCTATCACTTGAAAATTTCAAACTTGAGTTCTACTAAAAATTAGTGTGTGCACTCTTGCACATAGGTTCTTAACACTCCAAAAGCTTAAGTCCAAAGGTGCATACTCTGAGAATGAGTATACTAGCCACACAGGGGTCTAGAGCTAAATTAGCTCCCCGTATGACCTTGAGGGCCATTCATACACATGTAGAGGGTGTGTCCACTAGGGATGCATCCAATACATTTTCATCAACTTTATCCTTCTTTCCTTGTGACCAGATCAAGCTCTCATCCTTTGAGGCTTTCATAAACTTGACTTCTCCTTTAGGATCCAATACTGGTTCTTTGACCTTTTTAGGGCTTTCCTGACCTTGTGTCCTTGACCTACAAAACTTAGAGATATGTCCAACCTTGTTACAAGAGTGACAAATGACTGGGGGTCTCATATTTCTTAGTGCATTGACATGAGTCACCATTTTGCATTATTTCACTGAGTGGCCATTATAGTTACATATCTAGCATGTAAAATTCTGAGAACTTCTTACATTGGTCTAATTATGATTTCTCTGATCATGCTGAATCTTGTTCTTCTTGCTAGTCTTTTAATTCATACCTTTATGACCAAAAATATTGCATGAATAACAATAACCATTAAAAGGTCTTACCTCTGTATAGTTCCTTGCAATATTATTAGAATAACTGAGAGGGGGGTGAATCGGTTATCTAGTGTCCCAATTTAAAATGTATAATTCAAAACAACTTCTCTAATTTATGCTCCTTGATAAACAATAACTACTTTCACTGTCTGTGCTTTTACCGATTACCAGTCAAATACTATAATACTTACCAATGAAATCTAACATGTAACATGTAAAGAATGATAACAAACAAATATCACAATCAACACATAACACAAGATATTTAACATGGAAACCCTGTAAAGGGAAAAACCACCTGGGACCGGCAACCCAAAATTGTTCACTCTTCTGAAGTGAGGTCGGTTAAGACCCAACCCTGTTAAAGGTTTACAAACACACTGTCAGGTGTGACCTTGTTAGAGAATTTTTGACTAGAAGTTATCGTCCAACCAGCATTCACTATGGGGTTGATAGGATAAAAATGTTCATTCTATGAATGATACATCATAAGACTTTCAGAGTCCACTCGGTTAAGATATTTTGACTGTATACAATGGTTAAATATGTAACAGTAAATGACCTACCTTAATAAAACTTCAATTGCAAATTACAGATTAATATTCAATCCATACAAATCCTTTTGATCAATATTTCACTTCAGATTCAATACTTTATCAACTTACTATCTATTGGTAATTGCTCTCTATAGCTCGATAATTGTTCTGCAGCTCAGTTCTTACTAACCAGTATGATCAGAATGCATGAAAACCTTGTTCACATGATATTCCTGCAGTTTCTACTTCTTTCAGCATTATTCATAAAGAAATTATGTTCTCTTATATAGATGAGTAAATCATTTTCTTCTCCACCATCAGATTTTGCCGCTTAACCACATTCATAGATTTTGCCACTTCAAACTTTCTCGGTGCTTGTCTCAATAACATGTTTGATTCTCATCCTTTAGATCTTTCCTAAATTTCATCAGCTGTCGATCTATGTAACAAACATTATCCATTACCTCGATGTTATACTCTTGCCAGCTCATCAATATTATCGGCTAAACTAATCATTTAATTCATTTTGTTCTGCTTGGTTAACAAATAATGGGTCAGTGAACACTGCTCGATTAATACTATGATCGGTATATACTACACTTTGTCAGTATTGATGCAGGAGCATCCTGGGTGTAAGAGCAATCTTGCATCACCCAAAAATATTTCTATTTTTGTATTCAATAAGGGTTATCTTATGCAGAGCTACTATTTATGGAAACTTTCTATTTTTAGTAAGTTGGTCTTATGATCTCAGAATGTTCTGATTTTACATGTGGAGGTTCATCTCAGTCACATCAGCCTACCAACAAAGTTTCATGGCTAGATCAGGTCTAGTTTTGAAGATATCAAAGATTTTCAGTATTGGCAGTAGGGTACAGAAACTTTGAACTCAATTTTGAAGGCTTTAGAGGCCCCGGATGAACTCAAAAATTTGGGTGACGGGCGCTTGTGCTGATTAAGCCTGTAGAGCACTTTGTGGCATTTCTAAAATGGGGTTATAATAGTCAATCGAGTCAACTGGTGATGACTTATAGTCTCCAAAAGTCGGGCCACCTGAAATGGCGAAAAATAATTTTCCTTCAAAATTTTTGTTCAGGTTTCAAAAGTTATTTTGAGCTGACTTTGATGTAATAAATTGAAAAATAAAATAATTCTAAGTTTGGTCAGCCCTTAGGGCTAAATTTCTAGAACCTTCTTGGGTGGTGGAAAATGCCTATATAAAGAAGGCCAGTAGTGTTGTCTAGGGCAGTTCTGGGTATTGATTCAAGGCTCTGTCCTATAGAATATTGTAAGGGAATGCCCATGTGGCTTTACATATTGTAATTCTGAAAGTTTGTAATTCCACATTTGTGGAGATAATAAGAAGCCAATTTTCTATTCTTGCATATTGTTGTTGTTGTTTCTCTATTTCTATTATGTGTTTTTGGTATTAAGGGGAGCACCCTTCATCAAGTGGTATCAGAGCGGGAGTTCTTGAGTGTGTAAATAGATCACCGATTGTGAGGCAGTTTGCACTAGGACTGTGGTTAGGGTTTCAGCATGCATCACGAAAATTCCTCCATGAAGGGAACATGGCAGAAGAGCTAGTGTTGTAACACCTAAGGTTAGAGTGCTCCAGAGACAAGTACAAGCATTGCAAGAGGAGATTCATAAAGGAATGAATCTTAATGTCAGAGATGAAAGCGAGGATGAAGCTGAAGAAGAAGATCAAGAAGGAGAAGTCCAAGTTGTGAACCAGGAGGAAGAAAGACTTTTTTGAGCCATTTCCAAGATCAGAAAAAGACCTAAGATTGAGGTTCCTACATTTTCAAGAAATCTTAACCCAGAAGAATTGATCGACTGGATCAATGAATGTGAAGAATATTTTGAGTATGAAGATATTGAGGATCCTAATAGGGTCAAATTCATGAAGGCCAAACTAAAAGGTCATGCGAAGATCTGGTGGCTAGAGATTCAATTGGAGTGAAATAGAAGAGGGAAAGATAAAATCACAAGATGGGATCAGATGGTGGATAAATTGAAGTGACAGTTCATCCCTATTGATTATGAGCTTGACCTACTAAAGAAAATGCAAAGTTTGAAGCAAGTTGGATGATCTGTTCAGGAGTATACATAGGAGTTCTATCGAATCCTCATCAGAATAGGCCATGCAAAAGCTGATAAGGAGAAATTTGCTCATTAGCTTAATGGGTTGAGGCCCAGCATTCAGGAGGAGCTGAATTTGGTTTGAATGAACAGTATTGAAGAGGCATACTAGTTTTCCCTAAAAGTGGATGAAAAGCTGAACAAGAAGTTTGAGAGTAGACAAAATGGAAGAGGTCATGGTGGACGATCTGGTGGATGGTCATATGGAGGCTGAAATAAAGATTTGAAAAAGAAGGATGAGGCCAGTAGCAGTCAAAATCAGAGAGGAAACAATTCCAATCATTTCCAAGATCAGAATAATAGAGATCAGAGAGGAAGAGGAAGAGGAGGCTTCGGTGGAACATGTTTTCACTATGGATAAGAAGGTCATAGGGAATTTGAATGTCCTCAACACCAAGGAAGGATAGATAGGAGGAATGAAGGCCAGGCCAGAGTTGCACATGTAGATGAAGATGTCAGATCATCAAATTCAAAAGGTGTTGAAAGAGGAGAAATGTTGATTAATAGAAGAGTCCTGTTGAGTGGTGAGAATGAACCTAAACAAAGGAAGAGCCTATTTTGCACTAGATGCAAGTGTGAGGGTAAATGTTGTGATGTGATTATTGAAGCACTAACAATTTGGTGTTAGAAGAGATAGTGACAAAGTTGAAGTTCAAGAGATAGAAACACCCACATCCATATCAGATTGCCTGGGTGCAGGATGACCACAAGGTCATGGTCATTGAACAGTTCCTGGTAAAGTTCAAGATCGGTGGGTACCAAGATGAGGTACTATGTGATATCATATCTATGGATGCATGTCATATGTTGTTGGGTAGACTATGGCATTTTGATAGATGTGTTGTACATGATGGTCATGTGAATACCTATTCCCTGACAAAGGATGGAGTGCGACATAAGCTAAAGCCATTGAAGGAGACCAAAGAAAAGGTATGTGGTAATGTAAGAATAACATTTGTTGATGGAAGAAAATTCTTAGATGGTATGAGGCATGAGCATGTGTGTTTTTCTTTAATTCCAAAAGTTGGTAAAGAAGAAGTAGAGGATGTACTTGTAGAGGTTGCAGATTTGTTGAATGAGTTTTAGGATATTGTATCTGATAATGTACCTAACGGATTACCACTGATAAGGAAGATTAGTCATTAGATGGATTTGATTTCAAGAGCTAGTTTTCCAAACAAGGCAGCACACAGAATGACACCAGCAGAAAGTGAAGAGTTGAATAGACAAGTACATGAGTTATTGTAGAAGGGGTTGATTCGAGAGAGTCTGAGTCCCTGTGCTATACCAGTGGTATTAGCACCAAAGAAGAATGGAGAATGGAGGATGTGTACAAATTTCAGATCAATAAACAAGATCACAATCAAGTATAGGTTTCCATTGTCACGAATGGATGATATTATAGATTGTTTGAGTGGAGCTGTGTATTTCTCAAAAATAGATCTGAAGAGTGGATATCACTAGATTTAGATCAGAGAAGGAGATGAATGGAAAACTACCTTCAAGACAAAGGAAGGACTATATGAGTAGTTAGTCATGCCTTTTGGGCTAACCAATGCACCGAGCACTTTCATGTGGCTCATGAATGAAGTTCTGAAAGAATTTTTGGGTGAGTTTGTCATTGTGTACCTAGATGATATTTTGATCTTTAGTAAGACATTGGAAGAGAATATGATGCATATTCATATGGTGTTTGAGAAGTTGAGAGATGAGAAATTGTTGATTAATTTGAAGTACAATTTTGTGAAGAAAGAGTTAGTGTATTTGGGATTTGTAGTTTCAACAGAAGGTCTAAAAATGGACCTAGAGAAGGTAGAGGCTATCCTTGAATGGCCTACTCCAAGGAGTGCTACCGAGGTAAGATCTTTTCATGGTCTAGCTATTTTTTACAAAAAATTTATCAAAAATTTTAGTAGTATTTGTGGTCCCTTGATTGAAACAATGAGAAGGGATAGAAAAGAGTTTAAGTGGACTAATGGGGAAAAAAAAAGTTTTCAATTGTTGAAACAAAAAGTTATAGAACAACCTATTTTAGCACTTCCAGATTTTAATAAGGTGTTTCAAGTAGACTGTGATGCTAGTGGTACTGCAATAGGAGTTGTTATGAGCCAAGAAGGTAAACCTGTTCCTTATTTCAGTGAGAAGTTAAATGATGCCAAGAGAAAATATTTTGTTTATGATCAAGAATTTTATGCTATAGTTCAGGCATTGAAGAAGTGGAGACACTATTTGCTTCCTAAGGAGTTTTTTTTGTATACTGATCATCAAGCTTTGCAATATTTGAATAGTCAAGGAAAGTTGAATCAAAGGCATTTGAAATGGGTTGAGTTTTTGTAGAGTTATACATTTGTTTTGAAACATGGAAG
This sequence comes from Chamaecyparis obtusa, assembly GCA_027943335.1. Taxonomy (NCBI): domain Eukaryota; kingdom Viridiplantae; phylum Streptophyta; class Pinopsida; order Cupressales; family Cupressaceae; genus Chamaecyparis; species Chamaecyparis obtusa. The sequence goes on along the minus strand of BSBK01008305.1, from coordinate 44,654 downwards.
TGGAAAGTCTAACAGGGTTGCAGATGTGCTTAGCAGAAGGCAGCTATTGCTAACAAATATACAGATTGAGGTGGTTGGGTTCAAGGAACTCAAGAATTTGTATCTAGAGGATGTTGATTTTGGTGAAGCTTGGAAAGCTTGTAAAGAACATGTTACTCTAGATAGGACAAAATGGCTGAATTTTATCATCTAGGATGATATGCTATTTGAAGGGAGTCAGTTGTGCATTCCATGAAGTTCTATGAGGGAGAATCTCATCAAGGAGAAGCATGGAGGAGGATTGGCTAGACATTTTGGTTCGAGATAAAACCCTTGCTTTGGTTAGTGAAAATTATTAAATGCCATAGTTACAGCAAGATGTCAAAAAGTTTGTACAGAGTTGCAGAGTATGTCAGATGGTGAAAGGAGTGAAGTAGAATACAAGGTTGTATCAACCATTACCTATACCAAAGAAGCCTTGGGAGGATATCAGTATGGACTTTGTTCTTGGTTCACCAAGGACACAGTGGGGACATGATTCAATTTTTGTAGTAGTTGAGAGATTTTCAAAGATGGCACATTTCATTCCCTGCAAGAAGACTAATGATGTTGTTCATATAGCAGAATTATTTTTCAGAGAAGTAGTGAGACTACATGGTTTGCCAAAGACCATAGTTTCAGATAGAGACACTAAGTTCATTGGATATTTCTAGTGTACATTGTGGAAGAAGTTGAAGACAAATTTGAAGTTCAGCTCATCACATCATCCACAGACTGATGGACAGACACAGGTAGTGAATAGGAGTTTGGGAAATTTTCTGAGATGTTTGGTTGGAGATAAGCCAATAGGATGGGATTTGATTTTACCACAAGAAGAATTCACATATAATAATTCTATCAACAGGAGCACTAGTAAATCACCATTCTAGATTGTACATGGGAGTAGTCCCAGAAATGCAACCAAGTTGAGAAAGATAGATAAAGGAGAAATAAGTAGTGCTGAAGCTGAGGATTTTGCAGAACATTTGAAGAACATCCATGAGGAGGTGAGGAAGCATATTACCAAGATGAATGCACAGTATAAGGCTAAGGTAGATGAGAAAAGGAGGCATAAGGAATTTCAAGTTGGAGATGAAGTCATGGTTCATTTGCAGAAGGAGCGATTTCTAGTTGGTACATATAACAAGTTGAAAATGAAGAAGTTTGGGCCATGTAAGATACTGAAGAAGCATGATTCAAGAAATGCATATGAGGTAGAATTGCCTACTGAGTTGAATATTTCACCAATGTTTAACATTTTAGATTTGACAGATTATCATGAAGGAGGTGTTGAAGATGAGGTTACAGTAGCATAGTGGAGTATTCCAGCAACCAGTTTAGATATCAAGGAGATTGAAGACATACTGGATAGTCATGTTGGTAGAAGCACAAGGAATAGGACATATGAAGAGTATTTGGTCAAATGGAAAGGATGACCTATTGAAGATTCATCATGGCTAACAAAGGAGGAGGTTAACTATCTTGGTTTTCCTCTACACACCTGAGTCGTGACGGGGTCACTTCTCAAATTACCCTGAGTGTCTGATGTAGGAGCATCCTGGGTGTAAGAGCAATCTTGCATCACCCAAAAATATTTCTATTTTTGTATTCAATAAGGGCTATCTTATGCAGAGCTGCTATTTATGGAAACTTGCTATTTTTAGTAAGTTGGTCTTACGATCTTGGAATGTTCTGATTTTACATGTGGAGGTTCATCTCAGTCACATCAGCCTGCCAGCAAAGTTTCATGGCTAGATCAGGTCTAGTTTTGAAGATATTGAAGATTTTCGGTATTGGCAACAAGGTACAAAAACTTTGAACTCAGTTTTGAAGGCTTTAGAGGCCCCAGATGAGGTCAAAAATTTGGGTGATGGGTGCTTGCATAGGTCAAGCCTGTAGAGTGCTTCGTGGCATTTCCAAAATGGGGTTATAATAGTCAATCGGGTCAACTAGTGATGACTTATGGTCTCCGGAAGTCGGGCCACCTGAAATGGTGGAAAATAATTTTCCTTCAAATTTTTTGTTCGGGTTTCAAAAGTTATTTTGAGCCGAATTTGATGTAATAAATTGAAAAATAAAATAATTCTAAGTTTGGTCGGCCCTTAGGGCTAAATTTTTGGAACCTTCTCGGGCGATGGAAAATGCCTATATAAAGAAGGCTCATAGTATTGTCTAGGGCAGTTCTGGGTAGTAGATCTAGGTATTGATTTGAGGCTCTGTCCTATAGAATATTGTAAGATAATGCCCATGTGGCTTTACATATTGTAATTCTAAAAGTTTGTAATTCCACATTTGTGGAGATAATAAGAAGCCAATTTTCTGTTCTTGCGTATTGTTGTTGTTGTTTCTCTATTTCTGTTATGTGTTTGTGGTATTAAGGGGAGCACTCTTCATTAGGTGTATACTAGAATTGCTTCATTTACTGACAACATTGCTTTGTGTCTTTCAGCTCTATACTTCATCATAGATAAATGCAACATAATAAAGTCAATATCATCAAGTCATAGACTCATCAACAAGTTACTCAATGTATTTCTTATCCTCATCTGTCATGTACATCTTTCCTCATGTAGATTTCTCTGTTCTTCATCTTTTTCACCTTTCTTCAGATGTCACAGTATAGTAACTTAAAAAATAAGTGCTGTCAAACTAGTTGACATCAATGAAAACATAATACTAATTTAATCATATTACATATCTAATCAGCAACTCCTCAGTGATCTTGTAATCATAGATTCTTCAATCAAATTCCAAATCAGTTGTAGTTCAACAAATATGTCCAAGCTTGTTACATGCAAAACAAGTGCATTCTCTAGGCTTGTGCTCATTCTTAGGAGGTTCACCATTTTTTTGGGTTTGATCTTCAGTCTTCTCAGTATTTGTAGATTCCTTTTGAGTATCCTTTCTTGCTCACATATTGTCAATCTAGTTTTGTGCTTCACTGTATCCAATACAACTAGTGTCTCCTTTGGCTCTTCTTGCATACAACTAAGATTCTATCAAATCAGAACTGGTGTGCAATTTTTCAATGTGATTCTTTGCTTCTTTTAATTCAGATTCCAAGTTTTCTTTGATATTCCTTAGCTCCAAGATTTTTAAGTTAGCTTCCCTTAATTCTTCATTGAGTTGAAGATTCTCTTTGGCTTGTTCATTATAGACATCCTAATTGTTCATCAATTTGTCATCAAATTCTTCAAGCTGATTTAATAAGGATGTATTTTCTTCATTCAACTTCTTGATTTTTTCTTCAAGATCACTGTTAGAGCGTCCTTTCAAATCCTTTCTTAGTCTTTTGATAACTAATTGAGCATCACTAATTTTTTCTTTGAGTTCTTCAATTTCTCTTTCTGAATTGTCTAGGTCTTCAAGAGCGGCTTCAAGATTTTTCTTGAGATGTTTCATTTTTGCTTTGTCCATGATCTCCTCAAGTGGTTAAACTTCTTTGCTGAGGACCTAAGCTCTAATACCAATTTTTAGGAATGGGAACATTGAGAGGGGGGGGCAAATTAGTGTTCACTATATTTTAACTTTTCACTTTAATCTTAAATGCTTTAGTACTGAATTAAACATTCACATAAATATAAATCATGAAATCAACATATGACACCAATATGGTTACGAGGAAACCCAAATAGGTAAAAACCCCAGTGGGAATTAACACCGACTAATATTTTGCACTAGTGTTTTGTTATCCTTGTTAGAAGATCCTTTACCCTATTAGGAGTAGCTTTACAATTCTTTAAGTACAATAGACCTGGTTAAGGGTTGGACCCTATTAAGAGTCTTTTACAATGATCCCTATTAGGGGATTGGACTCAATATCCTAGAGCTCACTGCTTAAATGATGAAGGCTACAACCTTCAAAAATTAGATACACACTATATCTACCGGGTGAACTATCACTGTGACACTGCTTGTCAGATTAGTTCCTTTGATGTGCTGATGCTTTGACCTCTTAAAAAGCCTTAATACATCTCAGTGTGTCTTTGCACACTTCTTGTCTGCTTATCACAACTCAATAGCTGCTTCCATACTAAATACAATAGGCGCATCTTATATTTATACACTCATACAAAATAAACAACTAGGTCGGCCCTTAGACCTAATATAAACAACACTTCCAAATGAATTGGCTTAAGCATCCTTACAAAAAAAAAAGTATACATGTTAGAAACCTAAATACAATAGGCGCATAGCCTTTACAACATTACATTATGACTACAATCTGTTAGCTCCATGCTCTATTCTTTACTAGCACACACTGACTATGCAACTTCAACTAAATGTAACTTCCAAATCTTTGCATATCTGATTATGTGCTCATAGACTAAGAAAGAGTATAGTCTAACTAATTTAACTTCCAGGGCACATACCATAATTCTTATGTACACATGTGTGATGATTCTCTGAGCTGTAGGAACTATGTCCACTATCCAGTCTTCAACACTTAACTGAATTCTAATCTTTGCTTCAAGTGCGCTAACTCCAAATTGCTATATGACTTTTTTTCCATAATGACAACACTAAATCAAGTCTTATACATTAGTATAGTCAACTTTCCAACACAATTTGATGATGCAACTCCCAAGCCTAACTAGTATAAAGACCAAAAGTACTGTGACTATCATCATGTCAAAGGACACACTACCTTAATATGCATGAAGTTAAAACACTACATCCAAGATCTCATTTACTGAAAGGAGATCCAAGTGGACACACCAGCTCAAGTCTCACCTAATGCAAATTTACAAATTTATCAGAACGTGTTCCTACAATACAACATTGGGAAGAACCAGGCCAATATTAATCCTCCTCCCCATAACCAAGGCAAAGGAAAACAAGGAGATCATGTCGACCACAAAGACTACACTACTTCTTATATCAATTACAACAAGTTTGTTGGATGTATAACCCAAGTCAAACCCATAGTCAACATCATCCATGTCAAAGGAGTAGATAGTTAGTGTGTTGTTACCACTTGTAGAGGCCAGATAACTATCATTGGTGCCCATCTAAGACTAGCACACAATGCACAATACAACCTTATAGAACATCTTGGGAATACACCAGCCCAAATCTTCATCCTCGACCTTCTTTGCACTTCACCCCTCCATCAAGAAATCCTTGACTGAGCCCTTTTCAAAGGATGTGTCCCAACAGACATTAACACCATCTAGTTTGAGAACCTTGTGGGACACCTATTAGCATCATGTGCTCTATCATTCAAGCCATCTGACATACCAATTGTTGAGCCTAACCATAATCTCCCTCTTTGCATCACCATCATGGTCAGAGATTTTTCCATCAAAAGGGTCATGATAGATAATGTCTTGGCCCTAAACTTGTGTACTCTAAAATTTATTTAGTAGATTGGGTTCATAGAGGCTAACATATCACATGAAGTCATCACCATCAAGGCATATGACAACTTGGAGTGTACTTCTGAAGGTACCATTCTTTTTCCTATTTAACTAGGCCCAACAACACAAGACACCATTTTCCACATTGTTGATCTTGACCTACCATTCAACATCCTCCTCGGCCAACCATGGATCCACTCCATTAAGGCTATACCATCCACTTACCATCAACACATAAAATTTTTGCATCAAGGAACTAAGGTCACCATCCATGTAGACCCTCAACCCTTTGCATACTTTCATGTGATGGAAGCATCATTCCCTCATTCCACCCATTGTCCTAGAACTAATATTAGCACTTCTATCACCAGTTCTTCATGATGCCATTGCGATCTAGAGACTATCCTCACCTCCACACTCACTTCCATCAAGATCAACAACCAAGGCTATGGTGAATACATCCTACATGATTCATTAGTAGTAGGGGCCCTCCCACTTGATCCACATACGCAAGGGCACCTAAGTCATCAAAGAAAGCCCACTCAGGAAAAACATGAAATCAAGCAAATGGGACATATGACTTTTTTTTCCCATGGCAACATAAACAGTCAAGAGATGGATCTTGACATCAATGGGTGGTTGTAAAGAGATCCCCTACCACCTGACACTCAACATCTTGGTTACTTTAAAGACAAGTATCTACAATCACACAAGTACGCCACTAAGCAATGGAAATATCAAGGCAGTGGTCTAGGACCATAAGAAGGTAGAAGCAAAGACCCTATCATAGCATCAAGGAATCCACAACATTAAGTTCTTGGCTTTAATACCCCTCTCCTGCATATACAAGAGCCCAATACTACAACTGGGGGCACTAACATGACCAACACTCCCTTCTTGAATAGCTAGGATGACCTCATAGAAATCAAAGACATCCCTGAAGAAGAAGAAAATAAATCCTATGATGACATCTTTGATTATGATACCCTCCTAGGAACTTCTTTCCTCCAAAAACTCTCTAGTAAACTCATAGAACTACCCCTCATCCACCCTAAACTTGTAGACTGGGACCAACCAAATGTCACACACATCGATGAGTTCCAAAGCACACAAGCACTCCTAAGTTCATGGGAGCATCAAGCCAACAAATAGATTAGGATTCAGAATCAACTCACATCTGTAAGCTCGACCCTAAAGGATATTTTGGGGAAGAGGCAATATTTAGTCAAAAAGTGAAAAATAAAAAGAAAGGAATAAGTCCTTATCTAAAAACCCCTTTGGGGCGCATTCTGACTCCAAAAAAGATAAAATAAAGGATGTATCTTCTAGTGAAAACCTCTCTAAGGTACTAGAAGATGGAGACTTGCCTCTTCCCCCTATCCAAGATTATAGACCCTAATAGTCACCTATCATCATAAAGGAAACCAAACTAGTCAACTTGGGCATAGAAGAATGTCCAAGAATCACCTACATTACAAAACCTTTAACAAAGGATGAAGAAATAGCTCTCACTGCACTATTCCAAGAAGCCACCACAAAATTTGCATGGTCATATTCACATATGCCTAGGCTTGATCCAAATCTCATTGTGCACAATCTTGCAGTGGATCCCAATGTCAAGCCAGTAAAGTAGAAGCTAAGAAAAATGCATCCAAAAGTGGCCTTTTTAGTAAAAGTAGAATTAGAAAAGATTCTCCAAGCAAAGATCATCAGAGCTATATATTACTCAGATTGGATCTCCAACATGGTCCCAGTCACAAAGCCTTCAAGCGACATCAGAATTGGCATAGATTTCAGGGACCTAAATAAAGCATCTAAAGGATGATTTCCCGCTACCCAACATACACATGATCATAGATCTTACAGTGGGCCATGAGATGTTTTCAATCATGGATGACTTCTCAAGCTAAAATCAGATGTAAATAGTAGAGGCAGATCAACACAAAACATCATTTACCACACCATGGGGTACCTTTTGTTACAACATGATGCCATTTGGTCTGAAGAATGTAGGAGCCACATATCAATGAGCTATGAAAGCCATATTCTATGATATGATTCACAAGATCCTAAAAGACTATGTGGATGACATTCTTGCAAAATCTAGAAGATGATGTGAACACCTAAACATCCTTGAAATTGTGTTTGATCATCTGCATCATTATGGCTTGAAGCTGAATCCAAAAATGTGTGTCTTTGGTGTTACATTTGGAAAGCTTCTAGGTTTCATCATATCATGGTGCGGCATAGAGATTGACCCCAAGAAGGTCAAAGAAATAACATAAATGCCTCCACCAAGAACATTCAAACAACTCAGGAGTCTACAAGGAAAGCTCCAATTAGTGCGTCAGTTCATCTCCCAGTAGGCAGACAAGTGCCAACCTTTCATGCACCTACTTTGTAAAGACACAAGCTTCAAATGGGATCCCATCTATCAGAAAATCTTTAATAAGCTCAAAGAATATCTAGCTAACTCTCCTATCATTGTACCACCAATTTCAAGATTCCCACTCATACTCTACATCTCGGCAACCACTACTGCACTGGGGGCACTCTTAGCTCAGCATGATGACAATAATAAAGAGAGAGCCATCTACTATATCAGTCAAACCCTTGTTGGCTATGAGCTTAACTATTCACCCATGGAGAAAGCATGCCTCACAATGGTCTTTTCCACTCAAAAACTTAGACACTACATGCTCAGCCACACAATCACGCTCATTTCAAAGGTAGACCCACTCAAGTATTTGTTATCAAGGAAAAATCTCACAGGCCATATGGAAAAATGGGTCATGCTACTCAGCAAGTTTGACATCCAGTACATAGATCGAAAAGCAATCAAAGGGAAATTAATTATTGATGAGCTAGCAGAAGAACCACTGGTGGATGCCTATCCACTAATCATGAAATTCCTTGATGAGAACCTATGTATGATTGAAGAACAACCCATATGGAAGCTATACTTTGATGGCTCCTACACATCATATGGATCAGGGGTAGGAATCCTATTTGTCACACCTCAGGGTGACTACATTCTGAAATAATTCAAAATAGGATTCATGTGTTTGGAGATTTGCATCTGCTTATCAAGCAAGTTCTAGATGAATTTAAGATAAAGGATAACAAGCTGCTCCCTTACAAAGAACTGGTGGATAGAGTGAAAGAGCATTTCCTAAATCTATAGTTCACATAGATACCAATACTTCAAAACAAAGCAGTCAACACAATGGAAACCATTGGCTCCTTATTGGAGATCCCACGTGATTCATCACAATACAAATTCTTAGTCAAGAAAATACACATGCCTGCTTATGAGAACACCGATGTAGAAATGGTGTGTATCTTGGTTGGTCCTCAATCCCCATGGTACCATGACATCCATGCATATCTAAAGAATGGTATCATATCTCCCCATCTTACCAATAACCAACACCAAAACTTAATTCATAGAGCTTCCCACTACACTCTTGTAGCCAACACCCTTTATCATTAAGGATATCGCAATATCCTCTCTAGGTGTTTAGATTCAAATGAGGCCATCATGGTTTTACAAGAGGTCCACATTAGAATTTGCAGTGCCCACACAAGTGGCATGGCTCTAGCAAAGTAGTTGCTTTGAGTCGGGTATTATTGGCCAACCATGGAACATGAGGCTTGTGAATTTTTTAGGAAATGTCTACCATGTGAGCAACATGCAAACCTAATTCATGCACTATCACAAGACTTGCAACCCATTGTGCCACCTTGGCCATTTTCATGTTGGGGCTTTGACCTCGTCGGCTTAGTCACTCCCCTTTCCTCAGATGGACATAAGTACATAATAACTACCATAGAGTACTTCAAAAAATGGGTTGAAGCAATTCCACCCACCCTAACTATTGGCATCCAAATATCCAAGTTCATCCTTTACCATATCATCTACCACTTTGGCATATCGTCTACCATCTTCATAGACCACGACACACCTTTTGAAAACCAGCATGTGGATGATCTGTGTGCTAGACTCCACATCCATCACCATTTCTTCAGTCCATACTTGTCCCAAGGAAATGGCCAAGCTGAGGCAGCCAATAAAACTATATTGAAAATCCTCAAGAAGGTTGTTAATGATTCTGGTAGTTATTAGCACCTCCAAATAAATCCTACCCTCTAAGCCTAATGTACTTCTTATCACACTCCCATAGGCACCATCCCATATTCCCTTGTATATGGTGCCAATGTTGTTCTACCCATCAAGGTCGAGCTCCCATCATTACAGGTCTCCATGAAGAACTATACCACTGATGAAGACTATCACATGGCATGTCTCACATAGATGGACCTGCTAGATGAAAAGAGATAGAAAGCATATGATCACCTAGTTACATATTAGAATTGACTCAAAATGAGTTATAATAAGGTCTATCCTAGACAGTTCTAGGTCAGTGACATGGTCCTAAAAGAAAATCAGAAGGTCCAAGCACATAGAGAAAAAAAAGGCAATTTTGAGCCTACTTGGCTGGGCCCCTATGTTGTCATAGCATGCTTCAGGTCTGGAGCCTATAAGCTATCTACACCAAAAGGTGAGCCTTTGAATGATCCAATCAACATCATACATCTAAAGAGGTTCTATGCCTAAACCAGATCTTACATATTCAGAAAATCCATAAAAATTAAAAAAAGTAGAAAAATACAAAGCAAAAAAGTGAAGAAAAAATCATTTGTCTAGTGGTGAAAACTTGGCAATTCAAGCGCCTTGGACAAGTATGTTGGTAAAAACCTAGAAAACCATACATATTGGACCGATTCATTATCTATCAAACTCCCATCCCCCCCTTATCCCAAAAACCTCAGTCCTTTTTCCACCATCCCCATCCCACCACCATCCCCTAGCATTCCTTTATTTTAATCCTCAAGCAAATCTACAATACTGCCTGCACATATCTTGTACCATAACCCTATACATATCTTGTACTATATCCTGTATAGCATGATTTTCCTATCCCCAATTCTAAGCTTCTATACATAGTCATCGTAAATCTTTCCTTGTCTATTGTACATATCCTTGCACCTTTTTGTACATATCCTTGTCAGTCCTGTAATAACATTTGATCAACAATCTTGTCCTACCCAGCCTTGTACTTGTTGGTAAACATATTGTTCTTTTTAGACTTAACTCTTTAATTTCCCAAAATATTTTAAGAAACAATGTGAATACGAATAGTTGGAAAGTTGTCTATCAATTCGACTAACTTTCCTCTAAATTTTGATAGGTACAGCTCCCTTATGTGAAAGATATGCAGTGAATTTTGTTTGTTCTAAAACCTAATGGGGCATGTTCTTGACCAGAGAATAGGAGAGGTAACCGAACCAGCCCTCAGTGAGAAACTAATCCAAGCAATGAATTTCATTCTAAACTCTAACCAACTCTGTGATTTCACAGTGCTTATGAATTCACACCACTGGTGATGCAATAATGAATTCTACTTGAGCTAATAAAATGCAATAAAACTACATAGATGGATCTAATCTAAAAAAATGAATGAATGTTTTCCCAATCTCTAAGTAATACTCCAATTACTATCAATTAGTTGCACTAAAAGATAGAAACAAAACTTTGATTATTTCCTAATTTCAATCCAAGTTAAGGAAAACAAATATTCAACTTTATGAAAACATGGAACAGTATATAAATGGCACAAAACATAGTCTAGATTGAGTCCGCAACAAGATGTATTTCACACCAAAAATTAGTTGACCTTTTCATTGATTTTCAAAGTGTTACATATAGGCTTCAAGAGTTAAGCCATTACAAAATCAACTGAATCAATTCATATTCTACAAAGTCAGTAAATGACAAGTGGCCATTTACCGATTAGGCAATGTGTATCAAAAAATAAAGAGGGGAAAGCTATTTTCTCTTTGTTGGCTTCTTCAACTTCTCCAACTTAGCCTTATGAGCTTTGGTGGTCGCAAGAATTGGAATCATCTTTTCAAAATCTGGAATGTACACATTTTTCAATCTTATGAGCCAGTGGGCAAGATCCTTCTCTATGCATTTTACAGCATCCTTTTGAGGTTGCCTCTTCATCATGGCTTTATATATTCATCCACTGAGTAGTTGAAGATCTGGTATTCTATTAAGGTGAGACCCAAATAACTCTGCAAGCTGGTCCAAGTAGTTAGAGAAAGACTTCTACATGTTGGTTATACTGATCGGACTCTTTCCATCTCTGCTAGCTTGAGACTCAGAGTGAAGGCTTGTTAGATATACAAATATTTTACTTTTCTCTTTTCTGAGTTCCTCCTCAGTCACCTTCATTCCTGCCTCCACTTTGATTATCATATCCATTTTGAATTCTACTCTTTAGAGCCATTCGATTAGAGGTTCATCTCATTTCTATAATATGTTATCCTTGATGGCATCCTTAGTCTTCATGGCTACTAGCCAATGCAGTAGCACCACACACTCCTCACATTTCAACCTTTCTATTGTGAGTGTCTATAGATCTTCTTTGAGAGAATATTTCTCTGCCTCTAACTGTAAGAGGACATTTTTGAGCTGCTCGATGGCCACCAGACCTTTGGACTTCAGTCATTAAATCCACCTCTTGCCAATATGCCCAAAATGTCTATCCTCTTGTAGCTTAGTAAGTATCTCTTGGTTCTCAGCTACAGTAGGATCAAATGTTGTCAGAGAACCTGGTAGGCTTGCTCCAGGAGAGACCAACTGCTTGATGAAGTTAGTCATTTCTTTGATCTTTGCCTTGAGTTGAGTCTTTGTAATTTTGAGCTCTTTGAGCTCTTCTTCGATGAAGACATTACTAGACTTCCACAAGTCTAGTTTCATGTCATGGTGGGTGAGTCCCATGTCTAAGGACTGGAGTGCAAAATCTGAGGCACTAAGATCTTCAATTCTGCCATCTTTTAGTAGCTTGGCTATATCCATAGTCAGGTGGCCTATATCTGGATCTTGACCAAGAGTGTTCAAAGTCCTAGTCTTCTTAACCTTACTTATGGCTGGGCCTAACTACATTTATTTTGAAAGAAACTCACCACTAGGAGTGCCTATCTCGGTTCTCTTTCTCTTGCACTACAAAGTGTTATCAATCCATGATTCTAAACTTGTGATCTTTGTTGTAGAAAGTAAGTCCTCTACAAATAATTTCCTGATAACAGGAGGAGAAGCTTTAGGCTTGGAAGTGAAAGGATTAATTTGCACAGAAGAAATACTCTTTTCTTTTTTAGAAGACCCCAAGTGCTCATCCATCTCATCAATTTTTGAACTACTACTATCATCACCAATTTCAAAAATGAGAGGGCCCTATTGGCTAGGAGTGTCACCTATTGTTTCTGTGGTTCCTCCTTGGGCTTGTTGCTCTAGTTTCGTGGCTCCAATAGGTTCCTCTGTTAGCTTGTCAGATTTCTCAACTTTGGCTTCTTCATTCAAACCAATGATAGGAGATGATCCCACTCCACAATTATTCTCAAGTGGGATTTCCTTTTTAGGTGGTTGATCATCTCCACCCACTAGCTGAACTGGTCCTTTTGCTATAGATAAAGTTGGCAAAGAGGAGGATGCAGGAGCACTCACTGGCTCAACTGTAGGATCTTGTTAAGGAGTAGACTTCCTAGACCTCTTCTTCCTTCCCATCATCTATTGGGCCCATTTGTCATTTCTCTTGATAACTTTAGCCATTAAAGTCTCCAAATATTCTATAGCTTGGCCAAGAACTGGTTCAGAGCTCATAGGATAGGGCTTGATCTGGTCTTGATATGTATCACTGTACATGTTTTCTCCATCATCAACAATGCCTTCAACATTGATATTGACATTGAACAACTTGATTTCTTCAATGCTCAACCTAGAGTAGAACCTCTCCCGACTCTCTAGCTCATCTTGGAAATCCACCCAATAATCCTCAATTTTAGGAATATGCCTGATCATGCAGCTAATCTATAGATGATCTTTAGCATAGCTCATTGGATCAAACTATGGTCTCAAGACCTCATATTTCTCTAGCTTGTATCTACCCTTGAACGCCTTGATCACATTCTTAGCATTTGATCTTGATGCACAGTTGTAAGCTCCAATGGTAACAAGGAATTCATAGCCTTTCTTCTTAATTCCCGCATTGATCAGGTTCACTTGCAACATCTGTTAGATCACCTCCATCAGCACGATCATGTCATCAGGGTACCTTGGCAGCTTCATGGGTAAATCATCAAAACCTATAAGATGAAGGTATGAGAAACTAGCAAATTGAATGAAGAAGCTCCCAAATTGGGTGATGAATTCCATGGCCTCTAGCGAGAATCTCTGCTCTGGGCATCCTTGTAATTCTCTACACAACCTCATTATAAATGAGATAGTAACTCTAATGAAATTGGAATAACTATTTTGTAACTTCAAATGAGGGAAGAGATCATAAATTTTCACATCATCTTCTACTTTCCTACCATTACTTTCCATATCTCACGCCACACAAGTGAGGGATTTTCAAAAACATTCGTTAAAGTTCCAATGTTAGGATTTGAATTAAATGCATCTTATTAAGGGCCTTAAGAAATCACTTTTACCCATTTGGGGTAGCTGTAATGGTAACTTAATCTCTGCAATGGATTTTTACTTTTCCACCTCCCTTATTGCCTTTGTCAAAAAATTCACTTCGAAGGTAGAAACCCGATTGTGGAGAAGCTGGAGGAGTGATTTTCTAAAAATCTGCAACCGACTTGTTTCTTCAGCAATTTCTTTTAGATATCAAGGTGGGCTATCTTTATCATAAAAAATCAGTCAATCCCCATGATTCTCATGCTTATTTCTTCACAAACTATCTCTCCTCAAAAACTGACCTTCTCAGACAATTTTCCTATAAGGGAGAAGCTAGAAACTAATTTTCCAAGGAGAGCCTCCTACTCACTTCCTCATATTTTGAGACCATTTTATTCACTGTAAGATTCAATCTTACTTCTTCAAAAACTAGATGTTGGGCTTTCGAGAACTTTTGATACACTTTCTACTAGCCTTCAGAAAACAACTTTTGCGGGAAAAACTCCACTAGCGAGGAAGTTCATTACCGCTTCTCCTCCAAGCTACTTTTCTAAACCTAGCTTCACTCTTAACATGAGAATCTTGATCTCTAGGCCTTGTCCATGTGCTTGATGAATCCTATGTTCTCTTCCCATGGAAAATTATCTTCATGGGCCAAAACCCACTGAGGAGAAGGTGATTTTCAATTTCCCGACAAAGAGGAGAGATGACAATTTGAAATTTCTCATCCATATGAATGTCATTAATAGAACCAGAGGAACAAAAGTCTTTATCAAATTAGGAACTATAACTTACCCATCCCTAGGGTGAAATCAAAAACCAACCTAGCTTAAAAATAGAAAGGGGTATGAAGGGATAATTTGATAAAGACCACCTATCCTAGGGAAATTCTAGACTTAGATTCCAGTCAATTATCTCAAAGATAAAAACTGTTTCTAAACACAAGGTATCCACTTTGGTTTTAGATTGAAGAAAAAAAGTGGGGAATTATCTGGCTCTATCTGGGGACTTGGATATGTTAATATCTAAGAAAGGAGTCCAAATCTATGGTTTTGCAAAATTCAACAAAGAGGTGGCTCACAACAAAACTAAAGAAAAGGAAAGGAACAAGAATGAAAAGACAAAGCGAGGAAAAACTAAACTAAGGAAAATAGAAAAAGGAACTAAACATGACTATCATACAGAATAGGGGTTACCTTCTTTCAATTCACAACTTGATATAATTTCAAATCTTGACCATTATAGGTCAAGGGAAGTACTTCACCACTTGGATATGCCAATTTGAAAGACTTTCTATCAAAGGCCTGGTGGATGATGAATGGTCCTTTCCAGAGTGTCTCAAACTTTCCATGCATCCCTTCAGGCACCCTTCATTTATCCCATAGTAGAACTGAATCTCCAACCATGAACTTCCTTGGCCTAGACTTCTTGTCAAAGAGGTTCTTCACTTGCATCTGATGTTTTGTGATGTGATCAACAATCTTCTCTCATTCTTCCTCTAGTTTATTCAGATACATAATTCATTTTTCCAACCCATCCTTATAGATACCATCTTAAACTACCATCCTCAACTTATTAGTAGCCAATTCCAGAGGCAAGGGAAGGCTTGCCTCAACTCTTTATACCAGCTCAAAAGGTGAAATACCAATTGTCCTCTTTGGAGTCACTCTGTCAGCCTAGAGTGCTTCATGAATTTTCTTGTGCCAAGTCCTTTGGTTATCTGATACAAGTTTCCTTACTATATTTACTAGGTTCTTATTACTTGATTCAGCTTGACCGTTCCCTTGTGGGAAGTAATTAGATGAATGACTAGTAGTTATGCCATACTCAAAATGTAAGTTGGTAATTACAGCTGAAGAAAAGTAAGCTGCATTGTCCATGACTAGTTTAACAGGCACACCAAATCTTACCATAATGTTTTCTTTGATGAATTCACACACTACCTCAGACCTAGTCTTCTTTCTAGCTTTCACCTCCACCCACTTCATAAAATAGTCAATTATAGTGATTATATAAGTATGACCAACACTTAATGCAAGATTGATAGGCCTGATAAAATTGAGACCCCATTGCTGGAAGGGACCTTCTATTATTACTGGTTTGAGAGAAAGAGTTGTCAGTTGAGGTCGACCTATGAGCATCTTACATTTTTCACACTTGGCCACCCAATGGCATGCATCTTTGAACATTCCTGGCCAATAATAACATTGCCTCAAAATCTTAAACACAGTTACAGAAGATGAGAAATTCCCACCACATTCTTTGTCATGGAATGTTTTTAGCAATCTTTCCTATTGTTATTTGTCTACACACCAAAGGGAAGTTTTGTCTATAGATCTTTTATGTAACATGCCTTCCCAAATGACATATTTAGTATCCTTCAAGCTCAGGTATCTCCTTTGTTTAGCTATCAATCCTTTAGGGCATTCACCATAAGTTAGGAAATATACAATATCTTCAAACCATGGGTCTTGTAAAGTCACCGCCAAAACTAAGTGTTTCACTTCAAGCTGGTTATCTTCTTTTCCTTCTTCCATAGCCTTACACAATGCATTTCCTCACACCAGCTTAGTAGGCTTGATCTCTATGTCATATTCTTGTGTTTTGGCTATCCAAGCCCCTCTATTATTGCATCCCACATTATTGCATCCCACATCTTGCTAGGTTAATATGCTCTTTACAACAATATCAGGAATAAATATAACTGAGTGAGAATGTAGTATATAAAATCTGAATTTCTTCAAAGCTTTCACCACTGAGAAAGCATGCTTCTTGATCTGAGAATATCTTAGCTCATGATCTTTCAGTGGCATGCTCATAAAGTCAATATGAGCCTAAACTCCATTTTCTTGCATAAGGATAGCTGATAATTTATGCTCATATGCGTAACAATAAATCATGATGTCCTTATAATCTGGATGGCATAAGATAGGGGTGTTGGCTATAGCATCTTTTATGTCTTGGAAGGCTATTTTACCAGGGTCATTCCACTTAAAATTTTGATTACCTTTCATCATATCTACAATACACTTGGTGGTCTCTGAAAAGTCAGGAACAAATCTTCTAAGGAAATTTACCTGACCAAAGAATGATTTCACTCCAGTCTTACTTATAGGAAAACTTAGCCTTTGAATGGCTTTGACTCTCTCTAGATCGATCCTGATACCTTCTTGTGATACAATATGACCCAATAGTTTTCCTTCGGTAATATAGAAAATTTACTTCTTAGGATTTAAAGAAATCCCATGTTCTCTACACCTTCGCAATACTCTCTCTAGGTCCTTAATATGATCTTTCCTTCTCTTAGAGAACATAGTTAAGTCATCTAGATATATGATAATGATCTTATCTTTCATATTAGCAAAGCACAAATCCATACATCTTTGAAATGTTGCACTAGCATTGATAAGACCAAATGACATTTTTTGATATGAAAATGTGCCCCAGGGAGTGGTAAACACAATCTTATGTTGATCTTTCTCTTCTACCTTGACTTGGTTGTACCTAGAAAATCCATCTAGCATAGACATCATTTTGGCCCCTGCAACTATCTATAACAAATGATCCATGTTGGAGAGTGCGTAGTTATCCTTCAAAGATGCTTGATTTGAATTTCTAAAATCTATGCATATCCTTATTTCTCTACTCTTCTTCCTCATAGGGATGATGTTTTCTATCTATGTAGAGTGGTGGATAGGGTAGATAACCCTAGCTTTGAGCATTTTGTCAACCTCTCTATAGATGGTGTCTGCCACTTTAGGATTGTAGTTTCTTTTTTTCTATTTGAATGGGGTAGCATCAGGTTTTAGGGGAATTTGATGCTTAAAATTTCCTCCCATAAATCTTTTTAAATCCTCATAACTCTAGGTGAAGACATCTTTATGTTCAAGGAAAAGCCTCCTAGCTTTTGCTTTCTCTTTATGTGTGCAACACTTCCCTATGTTTATCATTCTGGGATTTGACTCATTTCCAATATCCATCCCTTCATATTCTCCAGTCGTGAGACCTTTCTCTATCATTTTCTTCTTAACATAAGTATCATGGTGATTGAACAATTTCTATAATGATATAAAATATGGGGGAATGACATTACCTTGTATTTGAGTCATACCTAGCTCATCCTTCTTCTATTTCTTGGGATGATCTTGTGGAAGATCATTTGGCTTTTCTTCCGAGGAACTTTCATTACCTTCAAGGAAGAGTTGTGGGCTTTTGTCATCATAAAATACTTGCAAATCATCTACATTATCAGGTACTAATGGCCTGCACATTACCTCCACCTGGTACTTCTTGTCTTTAAATTCTGGATGAGGTAGTAGTAAGGAAGTGGAGACTGCCAGTGAATTTTCTTTAGAATTTAATTCTCTAGGGACATATTCGATTGCAAAGGCATCCAATCCTTCAATCTCATCCCATACTTTGTTTCTATAACTCTTCAACTTCTAATTTTTGACAGAGTATTGGCTTTTGATTTGGCACACAATTAGCTCAGCATCACCTCGAGCTTTTAGAACCTTCGCACTTTTCCTTCACAATAATTATCCCTAGTAACAATTCCTCATACTCAGTCATATTATTGGTATTTGCAAACTCTAGTTTGAAAGCCATGAGCTCAGGTTCACCTATGGGTGGAATTATCACAACTCTAGCACCAGACCCAGAAGAAGAACAACTACTGTCAAATTCTAGTGTCTAGACTTCTGGAGTCTTTTCTTTCTCAGAGGCCTTCACTTCTTCTTATTTAGTTTTAGGTTCATCAAAAATGCCCTAGGTAAACATCATGTAATTACCAAACTCTAATTCTTGATACAGGATTTGAGCTTTTGGATTGTCAGATTTCAGAACTATGAATTTTGACTTCTCTTCGAGTTCTAGTTTAACCTTCTTTTTTCCCATGGGAATTACCACCTGAGACCAATCCAAATTGATTTCCCCACCTAAATCTCTACAAAAACTTCTTCTTAGTAGTAACCAATAACTTGTTGGTACATCTATGACAAGGATTGTCAGTAGCATTTTCTTTTTAGGATGGGCAGCTAGAGCTACTTGGGCATCTTTGATTTGGCTGAGCAAAGGGACTTGCTTAGAATCCATAGAATAGCATCTACCATGGATGTTTTCCATAGTGAGGCCTAAAGCTTTGGCCACAGGGGAAGGCATCACATTTTTGGAAGCACTTGAATCTATGATACAGTTGCTAAGTTTACAACCATTGATATACAAGGAGACATAAAATGGTTCAAGTTTTTGACCTGGGAAGGTAGCTAGCACAGTTGTTTCCCCTTGCTCAAATAGTTTGGCTAGTGTGGAATCATCCTCATTGGAAGAGGTGACATTATGATTTAGCTTTATACTATCCCCTTTTAGGTAGTCTATGAATCTTTTCAATTCGGTGGGATTTGACCTTAAATAATCAATGGGAGAAATTTGGATCTTGGAATTTTTACAAAATTGAATGAAATCAAAGGAATCACTTTCCTTAGCCATCTGCGGGATTTTCATTCCTTGACTACTTTCTTTCATACCTGAAGTAGATACATCATTGGTTCCTGATGAAGAAATGACAATAGGAGTTTTATCCTTCTGGCTTTGAGTTAGGACAGTGTAGATAGTGCCATCTATAGTAGCATAACACTCTCCTTGCTTCTTAGAATCATATACATACTCAAAAACTAAATTTATAGAGTCACCATGTGAGCATGAATCTAGTTCATCATTTGGTGTTGTAGTATCTAACTTGTAAGTGGATAATAATTGCATCATATGAGCTACTTCAGGGCAGCTCTCACCGTTACAATCTTTTTTCAAGTGAAAAATGCACATGTTGCCTCTCTTCACAGGAGCTTCAATTGCAAACCTCTATTGTGGAGCAGGTAATTGTAATGTCCTTCCATCATTATTTCTATTGTTCTGAGCCTCGAATGGTTTTTTATATGAATTGTTGAACTTAGGGAGTTGTCTTTTCAAAGCAATGATTTCACTAGACATTTTCTACATCATCTCATTGGTTGATGTAGTGCCACTCAAGCTTGCACTTGTCTATATTTATCTTTTCCATTTGCCAATAGAGATCACATCATCCTCCAATTCAATGGCTATTCTCTGAGCGGTATCCAAATCCATAGGTCATGCTCTTCTTAGGTCATAGTTTATGTCTGGTGGCATAGCACCCATAAAGAATATCTTCAAATTCACAGAAGTAGGCTTATCAGCCATAAGAATTCTATTGGCAATGTTGTTGAATTTAGCAATGAATTCTCTCATACTTACAAAATCTTATTTCTTAATGGAAGTCAATTGTGCCAACAAGGCATGTTTGTCTTTAGCTATTTTAAATATGGCTTCAAAGGTTGACCTCATAGTAGCCCAACTCATAATTAAAGCATCATCCAAATGGTAAAATGAATCAGTCGCTACTTCAACTAGACTCTCAACAAATAGTCTAAGAACAACATCCTCATGTTTGATTCCCAGGATGTGAGTTGCTGCGAAGAAGGCCTTAATGTGTTCATCTATAGTAACTTTTCCATCTCCTGAGAACTTAGGAAAGTTCTTTTTGGATCCCCTAGGGAGTGGATGCTATGCTAAAAACTATAGTAGACCAATTGTAGTGGCCCATCGAGCTTCCATGACTATAGATGTAGGATGTGTAGGAAAATTAATAACATGAGGAGCAACTACTCCGTGTAAAGTTAATACCTGACAAGATGTAGGCAATGAAGTTTGTGTCTTTGGAGGTGAAGGTGGTGTACTCCAACTTATTTTGTCACCTTTTTGATGAGGTAAGTCTATTATGAGAAAACCGAGCTCTGTGAGCCTTTCAAATTTAGGGTCTTTTCCACCTTGCCCCTTGGTATTTCTGAGAAACCTTCTTTGATCTAGAGATTCAAATTCGTTTTGCTGCCTAGCTTTGTCCTCCACTCTACACTAGTTTCTTCTTCAAATTTCTCTTTCAAGTGCTTCTACTCTCACTTCTTCTTGCTCAATAACTTGACTCATGTTCCTGTAATGCACTGCATCTCTTCTGTATCTCTAGGCAAAAGTATTCAAGGATGAGACTATGTCTTCTTGATCATCTTGGAAGATGAGATTAGGTTGAAGTATAGGGAACACATTCTCATGAGGTAACACCATTTCTCTACATGAAAAATATTCTGGTCTAGCGACTGTTTCTCTCCTTAGCAGAGTCACCAAAAATCTATTGGTAAACATATTGTTCTTTTTAGACTTAACTCTTTATTTTACCCAAAATATTTTAAGGAACAATGTGAATACGAACAATTGGAAAGTTGTCTATCAATTCAACTAAATTTCCTCTAAATTTTGATAGGTACATCTCCCTTATGTGAAAGATATGTAGTGAATTTTGTTTGTTCTAAAACCTAATGGGGTATGTTCTTGACTAGACAATAGGAGAGGTAACCGAACAAGCCCTCGGTGAGAAACTAATCCAAGTAATGAATTTGATCCTAAACTCTAACCAACTCTATGATTTCAAGGTGCTTATCAGTTCACACCAGTGGTGATGCAATAATGAATTCTACTTGAGCTAATAAAATGTAATAAAACAACATAGATGGATCTAATCTAAAACAACAAATGAATATTTTTGCAATCTCCAAGTAATACTCTGATTATTGTCAATTAGTTGCACTAAAACATAGAAATAGAACTACGCTTATTTCCTAATTTCAATCCAACTTAAGGAAAACAAATATTAAACTTTACGAATACATGGAACAATAAATAAATATAACAAAACACAGTCCAAATTGACTCTGCAACAAGACATATTTCACACCAAAAATTAGCTGACCTTTTCAAGGATTTTCAAAGTGTTACATATAGGCTTCAAGAGTTAGGCCATTACAAAATCAACTGAATCGATTCATATTCTACAGAGTTGGTAAATGACAAGTGGTAATTTACCAATTATACAATGTGTATCAAAAAATAATGAGGGGAAAGCTATTTTCTCTTCGCTGGCTTCTTCACCTTCTCCAACTTAGCCTTATGAGCTTTGGCGGCCGCAAGAATTGGAATCATCTTTTTAGAATCTAGAATATACATGTTTTTCAATCTTATGAGCCAGCAGGCATGATCCTTCTCTATGCATTTTACAGCATCCTTTCAGGGTTGCATCTTCATCATGGCTTTATATATGCATCCACTAAGTAGTTGAAGATCTGATATTCTATCAAGGTGAGACCATGATAACTCTACAAGCTGGTCCAAGTAGTCAGAGAAGGACTTCTACATGTTGGTTATACCGATTAGACTCTTTCCATCTCCAGTAGCTTGAGACTCGGAGTGAAGGCCTATCAGTTATACAAATATTTTACTTTTCTCTTTGTCAAATTCCTCCTCGTTTGCCTTCATTCCTACCTCCACTTTGATTATCATCTCCATTTTGAATTCTACTCCTTGGAGCCATTCACTTAGAGGTTCATCTCCTTTCTATAATATGTTAGCCTTGATGGCATCCTTAGTCTTCATGGCTACTAGCCAATGCAGTAGCACCATAAACTCCTCACATTTCAACCTTTTTGTTGTGAGTGTCTACATATCTTCTTTGAGAGAATATTTTGCTACCTCTAACTATAAGAGGACATTTCTGAGCTACTTGATGGCATTTCGACCTTTAGACTTGAGTCATTCAATCCATCTCCTACCAATATGCCCAAAAATGTCTATCCTCTTGCAACTTAGCAAGTCTCACTTGGTTCTTAGCTATAGTAGGATCAAATGTTGTCAAAGAACTGGGTAGGCTTGCTAAAGGAGCAACCAACTGCTTGATGAAGTTAGTCATTTCTTTGATCTCCACCTTGAGTTGAGTCTTTATAATTTTGAGCTCTTCGAGCTCTTCTTTGATCAAGACATTGCTAGACTTCCACAAGTCTTCTCAAGTGGGATTTCCTTTTTGGGTGGTTTATCATCTCCACCTGTTGGCTGATCTGGTCATTTTGCTACAGACAAAGCTAGCAAAGAGGAGGATGTAGGAGCACTCATTGGCTTGACTATAGGATCTTGTTGAGTAGGCTTCCCAAACCTCTTCTTCCTTCCTATCATCCACTGGGCCCACTTATGAGTTCTCTTGATAACTTTAGTTGTTAAGGTCTCCAAATCATCCATAGCTTGGCCTTGAATTGGTTTAGAGCTCACAAGATAGGGCTTGATCTGGTCTCGATATGTATCACTATACATGTGTTCTCCATCATAAAAAATGCCTTTGACATTGATATTGACATTGAACAACTTGATTTGTCCAATGGTCAACCTAGAGTAGAACCTCTCCCAGCTCTCTAGCTCATCTTGGCAATTTGCCCAATAATCTTCAGTTTAAGGGATATGCCTAATCATAGAGCCAATATGTAGGTGATCTTTGGCATAGCTCACTGGATAAAATTGTGGTCTTAGCACCTCATATTTCTTTAGATTGTATCTACCCTCTAACACCTTGATCATGTTCTTAGTATTTGATCTTGATGTGTAGATGTAAGCTCCAATGGTAATAGGGAATTCACAGCTTTTCTTCTTAATTGCCCCATTGAACAGGTTCACTTGCAACATCTATTGGATCACCTCCATGAGCATGATCATGTCATCGGGGTACCTTGGCAGCTTCATGGGGAAATCATCAAAACCAACAAGATGAAGATATGAGAAGCTAGAAAATTGAATGAAGAAGCTCCCAAATTGGGTGATGAATTCCATGGCCATTAGCAAGAATCTTCACTCTAGACATCCTTGTAAGTCTCTGCACAACCTCATTGTAAATGAGTCAGTAACTCTAATGAACTTTCCATAGCTATTTTGTAACCTCAAATGAGGGAAGAAATCATAAATTTTCACATCATCTTCATATTCTTCTAGCCTAGGGAGTCCCAGCCATACTTGCAATGTAGCTAAAATATAGATCAAACAGGAAGACATATAAAACTTTTTCTGGTACTTGGCAAGATTCAAGGCATTGGATAGATTTTCACTTACCACTTGAGCCCAGTCTATATAATGATGCTCAACACATATTACCTGGACCAAGAATAAATAATGCTCTATGAAATTCAATGCGTCACTTTCACCTTTTATCCTATGAAGGAGCACTAGGATGTCGATGATTTCAGCCTTCAAATCCATCCCAAAAAGCATCTTTGGCACTTTTCCCTCTATGCTTCTAGCCTTGTGAAACCAGGAGTTCATGATCTCTTTCCTCCATCTCATCTTCTTCTCATTATATTCTAAAATTGCAATCAAGAAGTTCATATTCGAAAATTCTGCTCACTCTAGGATACAGAGACTGTTCAGCATAGATTCTCTGTCAATGGAGATGAGAATTGTGTCATCTGGTAGAAAAACCTATTTCCTATCCGGGTTGAATCTAGATATACATTCCCAAATTAATTCAAGAGCTTGCACCACAACCAGGAATTTAGCAACTTCAACCAAACTATTGCCTTTAAGCTTTTGTGTCATTGGATGGAGGTTTCCCTTGCTCAATCTCCTGTGTAGATTGTCCAAATCATAGAATCTAAGGGATGTATCTTTCAAATTGTGCCATTCAAATGTGATCCCCTTCAAGCTATTGAAACCCACAAATCTAGTGGCCATAGCATCCAATTTGATTTTGATTTACTGTCAAGAAGCTCTAGAGAATGTTGTAAGATGATTTGTGAAATTGTGGGAAATCAAAGGCGTATGAGAAAGATGTGAACGGGCAATAATTTTTTCTTGATAGTTTGGGTCTTTTATAAACAGCCTGCTTCCCTACCATTACTTTTCATATCTCGTGCCACATGAGTGAGGGATTTTCAAAAACATCTGTTAAAGTTCTAACATGAGGATTTGAATTAAATGTATCTTATTAATGACCTTAAGAAATCACTTTTACCCATTTGGGGTAGCTATAACCGTAACTTAATTTGTGCAAAATTTTTTTACTTTTCTACCTCCCTTATTTCCTTTGTCAAAAAATTCACTCCGAAGGTAGAAACTCGATTGTGGAGAAGCTGGAGGAGTGATTTTCCAAAAATCTACAATCGACTCATTTCTTCAACAATTTATTTTAGATATCAAGGCGGGATATCTTTATCATAACAAATAATTCAATCCCCATGATTCTCATGCTTATTTCTTCACAAACTATTGCTCCTCAGAAACTGACCTTCTCAGATGATTTTTGGATAAGGGAGAAGCTAGAAACCAATTTTCCAAGGAGAGCCTCCTACTTAGTTCCTCATATTCTGAGACCGTTTACTCACTATAAAGATTCAATCTTCTTCAAAAATTGGATGTTGGGCTTTCAGGAACTTTTGATACACTTTCCACTAGCCTTCTGAAAATAACTTCTACAGGAAAAACTTTGGAAACGGGGAAATTCATTACCACTTCTCCTCCAAGCTACTTTTCCAAACCCAGCTTTGCTCTTAACCCAAGAATCTTGATCTCTAGGCCTTGTCCATGTGCTTGATGACTCTTGTGTTCTCTTCCTACATAAAATTACCTTCATGGGCCAAAACCCACTGAGGAGAAGGTGATTTTTAGTTTCCCGACAAAGAGGAGAGATGACAATTTGAAATTTCTCATTGATATGAATTCCATTAATAGAACCAAAGGAACAAAAGTCTTTATCAAATTAGGAACTATAACTTACCCATCCCTAGGATGAAATCAAAAACCAACCTGACTTAAAAATAGAAAGGGGTATGAAGGGATAATTTGATAAAGAGAACCTATCCTAGGGAAATTCTAGACATAGACTCGAGTCAATTATCTCAAAAATCACAACTCTTTCTAAACACAAGGTATCCACTTTGATTTTAGACTGAAGAACAAAAGTGGGGCAACAATACTTCAGCAACATCAATTGTTGACTATTCTTGATCACAATGATTCTTCTTGAACTTCATCATTTGCCAGCGAACAACAACACTCATTCTCCCATCAATTAGTAGGTCCCTGAGGATGTATCTTTCCTCCTTTCAGACCTAATCTTCCACCAATCACACTAGGTTTGTGTCAATGTATCCTTCCATACATTTAGACCAATCTTACCACCATCAATCAAATCAAATCTCTCTCCTTGGAAAATGATGTCTTTTGGAGTTATCATTTTGGTCTTGGATTTTGTCCTTTGGATCTTGTTAATATTTTATGGATTCTTGTTGTTCTTTACTCAAAGTCACCATGATCCTTTATATCATGGTGCACTATGAATGAGGGAAAGCTAGGGTAAGGTCTTTTGATCTTTCACTTTTTCTTGTGAGTCAGTGAGACATGACCCTTGCATTGTTCACATGTGATCTTCTCAGTTACATGGTGCACTGGGGAAATGTCATTTTCTTATGGTTTCTCTAGCATCATTTCCACCATGCTTCCTCTTAGTTTCATGTGTGATGTTGAGGTGACCCTGCATGTCTTTTTCATGTTAGTCCTATGCAACACTGGTCACAAGGCCTTGTGTTCTTTTGTAACCTTGGCAGGTCTAGCATTTCTATATAAAACTTGGTTGTGCTCTCCACATTTGCACTTGGAGCTCCCCAAATCCCCCTTTATCCTGCATCATCTAGATTAATCTTGCATCTTGCATCTTCATGTAGCTACATCCTACATTTTCCATTCCCTCTCATATTGTATTCATCCATCTTTTCTCTTGTAAGCTTGGTTATTTATCCTCCCTTCTTCCTTCATCCTTTCCCTTCCCTTTTGTGTTCTTTTCGAGAAAATTCCACAATGTTTACAATTTGCATTATTTTCTCGAGGGGGCACCACCCCTTTTTCCTCTATTCTAGCCTAGGGCATCTTATTTTCTTATCTTTGATGCCATACCACTTGCAGCATCACATTAAAGAGGGGCAAAATGTAGACACCTAAAAATCATTTAGAAAATAAAAGTATTTTTATTTTTCTAAAAACCCCTGATGACATCATCATTTACTAATTATTTATTTATTTAATTAATTAATATATTTTTTGCCATTAAATCCCTTTATTTTAATTAATCATCTTTAATTAAATAATCCCTCCCCAAAGCATTTAAATCAAATTTAAATGATTTTCCTATCTTTATTGAATCAATATTCAATAAATGATGTCACAATCCCTAAATAAATTTCATATATTTAAAGCCTCAAAACCCTAGAATCTTCTAGACATTCCTAAACCCTTCCAATCTTCCCTAAATCTACTTAGGAGATGTTCCCTACATTTCTTAGCTTAATCCAAGTCTCCTTGACTTTTGGTCAAACCCTTCCCTCAATGAGCCCTACACACTCATTTAGGCCTCTTACACCCTCTTTAAGGCTTCTTACAACCTCATAAAGAGACCCATGTCTCTTCTTCCACACTTGTTCCCCTTGCACACTTCCTTAGTATTCCTCACACATGTGTGAGCAACCCTAACCCAAGGTAAACCTTACCATACCCCAAACCATACCTCTTACTCTAGCCCAGACTCTACCTCTAATCCTAACTCATCCTCCTAACCAAAGCCCTTCCCAAATCCTATATATACCCTCCTCTTCTTAGATAAAATCACCAATTCACCTTTCATTTATAAGTAATGTTATAATGCTAGTTTAATTCTAGATCTTAAGCTTTTAGCATATCTTTATAGTTTAACTCATTTTCAAGATTTCTTAACATACATAATAGCTTAGAACTAATGGATTAACTTAGTTTGATTCATTGTTTAGTATTTTTTTTCATAGCATAACACCTCATTTGGACTAAAATCAACTTATAATAAGCATTCATAGCATAATATGCATTTTTAGCTCATTAGGATCATTAAGGCCTTAGGGGAAAAATGGGTGTTCTATACCCAGTAGTGTGCCACTATGGGGTTCTTGTGGTCCCTAATCAATCTAGATACCTCCTAATCATCATTATGGAATTACTTGAAGTGATTCAAGATCACACCCACATCCCCTAAGCAAGAGAAAATCACATAGTGCTTGGGTGCACCTGTTTAAGCTCTATTTGATGCAGTGCCAAGGTAGGAGGATCCAATTAAGGATAGTCCAACCTTGCAGCCAATCAAGAACACAATGGAATAACTCAACACAATATGCTTCAAATCAAATTTTCATTAACATGCTCGACTGTAAGGCCTTCCAAGTTAAGGCCAATTACAATCAAGAAGTAATTATGCAAGATCATCAAGATCCAATACTACTCTAGCTAGTTCAGTTCTAAAAACTATCAACAACTGATGGAATACCTAAGGTAGATCTAAACTTGATCTTGTAAGCCTCCAAGAAACCTCCTTGTCTCCAAGCCTCAACCACTAGCTCTGCTATTACAACTATAAGATAATAATATGATCTACAAGATATCGCAAGATCTTTTCCACAACTTCACTTATATGCTCTCAAAACTTCCATCTGATGACCTAAATCTGCTGCTTAAAAAATATACCCAAATACCCTATGAATACTAATCATCAGCCATGAGTCAGCTGGATGAAACAGTTAACTCCTACAAACAAATATTAAATGAAATACAACTCGAATCTCAAATAGCCTTACAATTATTTAATTTAGCATGTAGGCCTCTAGATCCACATAGGAGAATCCAATAATGGCTACCAATAATAAATGCACCAAGTTGGCCAACCAAATCACTAAGAACTCCAATAGGTAAACCAGAACTACCAAGTGCCAGAGAAAAAATTGAGTACCAGTGAAACAACTGACTAAGCCAAGAAACACCGAGAAACACAGACATTAATGAGCACCAATTCTACCGAGCACAAGAGGTTTCACCGAGTTCCTTCAGCAACTGAGCTTCCTTCAATAACGGAGGCCACCAGTTAAGGCTGCAACCATGTAACATCAGCCAAATAACACAGCACCATGTAGATTCACTGAGGACCCAAGAATGCCTCTGCATCAGATATCTCAAGTTCAAAAAGATGTTCATATGTGAGAAGAACATCTTCCAGGTTCAACACATAAACCCCAAACTGGTTCTTCACATACATGTCCTCCATCTCTTCACTTTTCATACTCTTCCACTTTAGCTTCCTCTATCTTTTCAAGTCTTTCCTTGATAACACACAAGTCTATTCTTAACACTGATCATCCATACCTTCAGGATCCGCTAACTCAACTCGGCTACCAATACTTAGGCTTCTCCTACTAAGTGTTATATCCATCAAAGGCATGAGGGAAAAGTTCATGTCATCCTTCTCAATAGTAAACACATTCTTGACACAATCATACATAGCTCTACAATCATATTTCCAAGGTCTACCAAGCAATATATGACAACTATTCATCTCCATAATATCACATATCACAAGATCCTTATACTAGCCAATCTAAACATCAACAAAGAACTGTTCTCTCACTTCCAGAGCATGATCATCTTGCAACCAACCAATCCTATAAGGATGTGGATGTCTCATTCTACTCAAACCAAGTTTTTGAACCATGTCCTCAGCAACAAGGTTATCAATACTACCACTATCAACAATCACATCACAAAGTTTACCTCCAAACTTGCACTGAGTCCTGAACAAGTTACTCCTTTGACAAGATTCCTCCTTTGTACTGGGAAATGTTTGTCAAACCATCAAGTTCTCATATTCAAGTTCATTTTGAATGTTCTCATTCACCACATTAGCTCGTCAGTCACTAAGCTTCTTCTGTGTACACTCAAAACAACAGTGTCCTTCCTCTCCATAGTTATAACAAGTACCCTTAAAGATAACTCTACCTATCTTCTTCTTCAGTTCTACAGGTCTATGTTCATCTTTTGTAGTCATTTTATCCTTCATCGAGTGATCAATATTTTCCTTCCCTTAGGGATTACCATGTTGTTTCCTTTTCAACTTATCTTCTTGCTTTAGAGCATACTAATAAGCATCATCAAAAGATTCAATCTTCAGCATACCAAGCCCATCCTGAATAGTAAATCTCAAACCATTCACATACTGAGTTACCTTTTCCTTACCAAGTTCTCTGTGTCAAGACCGAATAGTAAATTTGTAGAACTCCTCGGTATAATCTTCAACAGTCAAATCCTTCTATTTTAGATTCTACAACTTCTTAAACAAGTCAAGCTCATAGTTAGCATGTATGAAGTTAGCTTTCAACTTAGTCACCATCAACCTCCACCGATTGATCTTCATTTCACCTTCATCTTCTCTCTCTTTGTAATTCTTTCCACCAAAGGCCAGCATGTCCTTTTAGCTTAGTTTGTGCCAATCTCACTCTAAGAGGATCTTCAATTTCTTCCAACTCAAAGAAATCTTCAAGTTCACCAATCCAATCAATCAAATTCTCAAGTTTCAAAGTACCAAAGAAAGTAGAAACTTCCATTCGGTAACTATTTCTTTACCGAGCTTCATATCTATGCAACCGAGCAGTTATGTCTTCACCAGATTTATCCCTCTGATCATCACCACTAGATCTAGCAACTTCAAATTCTTCAGTAGCTTCCTCATAACCATCCTCAGTACCGACATTCTGAGGTAAATCATCAACATCTCTCATGATCTCAACAACCATGTCATTCTTCATCAGTTCCATCTTAGATCTAAAATCAGATTTCACCTTCTCTATAATCCTAGATTTCATAGTATCATAGAGATCCACAATTACTCTAGGGTCCAATCTTCTCAAAGGAATCTTTAAAGATAAAAGAAACCCTCTACAAAAAACCCTACACTGACCACCTTGTAACAATCTCCAAGTTGTATGCAAGTCAGATCGCAACTTGCCACCTTGCAAATAACTAGGGCAAGATTCCACAAGTTCAGTGCCACAGATCCACAACACAGATCATAGGATCTATTCACCAACAAGGTCAATTTCATAGGATCATCCCTCATAAGATCAACCTTCACTCCACAAGATAAACTCAGCTTTGATACCACCTAACACAGTGGCAAGGTAGGAGGATCCAATTAAGGACATCCCAACCTTGCAACCAATCAAGAACATAGTGGAATAACTCAACACAATATGCTTCAAATCAAATTTTCATTAACATGCCCGGCTGTAAGGCCTTCCAGGTTAGGGAAAATTACAATCAAGAAGTAATTCTACATGATTGAAAAGATCCAATACAACTCCAGCTAGTTTAGTTCTTAAAGCTATCAATAATTGATGAAAACCCTAAGGAAAATCTGAACTTGAGCTCAAAATCCTCCAAGCAATCTCCTTGTCTCCAAGCTTCAACCACTAACCCTTCTATTACAACTATTAATTAATAATCTAATCTGAAAGATCTCATAGGATCTTTTCCACAACTTCACTTATCTACTCTCAGAACTTCCATCTGATGCCCTAGATCTGCTGCTTAAAACATCTACCAAACACCCTATAAGTACTAATCATCAGCCACAAGTCGGCTGGATGAAATAATTAACTCCTACAAATAAATATTAAATGCAATACAAGTCAGATCTCAAATAGCCTTAAAATTATTTAATTTAGCATGTTAGCCCCTAGATCCACATAGGAGAATCCAATAATGGCTACCAATAATAAATACACCAAGTCGGCCAACCAAATCACCAAGATCTCTAGTCAGTAAACTAGAACTACCGAATGCTAGAGAAACAACTGAGCACTGGTGAAACAACCAACCAAGCCAAGAAACACCGAACAATGCAGGCATTACAGAGCACCAAAGGTTTCACCAAGTCCTTTCACTGACCGAGCTTCCTTCAATAACTGAGGCCATCGATTAAGGCTGCAATCAAGTGACACCAGCTAAATAACACACCACCATGCAGATTCACAGAGGACCCAAGAATGCCCCTGCATCACTATCTGAGGTGGCTTAGCTTAGAAGTTAATATTTTTAATTGATATGATACTAGATTAAAACTTAATGTTTGAATGTCTACACCTTTCAAAATAGATACAGATAGCCCATTCTACACTAATAATGCAAGACTAAAATGAATCTAAAGGATAATGATAGATTATGAATGAATCTAAAATGAATTCTAACAATGTAATAAAGGATGAGGATGCAAAAATGAAATGAGACAATGCAACCAAGGATAATGACTAACTGAATTTGAAATGAGACGTAATGTATGTAGGATGGTAAGGGGATGGTTAGTGAGAGGACAAAGACAAAATGCCATGCGGGCAATGTAAGATGCAAGAATGTAGATGGGGGATAGGAGGCAAGATGTGAGGATGAGATGACACAACATATCACTACTAAACCCTCACTTAGGGATGGGGGAAGAAAGGTAGAGGGGTTGGTCAAAGGAGATATTTGTACAATTAAAATCCATGGGTTACGAACATCATGGGAAGAGGAATGAAGTGGGTAGGTTTGCATCAAGATGAGGCTTATGGGAGAATGAATAAAAATGGGTGAAAAGGATGTGGGGGTGATCTTTCTGGGGATCTTTGAGGATGAGGGCTGAGATTGGATAAGGATGTGGTTTTAGCTAGGAAGTTTGATAGGAGTGGGGATGTTCATTGACGCTTGAGTGTGGGGTATTCCGATGGGGAATACCACCATGTAGTTTGAGCACTTAATTTGATATAGAAACATAGGGGAATATAAAATGTTACTAGGAACTTGAGGCCATGTCGCTAGCATTGCATAAGACTGATGAAAAAAAGACACGCAAGGATTTCCCTAGTATCATGAATGAACCCAAGGGAAAGCATGGTGAAAATGATGTCAAGGAACCCACAAACAAAGGATACTTCGTGAAGGCACTAGGTGACCTAAGAGATCACATGTAGACCGTGTCAAGGTTGCATTAGACTGACTCACAGGTAGAATCAAAAAATCCCAAAAGACCTTGCCCCAAAAAATGTCTCTCATCATAGTGCACCATGATATAAAGGATTGTGGTGACCTTGAGGGGAGAAGCCACATGAGACTTGAAAAACAATTGATAAATCCAAGCAAACATTATGAAATCAATGTGATAAGACCAAAAGATGTCCTTTTCCAAAAGAGATCGACCGATTGTGGATGTTGTGATTAAGTCAGACAGGAGGAAAGATGCGTCCTACAAGGACCTAGCTAGTGGGTTGACTGCAAACTAAATTGTTGATGGAAAAATGGAGAACCTTGGAGAATAATAGTGACAAGGAATGCTTGCTAAGGAAAATATTGATATTGTGGTTATGATAGGCCATGTGTTTTATGATCAAAGTACTACTAGGAAAATGTGATGATATGCACAAACTAGGGATACTATATACAATGGATATTTACAGAAGCTCAGGTAATCATGATAGGTCAACGAGTGAAAGTTATGTACATAGCTCAATGTTGTGGGGATAGGTCATGCCTTGGTATATATAGTAAGCTCAAGATATGGTATAGTAGTTTTGGTCTACTGGTGTGATGGGAATGACACCTTGGTAACAACGGTGAATGAGCTCGATGGATGATGAGATGATAGGGGATGGTGAGTGGGTTTGGGAGTTTGATAGATAATGATATGACCCATTATGTGTGGCACCTATTTCCAGGTTTTCACCAACATACTTACCCAAGGTGCCTGATTGCTAGTTTTTTACCTTTTTATTGATTTTTTTCAGGATCATATAAATGGTTCAAGCATAGAACCACTTCAGATGTATGATATTAATAGGATCATTGAGGGGTTCCCCTTCGGGTGTGACTAACTAGTGAGCACCAAATCAAAACAAGCTATCACCATATAGGGACCCAACCAGGTGGGTTCAAACTTCCCTTTCTTCTCAAGATTGGCTTGCACTTTTTGCTTCTCTTTTAGGACCATGTCTCCTACTTGGAATTTTTGGGGGTGCACCTTTTTATTGAAGCTCCCTTTGAGTTATTTTTGGTACACAATTAGGTAATCATAGGCATGTTTCCTCCTTTCATCTAACAAGTCCAACTGGGTAAGACATGCCACCCAATAGTCTTCATCTATGATGTAATTATTCATGGACATGTGTAGTGAAGGGATTTCAACCTCAATTGGTAGAACAGCTTCAGTGCCATATACTAGGGAGTATGGGGTGCTGGCTATGGGAGTATAGAATGAAGTGTAGTAGGACAAGAGGGTAGGATTGATTTGGAGGTTCCCATCGTGGCTAAAATCATTAACAACTTTTTGTAAGATTTTTAGGATGGTTTTATTAGTTGCCTCTTCTGGACCATTTTCTTGCAGAAAACATGGGCTAGAAAAGCGTTGGTGAATGTGAAACTAGGCACAAAGTCCTTTGACATGCTAGTTCTCAAATGGTGTGTTGTGATCCATGAAGATGGTGGAGGGGATGCCAAAGTGGAAAATGATATGGTAGAGGATGAATTTAGATATCTAGACACCCGTAGTTAGGCTGAACAGTATTTTTGTTGACCCACTTTGTGAAATATTTAGTGGTCATTATGATGTACTTGTGTTCATCAGAAGAATGAGGGGTGATCATGCCAACCAGGTCAAAAACCCAACATGAAAAGGGCCATGGGGGTGTGATGGGTTGCAGGTCTTATACTAGTGCATAGATTAGATTAGCATGTTGTTGACACTGTACACACTTCTTTACAAACTCATAGGTTTCATGCTCCATCATTAGCCACTAATACCCAACTCTAAGAAGCTACTTTGTGAGAACCATGCCACTCATGTGGTCACTAAAAATACTAGCGTGAACCTCTTTTCAAGACAAGGAAGCCTCATTTGAGTTTAAACATCAGAAGAGGACATTATGATACCTATGATGATATAGGGTTTTGGCTACAAGAGTGTAACAGGATGCTCTAAAAATGATTTTTTTGCATTGGGTGTTGGTGAGGTGAGGAGATATGATACCATTCTTTAGATAAACATGAATACCATGGCACCATTAGGATTGGTGACCAACCAAGATGCACACCATGTCAGAGCCATCATTCTCGTAAGAGGGCATGTGTAGCTACTCAAGTAAGAACTCATATTGTGTTGCATCATAGGGGATCTCCAATAACAACTCGATAGTTTCCATAGCGTCAGCTTCCTTGTTTTGGACTCTTGGTACTTGTGTGAATTGTATGTTGACAAAGTGTTCTCTAAGCTTATCCACAAGCTCTTTGTAAGGTAATAGCTTGTCATCCTTTGTCTGAAATTCATCGAGGACCTATTTGATGATTAGTTGAGAGTCCCCAAATACTTGTAAATATGTGATATTAAAGTGGATAGCTATTTTGAGGCCTGCATAGAGGGCTTCATACTCTGAAATATTGTTTGTGTAGAGGAATCCTAATTTGAAGGATTTTGGGATGTAGTCACCTTGAGGGGTTACAAATAGTATCACTTCCCCTAATCCATGAGATGTATATGATCTGTTAATGTATAACTTCCACAGGGGTTGGTCTTTGACCATACATAGATGCTCATCTGGGAACTCCATTACTAGAGGGTATGCATCAACTAAGGGTGCTTTGGCTAGCTAATATGCAATAACTTATCCCTTGATGGATTTTTTATCAATGTAATGGATGTCAAATTCACTAAGAAGCATTACCCACTTTTCCATCCATCCTTTGAGTGTGGTCCTTGACAGTAGGTACTTGAGAGGGTCAACCTTTAAGATTAACTTTACTATGTGGCTGAGTATATAGTGATGAAGATTTTGAGTGGAAAAGACCACCGCTAAGCATACTTTTTCCATCAAGGAGTAGTTCATCTCATAGCCCAGCAGTGGATGGATGATAGAGTAAATGGCCCTCTCCTTTCTATTATCATTGATCTAGGCTAGGAGCACCCCTTATGTCATGGTAGTTGCAGATATGTACAAAATGAGGGGCCTTCCTGGCATTGGTGGTACAAGGATAGGTGAATTGGCCAGGTATTCCTTGAGATTCTCAAAACTAGGCTGGCAGATGGGATCCCATTTAAATGTGGTATCCTTGTGCAAAATATGTGTGAACTATTGGCACTTATCTACTAGTTGGGAAATAAACCTTTGGACCAACTATAACTTTCCTTTTAGGCTCCTCAACTACTTGAGTGTCTTTGGAGGAGGCATTTCTATGATGGATTTTACCTTCTTTGGGTTGATCTCTATGCCTCACTTGGATACAATGAATCCTAGTAGCTTTCTGGACATAACGCCAAAGACACACTTCTTTGGATTTAGTCTTAAACTATAGAGATGTAGGAAATCAAGGACTTGCTCGAGGACATTCAAGTGCTCTAACTATGTTCTTAATTTGGAGAGGATGTCATCTACATAGTCTTCCAACATTTTATGGATCATATCATGAAAGATTGTGGCCATCACTCTTTGATAGTTAGCTCTTGCATTCTTGAGCCCAAACAATATCATGTTATAATATAAGGTGCCCCATGGCATGGTGAATGGTGTTTTGTGCTAGTTTGCTTCAACTTTTTTGATCTAATTATACCTTGAGAATCCATCCATGAGTGACAGTATCTCATGACCTGCTGTGAGGTCTACTATCATGTCAATGTTGGGTAGCAAGAAGTCATCTTTAGGACATGACTTGTTCAATTCCCTAAAGTTTGTGCAGATTATTATTTCTCCTAAAGGCTTGGTGATGAGCACCATGTTGGAGATATAGTCTGAATAATCAATGACTCTGATTATCTTGGCTTGTAGAAATTTGTCCAGTTCTATCTTTGACTAAAACACCTACCTTAAGATGCATTTTTTGGAGTTTCTTCTTTATTGGCTTGGTGTTAGGATCCACTGCAAGATGATGGACAACAAGATTTGGGTCAATTCTGGGCATGTAGGTGTATGACCATGCAAAAATTTATGATTGAATCTCAAAGGAGAGCTATGAGGGTCGACTCTTCACCCTTAGTTAGAGATGTTGTGATGTAGGTGACTCACATGTATTCTCCTATGCCCAAGTTGACTGGTCTAGTTTCCTCGATGACAATGTATGACTGTTCTAGCTAATAATCCTAGATGGGAGGAAGAGGCAAGTCTTCATCCTTTAGCACCTTAGAGAGGTTTTCATTAGAGGATACACCCTTTATTTTTACTATTTTAGAGTCGGTACATGCCCCAGAGGGGTTTTCACATAGGGACTCTCTATTTTTTTAATTTTATTTTTTAATTTTGTAGCTGGAGACTTCCTCTTCCCAAAAGTATCCATTTGGGTTGAGCTGATATACTTTGGTTGATTCTTGCCCCTATTCTGACTATTGATCTATGGCACCCATGAATTTTAGGAGCAATTCCTCACTTCAAAACTCATTGATGTGTGCCACACTTGGTTGATCCCAGTCTATGAGGTTGGGGTGAAGGAGCAGGAGGTCAATGAGGTTGATGGTGAATTGGTGAAGGAGAGAATTGCCCAGGAAAGTTTCATCATCAAAGATATCATCATAGCATCATTTTTCTTCATCTTCTAGATGTCTTCAAATTCAATGAGGTCACCTTGGATGTCCAAAAGGGTCACATTAGGTGAAGTGGTGTCCCCAATCATAACATCAAGCCCTCGTATGTGTAGGTGAGGGGTATTAAATCTGAGGCCTTTGTGTTGTGGATTTTTGGATACCTCCATGGGTTCTTTTGTTCCAGCCTCTGTGGGTCCAAGACCACCACCTTTATAGTTCCATTGTTTGGTGGTCCATTTGTGGAATATGGGGTACTTGTCCTTGAAATACCCTAGAAGCTCAAGATCGGGAGGTGGGGGATCCTTGTATAGCCATTAATTGATATAAGGTGCCAACTCTTGACCATTCAAAATTCCATTGGAGATGATGGTAGATGATCCCAAAGTCTTGATCTTGGGGCCTTCCTAAGGGGCCTCATTTTTATGACATGGGCACCCCTGGTTGTGCGGGTCCAAAGGGAGAGCCTCTACTATGTAAACATTGGTGAGGTTGTATTCTCTACAACCCCTATTATTGATATTGATAGTAGAAAAGGTGGAGGTGAGGATCATCTCTAGATCGCGGTGTGATTGGAAAGAACTACCGACAAATGTACTGATGTCAATTCCAGGATAATGGGTAGAATGAGGGAATGAGGTTTCTATCACATGACAGTATGCGAAGGGTTGGGGATCTATGTGGATGGTGATTTTAGTTCCCTAATATGGGAATTTGATGCAGTGATGATAGGTGGAGGGAATGGCCTTGATAGAATGGATCCATGGGTGATCGAGGAGAATGTTGCAGGGGAGGTCAAGATCAACAATGTGGTATATGGTTTCTTGGACTATAGGGCCAATCTTGATAGGTAATGAAATGGTACCTTCAGAGGTACACTCTAGGTTGTCATAAGACTTTATGGTGATTACCTCATGAGAGATGTCTACTTTTGTGAGACCAACCCATTGGATGAACTTTAATGTATAAATATTTAGGGCCAAACCATTATCTATCAAGACCCTTTCTACAGTGAAGTCATTAACCTTGAAAGTGATGAGGAGTGGGAGATTATGATTTGGCTCATGTTAGGAATGAATGCTAAAGTGTTTGGCACCCATTCTGTAGCATTTTTTGTTGCATTCATGACTATGATTGTCATTCATGTCAACACAGTGTTTTACCGAAGACTTGCATAGAAGCAGACAGTGTTTTGATTAGCACACATGGTATATTGCAGTTGGAGCTATGTGATGTTGAGGATATATTCCTTGATATTTTATATGTCTATGGTTAAGAATACAAATAGTAATTCTTTTATTCATGAAAGTTATGAGCATTTTGGTTTAAGTAGTATTTAGGCAGTGTTCCTGAGTAGTGGTTTTTGGAAATCGGATGATATCTCCTAATCGGGATGGAATCTTGCTTTGAATAGTTAGAGGGAAGTTAGAGACACATTGATAGTGATGTGGATGATAGTGAAAACTTTGAAGTCATATGAGTGAAGATTTATTGTATTTGGAAGCCGACAATTTTTTGTAATTTTGGTGTAGCGTGTGGAATCTTTTATTTTGTAATTGTATGCTAACTCATTTGTAAATATTTGAGCGTGCTATAAAGGAACAAAATGTTTTTCCTTGTTTTAATGATGATGTGTGATGTGGTATGCATGAAGTGAAGAAAAGAGCTAAGTATGGGAGCAAAATTGTGAAGGAAGACATGCGAAGTACAGAGATCTGAAATTGAGATCTAATGTAGTAGTGAGTGCGGTTTGGCATAGTCAAAGAAGAGGTAACATATTATTCTATTGAATAATGAAAAGATTATTTGGACAGTGAGTTCAGTGATCTTACCCTGAAGCTATTTGGGTAGTGGGTCCTTCTGTCTTCCATAACTCTTAACAGGGTTAGAATCTTTTAACAGGGATTCAAAATCTCCTAACAGGGATTTATATGTACTGAATGTATTTCATAAGACTCCTAATAGAGTCCATCCTTTCACAAGGAATATTCATATTAGTGTATCTTTTGTGGGCATCATTCCCACCGGGGTTTACTCTTTGATCAAGAGGTTCCCTAAGCAACATATCTTGTGTTATTGTGTAATTGTGTATGAATATCATTCTATGGTTGGTAATTATATTGCTTACATGGTTTAATACTATTCAAGATGGTAAAAGTTATAATTATCTGATAATTGATTCACGCCCCCCCCCCTCTCAGTTATCTTGGTGGACTTTACTTTCTAATAGCTCAATGGGTGGCATGTCGGAGGCTTGGAAGGAGAGGGTGGAGGGCGTGGATAGGTGTCCTACATGGTTCTTGAATTGGATAGCGTTAATGTCTATGGGGACATGGGTTTCTCGGAGGGTGTTATTAAGGACTTCTTGATGAAGGGGTGATGTGCGAAGGAGGTTGAGGATGGATATTTTCATGGGTGTGTTCCCAAGGTGTTTTAGGAGGTTTTATTTTTCACTAGAGATGGTTGTATTATTGGCACTGACAACATATATCTGACCTCTGCAGGTAGTAATGACACATTGACTGTTAGCACCTTTGACATGGATTACATTCACTATTGGCTCAACCTAGGAAATGCAACCAAAAAATTTATTGTAGTTGATGTAGGTGGTAGTGTAAACTTTCCCATCATCATGGTCTCCTTGTTTTCCCTTACCTTGGTTCTAGGGAGGGTTAGCATTGGTTTGATTCTTACCTGCATTGTGTTGATGAAATACATTTTGGTAGATTTGTAGGTTGGTGTTTGGCGATCTCTAGGAAGGGGCATCAACTGTGATCTCCTTTTTATCAATGAGGTCTTTGACATAGTGCTTGAGTTTCATGCACTTCATGGTGGCATGTCCCTTAACACAATGATAGTCACAATAATCATTGTCCTTGTACATGGTTGGCTTGGGTGTTGATTCATCAAATGGCTGAATTTGAGGATATACAATCAGATTAGCACTAGCCATGTAGTGGAAGATAGCATCCAGGAGTTCTTTGAGGGGAGTGAATGTGCATTTTTCATTGTTCTAAACATGGGGCTTGTTCTGTCCTTGAGAAAT
Organism: Chamaecyparis obtusa; assembly: GCA_027943335.1. Taxonomy (NCBI): domain Eukaryota; kingdom Viridiplantae; phylum Streptophyta; class Pinopsida; order Cupressales; family Cupressaceae; genus Chamaecyparis; species Chamaecyparis obtusa. The sequence continues at coordinate 4,395 of BSBK01008305.1, read as the reverse complement.
AGATATGGCATTGGCTTGATTGACGGGTGGGTGACAAGGTGATTGTTGGTAGGTGGGTGCTGGTTGTTGGTACATAGGCACTTGTTTTTGGTATGTTGGGGGATGGGGATTGGGACTAGCTACAACAACTTAGACATGCTTGGTGTCTGTGGCTCCATTTGTGACCACATTTTTATTCTTGTTCCAATAGCATGATCAATCATTATTGGGCCCATCTTGGGAGCTCTCCTTGTAATGTTTAATGGCACCATCATCCAAAAGACCTCATTTGATGTCCATTCCCTTCCCTTTTATATCCTGATAATTTTGTATGTAGTTCAATCACATGAAGTGGGATAACATCGGATGCAAATTGTTGATGAATATCTTGGTGATGTGTTTTTATGGTAGTTGATATGATAATCTCGTGGTTAGGTTTTTCCATCTTTGTAGATAGTCAACCAGGGTTTCACCTCCATTTTTCTTAGCATTGCATAGGTCTAGCAAGGAGAGCTCATTCTCAACGTTATGCACATATTGGGCCACAAATTTCTTTGAGAGTTCTATGAACATGGAAACATACCTGGTATTTTATAGAACCACTTGATGGCGGTCCCTCCTAGGCTCTTGGGGAAAAGGTGCATGAGATAAATGTAGTTGTACACCACCTCTTGGCATGCCATGTAGAACTCTTTGATATGGCTTACTTGGTCTCCCTTCCCTCGATACTTGTCAAACTTGGGTGTTTTAAAATGGTTAGGGAAGGGGACTACTATGATTGATCTATCAAAAGGGTATGGACAAATTTCTTTGAACTTGAATGCTTTGCCCTTGTTGCCACCTTTGAGTTCTTTGAGGGCATTCTTCATTTCTTCCTATTCCAAATTCACAAGCATTGGAGTAGGTTCTCCCATTGGGAATGGATCTGATGGTGCAAGTGAATATGGGGGTATATGTGGGGGATACTACGAGATTGGGTAGGTGAACTTTCCGATAGTAAAAGCTATTTGAAATAGATTTTGTATGGATTTCTGGGAAATGTATTGTTGGTGTAATGTCAAGGTATGCTACTACAGAGGGTATAGTGTGGCTTGTTGTTGTGGGATGAGAGGATTAGGTTGTTGTGCCGAGAAGTATTGTTGTTGTGGAGAAGGTTGGTAGTATGATTGCTATTGGGGCTGGTGTTGGGCTTGTCTAATGTATGGAGGGTGCATACCTGCATTACTGAGAAAGGGGATAGTAGCTTGGGTGTGTACTATATGTGGTTGAGAAAGAGAGTTAATGGGATGGGTGGAGCTGAGTTGTTGTGATTATGGGGTGGTGGCTTGTGGAGCGGTAATTGGCATAGATAGGTTATTGGTAAACATGGGAAAAGATGCAATGAAAGGAAGTGGCAGTGGTTGTTGTGCAGTTTGTGAAAAAGTTTGTTGCTAATAAGTTGGTTGGAAGAGGTGTGAGTGTGTGGGTATTCCCTGGGCATTCATTTGTGCTTGGTTGAGGCTCCAAGGGGTGCCAATCCTTGTTGTGGGTTGTGATGCAAAGGTTGCTACAAATGTGGGAGAAAAAGTGGGAGTTTGTGATGCAGGTAGAGGGTTTTGGTATACCATCAGTGGCATTCATATTGTGGAGGTGACTTTTTAGGCCTGTGTGCCGACAACAAAAGGTGTGGGAGGGACTTGCATGAAATTAGGCTATGTAATAGATTGAGTGAATGCGGTTAGGGTGGCTTGTGTTTTTCCTTGTGGAAGGAATGTTGATGTGGGGGCTTGGCTTACGGTGGGTGGAGGTATCATCTACATAGAAACTTGTGTGGGGGGTTGTGGTGGTGCCTATGTGGAAGCTTGTGATTGTGTGGCCACTTGTGAATAAGTAGGTGGGGGTGGTGCACCCATAACGGAGAAAGGGGTTTTTTGGGTTGCTTTTTGGATTACGGAAGTTGTTGTGCTAGGTTGCAAGAGATGCGGGATGGATGAAGTTGTATGAGATACTTGCATGGTCAGATCATGGATTTTTTGGATGAAAAAAGTGGGTATGTTGGTGGAGATATGGACAAGTTTGGTAGGATCAAAAGGGCATAAATTTGGGGGAATGAGAGTACCATCCTATGCATAGTTTGCTAACATAGCGAGATGATTCTGTGTAATAATCGCACATACCATCTGTGCATGTCTAGGAAGGCACATGAAAGATTCCATGGAGTTAGTGGTAGGTGTCTCACTAGGGTCTTCCCATACATTCTGAACTAGAAGTGGTTGAGGATCATACATTACCATAGTGTTGGTAGGGTTGCTTGGGTCCGTTGAACTAGTGGCTTTGTTGGGTTCCATTCCTTTCCTCTTCTTTGATCGTGTCTCAACATGCATGAAAATGAAAAGTCCTAAGATGGGGGGAGGATTTAGATATGTCAAAAGGATGCTTGGGATGATTATCTTAGATCTAGATGAGGTTGTTAGCCTAGATGCAAGTTTTTAGATGATGTGAGATTTTGGTGATGTGCTTAGAAGATGGGTGGCTAAGGGTCAAGATGAGCTACCTTTCCTAATGTGGGATCAAAATATTTGGGATTGTCTTCCTCAGATAGACTTGTGATCTTTGGACGATGGGATCCTTACTAGTGTGAGTGAATCTCTAGATCAAGATGATGAGGTTCATAAGAGTAAGTACTAGCTAGGAAATGAGTTGTTAGGAATATGAAAACAAGTTAAGCATTCAATAAAAGAAATCAAAACTAAAAATAAGATTAGACCAAAAGAAGAGCTTTAAAAAGGGAATGCAAACCAAAAAATGCCTTCTTGATGTTTAAATTTTGTCCAAGATTTGGTATGTGTGCTCAAAGTGTGCTCAAGCTTTAATGGATTTGGATGATTTTGGCATTATGATGGTAGTTTGGTAGTTTTTAGGTTCTCAAATTAGCATTATAACTTTGCATGTAAGGTGGATGAAAATGAAGGAGAAGAGGGAAAAATTTATAGGCAAAGGGAAGGTCAAATTGATGTTCAAGATGCAAAGTTGAGGAAGGGCTAAGATGTATTTGAGAGAGAGCACATGGATTGTGCTTTCTCAAATGCATCTCATTGTGACAAGTGTCACAATGGGAGAGGTTGGAATAAATGGGAGAATGTGACGATTTTGGGAGATGTGGGAGGGCACAAATGTGTAAGAGAAGGATGGAGTCTGTAAGAGATGTGTAAGAGCATTTAAGGTTGACATGAGGCGAGAGAATTGGGGGATGTGAGGATGTGACATGAGGGTTGACTTGGGTTGGATTAGGATTTCTTAATCCATGGATTATGATTGTGCAAATGTTTAGGAGGTGATTAGGCTTGGATTAGGGGGCAAGTGGGTGGTTTAGGAGGATGTGATGGGAGGAGAGAGAATGAATGGAGGGTTGGATTAGCTAATCATGGGTCATTAGGTAATTAAGACTGATTAGCATGGGTGAATGGGTTGGGTTGAGTATGAACTACATGTTAGGATTTTTGGGATGGGTTTGGTTAAGGTTATGGTTGGGATTAAATATTTTATTTAATTCCAAGTGAGAGAAAAATGGGGTTTCATGAATTAATTTAAATCGATAATTATATCCATTTAAATTAATAGAGGAATATGGATTAATTAATTATTAGACTATAGATTTGTCATTTAGATAATTAATTGGACTATAGTTAATTAATTAAATTAATTAGCTAGGGGGTGACATAAATTAACCAAATAATATTATTAAATTAATAGGATGTCTTAGGAGAAGACTAAATAAGATCACTTAATTTGTGTAATCAGATTTAGGTGTGTGTGTGTGTGTGTGTGTGTCTATATATATATATATATAAAATTATAAAGTATTATATTAATGTGAAATAATGAATTGACAAAGGCATGTTAAGAGGACAATTTTAATAAACATTGGTTTTTTAAGACTGTCGTCACCCACATTAGGAGGGCCGACCATTGTGGAGACACCTCCATGAGGGACGTGACTCCATGAGGAGGGACAACCATTGTAGAGATGCCTCCACAATGGAAGGCTCCTTCCCATATTAATATAGCATTGTTGTCTATTTTAAATACATTGAAATATGGTGACATAATTAATACAGTCCTTCATTCTTTGTCTGCAACATATTTAGTGATATTCAGCCCTTCATTCATTGTCTGCAACATATACAATGATATTTATATAGAAAATAAATTGTTCAACATTAAATCATTTTTAGCAGTTTGTTATTAATATATATATATATATATATATATATATATATATATATATATATATATATATATATATATATATATATGATCCTAATTTTAACATGGTATTAGAGCAAGCATAAAAATATCCAGATTAGATTTATATATAAAGACTCATTATGTGTGTGTGTGTGTCTGTATATATATATATATATATATATATTATAT
>BSBK01008304.1:0-58586 GCA_027943335.1 Chamaecyparis obtusa | reverse complement strand
TACATATTCTATATTTTTAATATGCTTATTTTTCAGTTTTATTACTTTGCTATTTATTTATTTGCACTTTTGTTTATTTCCATGCATTTGTCTTTTAGTCATGTATGCTCATTTTTTCATTTTATGTTTCAAGTGTAGTTATTCATTTACTTATTTTCATATTTTTGTTTCTTTATTATTTGGATTGATGTCTATTTTACTTTTATTGGTGATTAGGTGAAGGTCTTGTCATTTTTTTTAATCTTTGTGTACCTCTCTTCTCTCTCTTCCCTTCTTTTCACCCTCCTCTTCTTTTTATTGTTTGCTAGATCTGCAATCTACCATCTTATGTTCCTTTTGCTCCCTTGCATCTTGATGATGGATCATGTAGTATGATCCAAAATGTTGATGACAAAAACTTCTACACGATCGAATTCATAAACTGATATAGCATATCAAATCTAATGAGCTTATTTGAGGATTCAAGAATCTTGTAAAATTAAACTTAGGAACTTCCTCTTCAACAAAAAATGGACTTGGAAAAGAAAGAGTCGGTTGGTCTTCTATATTTTATAATTGGGCAAGAAAAAGATAAATCATCTCCTCTTTCTTAGTGATTTCCCTCACAAGGCTCTCTTCATATAGCCTCCTTCACATTTATAATTCTTACTTGTGAAGATAGGATTCATAATCCAACTCTTCCTACTACAACTCAAACTCTTGTTTCTCTTGTTTCATCCAACTGCTCATTAAAACAATAATATATTATTAATGTCATCAATACCCAAATGGTCATCACCTTGGGGGTTGATTATGGAAGTGCTAATGTTGGTTTGAGAAAAGGAATGCTTCTTGAGGTTAATTGGAAAATTCAGCAAGGGTGGGAGGGCGGTAAGCATATCAAACTTGTTTGTTACTTATTGTAACAAGGTCATTTTTAGTGAATCAATACTATAATTACTTTAATATGGATTATAATAAGGTGTATAGATAGAATGAGTTATTATAAGGAGTATTTTTTTATGAAAAGGGGACATTTGAAGCATCTAAAAAAACTAGAAGATCATGGAAATCTATGCTAAAGCAAGAAAAAATAGGTTTGACTTTTTGCAAAAATAAAACATATCAGTATTTGTCTACTTGAAACCAGTAGATATTCTTCTAGATTCACCAAGTGTGTTGATTACTTGCCTCCAAAGGTAGATATCACTAATATAAACATAAAATATTAGTAATACATGGAATATTTATGGACTCAAACAATCCAAACAACCTCATCGAGTGTGCCAAAAATTGTTATCACACAAGATTGTTCATTTTACTAAGATATCAATTTAGCAACCTTGTAAAACATGAAAACACATCTAGGTCATGGTTGACCTGTAATGGAGATGGAACTCTAGAGAGCTCTTTTCCATTCAGTACTTCACCCAAAACTACTGATTGTTGGGAAAAGGGAAAGAGAATATGAAAAGAATTTAAAACTACTACTAAGTGATGCACTGAGTTGCTTTTTAGAACTAAGACACACAAAATAACCTATTTCTCAAACCAATATATACACAACTTAGAATTTTAGATGTATATTTTTAAAAAATATTTATAACTAGGTTGAAAATACTAAGGATGACACTAAGAAGGAGCTAATAAGGTCATCACAACTTGATTTATATTTCCTAGATAGTAAACACAAGTAATAACCAACAAAATATACAACATTCTACATAAAGGAAATATGAATGAGATAAAAACCAAGGAGATATATATGTCATCACAAGATTATATCCATCATTTTAAATTACTTGGACAATGTAACAACTCTTATAAGGTAAAAGTCTTGATTCCATTAATCAATATGTGTTTTTATAATACTTATACATGTACGAAAATGAATATTAAGTTACAATTCAATATAGACAATGAAATAACCTTATTTTAGGTTACAATGCCTAGCTTAAACAATAATAATTAACATGAAAAATGAAGCATAAGAGTTTCCTTATACAATGAAACATCTTGCTATATTTAAGGATAAAATATTTTGAGAAGAATGACAAGTGTTTACTTTACCTTATTGGATCAAATTCCTCTGAGTTTTCAACTAATTTGTAGCTACTTTAGAGGCCCTTAAACTACAAATTGATGAAAAGATGCATAAAATACTCCTTTAACCCATATATTGATGAGGCCCTCAAACGGCCCCCAGATACTATCAGTTGGCTTCAATTTGGTCAAAACTACCTCCTAAATCAAACTCAATTACTTGAAAAGGTCCCTAACCTCATATATTCCCTCTTTGACTATTGCAACAATTTCCTTTTAATTTTTCAACTATTTTCCATCTCCATCGTGAACATAAGGCATATGGTTTTATGCCTCTTTTAGTTGAAAGGGTCTTGAGTTGTATGGAATCAAAACATGCCATTAAAGACTCCCAAAACTACTTCAACGTGTCATTTTGATTCTAAACTATTTTATATATGCATATATATCCACAGGGGAACCCTTTTACTTGTGAGAATTCCAACTATGAATCATAAATCTACTCCTCTTTATATTTATGCTAATCTCTAGAGAAAATTATTTCTAATCCATGGTCTTTAGCTACCATGTCCATTTGTCTTTTGGATATGCCTTGACTATCATTTAGATGCATCATGACCTCCTTTTCTTAGTGTGTTTGCTCATAATCCTGATTCAACTCATGAAGATCTCATCATTGCCTCAAAGATTATCTTGTTAGTCTTCATGTACCTTTTCTCCACGTGCATGTTGTATTTAGGACTTATCATGATAAAGCCTTCACTCCCGCTCCTCTTTCTTTGTACCTATCTTCTTAGTATTTTCAACATGCCTTCAACTCTATTCTTTATGACCATGTTAATAAGTAGATAGAGTTTTAATGACGATTCATATCTTTTCTTTATTAATTGAACAATAAATACCTATACAATAGTGTAATTGTAATGTCTTGTCAGTGAACCCAGGAGATATTAACCTACAACATGCTACTGAGTTTATAGAATAATTTTTTAAAGAGTTTACAAACAATAATGAATAAACAAGCGAAAATAAAATATAAAGTCCATTTATACACATAAGCATAATGTCAATTTTAGATTACAAATCTCAAGGGTTCCTTGATGTAGAAACAACATAAATATGATTGCATCTATTAATTACAATAATCATCTAAATCATCTACATATTGCATCATAAATACATCTGAATAAAGAAGTATACATAATCTCTGACATACACTACACAAGTTGTAGGGTATGCAATTATAATTAAATACAAAGTACAAATAAGAAGAGAATGAGAACAAGTCTCAAGAAGATAGGATTGGGAGCAACTGCAACAAGGATCATCCAACACTGGTACAAGAACGTCAAAGTCTCAAATGGTAAAAGAATCACTATCTCTCGACCTCGTGGAAACCTATGGTTCCACTCCCACCATGCTAAGGAGATAACATCATATCCCACTCAGATAACAATATCAAACCAATCAGGTAAAACTAAGCAAGGATCCTCAAAGCTCCTATCTCAAGGGTACATCTCAAAATCAAGGGTACACATACTAATCCATAGGCAACCAACACATGTAGGAAACCTAAGATAAAATTAGGGAAGTGCCGTCACATATGTCACCCCTTGGAATGATCTCACTGGACTTCGACTCCCAAGTGTGATCATATGTGGAACCTAAAATCCTCTCTTGTAGATAAGGTAACTAATTATTCTAGACTCACCGCCACTACTAAATGGGCAATCATCTTCTCTCGCTCTCATCCTTAGCCTATACTAGTGCACTCAAGGCATGGGCCAGGAAACCATTATCTTATTAATTCATTTTAAAACCCCATTTAATTTATATTATCACTTGTTTAGGTATCCTACTAAGGATACCCAGGTAGCCACTTCTGGGCACCATCACCTCCAAAGCAAGCCACTTCCCCTTTAACACCTAGATAACCTAACCTAGGTTCATAATCACAAAACCATAACTCAAGGTCATCATAAATCATAATATCCAAATCTGGTTCCAAAGAATAATAAGAACACACAATAAATAAATTCCATCATAAAAATTAATTTCCATAAGGTTGGATCACAACAAGATCAATTGCCACATAAATATGCAAGGCAAACAAATAAAACACATTAACCCTAACCCCGCCTCTGGTAACAGTCCTAACAGGCTGATGTAAAAGATTCCCCTCTAACCCATGATGTAGAAGGAAAAATAAAACATGCAATATAATTTAATTAATAAACTAATTTGTAAAGTTCCATTACAAAAATTAATCTATTAAATAATCACTAACAAACTATAATTACAATTACTGAATTAAATTCTAACACCCAATAAATCAATTTATAACATTATTAAAATAAATTGATTTTAGGTTTAAAAATTACTCAAAGACAATATAATTTCATCTTAAGTCTAATTAAAATAATCAACTTAATCTCCCAATTCTATTTAATTAAAAATAAAAATATTCATTTATGATTTTTATCAAAATAACAATGCCACTAATAAATTAAATGCTAACAAAATTAAATATTTAAAATATTAACCAAACTATATATATATATATATATATATATATATATATATATATATATATATATACACACACACACACACACACACACACACATATATATATATATATATATATTTATATTATATTATATTTTATTTATTTTTTTGATCGGTAAAAGGTCGAAGTTGAAAGTTTATTAATAAAAAAAGATACAAAACCCTACTCAGTGCAGGCGCTGGTAGGAAAGAGCGGGGTTGAGAAAACCTCCAGCCTTGCCCGGGACTGCAATCCGGAATTGTTACATAAGAAAAAGAGGGCATACCCTCCTAGACCAAATTCATATTATAATTTAACATGCCAAGTACAAGTTTACTCTTATCTAGTCTATGCTATAAAGATTATTTAATTTAGCTTTCCTTCTAAAGAGCTTAGAATTTAGAACCTAATAAGGTCAAGATTTTGCAAGGCTATATGTTGATCATATGGGATTGTGTCCTGGTTGTCCTGTCCTACCAGAGACTCCTCAAAAAATCACCAAAAAATATAGGACTTGAAAAATTTGAGCTTTGACTAAGATCTTTGTTAGTAACATCATAATAAGAATATGTTGCTCCAGAAAAAATATGAGAGAAAGGACAACTACATTTAAATGATAGAGACAATTGTTTAAAGGAGGAGAACTTTACCTGTATATGTATCACCATGTTCTAAAAAGATGTAGTATTTGATGCCCACTTTCTTGGGCAAGATCAATAGGACTACCAACATGCTATTATGAGAAGTATACTCCTTTGTAAAACTAGCTTAAGCCCAATTTTATTTAACCTTTACTTAATGAAAATTAAGTTAATCCTCTAGATGCTAGAAGATACCCCTAATGCTAAAAAAGTTCCATATGACATGCCAGTGCATAATACTTCTGGATAGTACTTGTTATTCAATTCTAAAATTATATCCTCTATGACCAAGATCTAGTAATAAGAAATATGCTTATTGGTATCGAATCTCCATAAATATTTATAAATTCAAATTTCTAAGAATACTCTGCTGAAAAGCTTATGACAAGGGGTTTAGTAATACAAATAAGTGATATTATAGTACCTTTGATCTAAAGTTAATATCTAAGAAGTGGGAACATGTGAAGAGGCTACACAAAACCATGAATTATGCATTGGGCTAAATGCTGCACAGACCAGAGAATTATAAAATATAGCTAGATCTATATTTAGATAGAGACATCAAAATCAAACCTTTATCATGAGAGGGCCTTCTCCGATATGCAATATCTCTAGAATTTTAAAATGAGAAGCATATGTTATAGCCAAATAAACTTAACTTGTGAAGACACCCGATTTGAATATGCCAAAATATTTCAAAAGCCGATTCATAATAGCTAAGAGAATCATTCATATTCAGGCGGAGGAAAGCACATAAACTCAAAAAATGTGATTGCTATAGTGCTATAATACTGTTGTTAACACCATAAGACCATAGGATACAAATATCCAGTTTTAACCATATCTAATTATAATCGGCTAATACATTTCAATTTCTATTGTGATATGCCTTAATCACTCCCTTGGCTTTGAGGAGCACCAAAGTTACAAAATATGGAATAGGTTTTCATTCTAAAGGACATCTAAAAATATGATATGAAGAGTTATAATTGAGTCAGTTGGAGGCTTGGCTCCTGAGAGCCTCATTATGAACCTGAAACAAGGATGCTGATATCTTGTGTCTATTGTTTAGTGGCTGACTCAATTAATCTAATTAATTGATGAATTCAGTAAGTGATAGGAGCTAATTTACTATTGGGGGTGTCTTTCTTTATCGAATAGATTTAGAACTTACATTAATTAGTGAGTCAAAATTATGTCCTAATAAGTAGTTGCTAAGCTCAATTAATCTTACCCAAAAAAAAACATGAAATTATTTGAAAGTAAAATAATGCTTAAATTGAAAAAGTTAAAAGACTTTCTCGGACTATTAAGTAATTTATGCTATTTTGAGGTTAGATCCTAATACGTTTTATATGTCTTATAGTATTTGAGTGTTATTGTTATTTTCTATTGTATTGATCCTTATTGCCAATCTTTCTTACTTGATTCTCTTTAGTGCAAATAGCTTCGAGTGTTAAAGCTGCTCATGCCTTAAAAAAGAAAGGATAATCTTGATAAAATAAGTCTCTTAAATATGTCAATATTTAAAAGATAGTATCTGCATGGGTCCAGGTGCCAGATATTTACATAAATTCAAGTACTACAGTTATTCCTGGCTTGTGATTCTGAGTTATCTGATTCTAGGCTTCATATTTTCCTTTTCTTGTGTTGTTTCCCTTCTTCAAGCCAAATTTTGACTAGATTGTCTGACTCTGAGTCCGTAAAACAATCCATGTCTGTAAAACTGACCTCATCAAGATGCCAATACTTGTAAAACCATTTTCCCTTCATGGGCTTCCGAATATGGAGATATTGGAGCAAAAAATTAATATTTCTTTTAACAATGGATTCTCTATCTTTGAAAGCATCCAGGTTTTCAGATGTAATGATGGGGTAATAAGTAGGGGGATTTCCTTTGGTGGGTACCAAATTGTAGAATTTAGGTTTTACTATAGTAAGGTCCTTACTAACATTGTGGAGGGATAGATCTAGATTGCCAAGATATCTGCGCTTGAAAGTCCTATAACATAGCCTCCAAATCTCCTGCTTAGGGCACCCCCAAAAGGATAAAAAAGCTACAAAAATTGATGTGATGTTGGACAAGACTCTATACCTATCCATATTATCAAGGAATTCTAGTCCTAAGATGCACAAGGAAGCTTTGATGATGAGAGCATGCTTGTTGATCAACACCTTCTTAATTTTTTTAGACGTGATCCTTCCAATAAAGGCCATTTGGCTCCTATTGTAGGTAAGTATAATTGGGGTGTCCATGCTTTCCTACAATAAAGAGGGAGATAAAGATGCAAAAATGTCAGTAGTATAGGGCTAAAGGTAAAGGAAGGGTGCTATTTATATTACAAAATCTTCTCTAGTCACGACGTTTGGGATTCTAGGGCTAATCAAAACAAATTACTACATCATCTACCGGGGGAATGCGTGGAGTTTCCTAAAATAAAAGGGCTATTATTAATTCTACCACTGCATTTCAGCGAGTGTTTGGTATGCCATTTGGGCTATTAACCAGAAGCTTAAGGGTCAGTTATAAATTCGGTCCTACTAGGGTAAGGACAAAAATTATCAAGATCATTCTAAACTGAGCTATACATAATATGTGAAGAAATAAAAGCATTAAAATTATCCTTAATCTATAAGGAAATAAAAGAGTTCTATCTTAAAAAAACATACAGTCTTATATTTACCTTATACTAAGTACAAGCGTAATATTGTAGCTAGTTATAGTTATGTATTCACTTCATAATACCCTTTTGACCTTAGTAATAGTATCCTGAATCTCACTATTTATCCAACATCATCTTGGAAGATGATTTGTAACTATGCTATAAAATTGATATCTACAAAAAGATGTTTAACCTTGCAAATCATATGTTTCCCCCTTTCTGGATCATCTTGCAATCCCAAATATTGTCATTCTTCCTCACCAGCATAATGTATTCTTCTTCAACATCCATTTTCTTTGAATGTCGGGTGCACCTGGAGATCTCTAGAGCCATAACATGAAGGTTTGCAGCATCTTCATTGTCCAGGTCACCTGGTATGTTAAAACCCTCACTTCTCCAATAGTTAATAATTCCACTTAAGTCCATATCACCAGGTAGGATTTCGTTGCAGAGGAAATCCAAATTCCTCAGCATCTCAGGTCAATGGGTATCGAAGCGTTCTTTGTCTTTGAAGGACATCATAGGTATACGTTGAGATTGTGGTATATCTTCCAGCTTAGACAGCTCCATTTTCATGGTGGTTTCCGGGTATGGTTGTAGACACCTAAAAATCCTTTAGAAAATAAAGTATTTTTATTTTTTGAAAAATCCCTGATGACATCATCATTTATTAATTAATTAATTTATTTTTATGTCATTAAATCCCTTTTTCTTAATTAAAAATATTTAATTAAGAAATCCCTCCCAAAAATGTTTAAATCTTATTTAAACATTAATCCCCTATTTATTAATTATTTTAATTAATAAATTGACCAAAAATCCCCCCAAAAATAATTAATTTATTTTTTGACCAAAAGTTGGCCTTTTTTCCTAAAACCACTAACCTCTTCCAAAATCTTCTAAAACCCTCTTTAATTACGATTAAAGGCTAATCCCACCATTTTCTAACCCTAACCCCAACTCAAAATATTTAATTAAGATTAAATATTTAATCCTTATGTTTATTAAATTTATTTTAATAAATTTTCTCAAACCTAAACCCATGGAAATAAATAAATCTTTATCTATTTCCTAAAAATCCTTATTTATCCTAAGGAAGTGCTAGACTCTTCTAGAAAGTCCTAATCTTAATCCTAATCCTAATCACCTCCCTAACCTTGTCACATTCCCTAACCAAGATTAGCAAACTCCTAAACTTTAACCAAAGTCAACAAACTTCTAGAGGCTTCTCTTACATGCATTTATGATGCATTTAAAGCCTCCTTATCCCTCTTACATGCATTTATGATGCATTTAAGAAGCCCCTCACCCCTTTCTTACACCCTTTGACCTTAGGCACATTTCCCAAATTGTGCACATTCCTCCCATCTTTCAACCCAATGCCCTTGTGACACTTGTCACAAGGAGGTGGCCTTGAACTAGCACAATCCATGTGCTCCCCTTTGAATGAATCTTGGCCTCTCTTAAGGATTTTGATCCTAGCCACTCATTCATCCTCCCAAAAGTCTATAAATAGTTCTCATTTCCAAGAGCAAAATATACATTCACCTTTCATTTTATGCATTGTTATCATGTCCATTTAGCTCTAGACTTAGCATAAGCAATACTAATTGTTAGTTTCTTTTTATCATCTTCAAGCTTTCTTAAAGAACATCATAGCTTAGCAATAATGGATTAATATAGTTTCTTTCATTATTTAGCATAGCATATAGCATCATATCACACCTATATTTGGTCTAAAATCAATCTTAGTATGCATTAGAATATGCTCCAAGTGCTTAGAGAGCACACCCACATCCCCTTAAGCAAGAGCAAATCAAACAGTGCTTGGGTGCACCTGTTTTTAGCTCAATTTGAGGTGGCTTAGCTTAGATGTTCTTGTTTTTGAATTGATATGATGCTAGATTAGAACTTAACGTTTGACTGATTTGAGCCTTTCAAAACAGATAACAGGTACCCTCGAAAGCCTTGCTCACATTCTGGCACGCCCGGTGGGACCCACTTCACGGGTTCTTTGCAAACATTCTGATAGATTTTGGAGTGTTTTCAGATTTTTCAAACTTATAGGTGGATGGAGCTCTTCAAATTCTTCTTCCTCTTCTTGTCTATATTCTTCTATTCCATCTACTTCTTCTTCTTCTAGCAAGGTCATGGCCATTTTTTTTCAAAAAAAATCCATAAGGAAGCAAAATCATACAAACCTTGTTTTAGTGTTTAAAATGAACCCCCAAATCATTCTTAAATGCATTAAGAACTAAAATTTGCAAAATTTATTCTAACAAACAAGAAAAAATCAATCAAAACATTTGCATCCTTGCAACATCAAGGTTTTAAATGCATTCATGCAAAGTAGGAACATTTTATGATTTGGGAGCATAAAAAAAACATCAAGTTTGCATTGGAAAGCTAAGTGGTCCCTAATCAACTAAAAAATCATCCTAAATGGTCCTAAATCAAAATTAAAATGCATCAAAGAGAGCTAAAAAAGAACTTCATTTGCAATGTCTTCAAAGTTTTGTTAAAAATCTCAAAGCAAACTAGGAACAAAATCATCAAAAAGCTTTGCTAAAACTTTTCAAATTTGGTTCCTAAACTTTCCTAAAGGTTTCAAAATTTTCCTAAATCAGTCCTAAAGCTTTGTTATTGATGTGAACAAGTCTCTTATTGCAAAATCTTGAATGCCTTTTAAAATTCATGCATCAAACTAAATCTAGGCAACTTTGTTTTGAAGTCTAAAATGGAGCAAACCAAATCTTGAATGAAACTAAAGGAATGAAGCTAAGTCCTAAGAGTCATTGTCCATTTGAAAATTGAACTCAATCTTGAATGCATTAAAAGAACAAACATCTCTATTCCCTCCTTTTCAATTCAAGCAAAATGCAAATTCAATCTTGAATGCCTTAAAGGACAAAAAAAAAAGCACTTCAAAGTTCTAAATCAACACGCCAATCTCAATCTTGAATGATCAAAGAAAGAACTTGCAATCGCTCAAATCGCTTATTTTTTGGAAAAAGAACAAATCAAACCTTAAGCACTTGTGTCTTCAAAATTTCAAAGTTCAAACACACTTAATCAAATTGGGAAAATGAACAAACTTGCTTGATGTGCATCTAGGAGCTTTATCTTCTTGCAAAATCCTTGTTAAAGTAAGCAACGTAGAACATTTGAACTTGGACAAGTTCACTTGTTCTACTTTTAGCGAGGCCTGTCCGGGGAGAAAAGCGCTTCCTCCTCGGAGAATGACCTCAAACCGGTATCCCCCCTGGCCGGTATATAAATAAAGTGAAGGCAAAAAGTACTCACTTACATCTCCTAATCGCTGGGCGTCTTGTGCCAAATACAAATGTTTGGGGAAAGGTAAATATTCCTCCCCCAGCGTTGTTGGCTAGGCTCTTAAGTGAGTCACAGGCGGTCAGCATAACCGGGTATGGAGACTCCACGGAA
Organism: Chamaecyparis obtusa; assembly: GCA_027943335.1. Classification (NCBI taxonomy): domain Eukaryota; kingdom Viridiplantae; phylum Streptophyta; class Pinopsida; order Cupressales; family Cupressaceae; genus Chamaecyparis; species Chamaecyparis obtusa. Next base: position 47,268 of record BSBK01008304.1, on the reverse strand, counting down.
CTATTAAAAAGCTGATAAAATAGAGGCTACCCTATCTACATCCGACAATATCAAAATCCTTGTGCAAGGACCGATTCCAAGGGGTTTACCGGGTCGCCTCAAGATTACTCACCATTTGTATTCCCTTCTGGGGGATACCAAGCTGTGGGCAAGCGATTTTGATACTCACCTTCCCTAGGTAGATCTGTTTGAAGTGCTTGATAGTCAAAGACTTCGTGAAAACACTTGTTGAAACATACACTTTCAAAGCTTTATCAGAGTCAGTCATCCTATTTGTATCCCGCAAGGTTGCTTTGCCCTTTGCGGAGATTGCTTTGTCAAAAGTCTTTTTAATTTATCCTTTGCCACTTGAGAAAATCAAACCAATCAACAAAATTGATATTCAGAAAATCTTGCAGAAATCAGATATCCAAAGAGCCTTTTGTTCTCGGACCAAACCTATCAGAATTTTCCAAAGATATGCCCAATTTGATCAAACATCCAAAAGCCAAGTTACCCAAATCCAAAGATTATCAAGAGAAGAAAGTTGCAAAGAGGAACCTTAAAAGCCATCAATCCTTTGTCCAAACAACCCAAGCAGAAGAAAAATATCAAGAAAGGCTTGATAATATTGGCTATAATGCAAGAGTCAAACAGTTTGCCTACCATTTCCGAGTAAACCATCACTACATCAACCTTGAAAGAGAAGATTAGCTGGATCCATAACATGTCCATTCTACCTTCAGATCTCACAATCTTATCTCGACAGTCCGTCATCCTAGCTTCATCTTAGTTTCACCCTTGCATCATCACCGAAACCTTAGTTACATCCTAGAAATCCTTCTTAGTTGCATGCACCATCATCCTCTTAGCAGCATCATAGATCATCCATCCCAGTCGCATCTGCATCATCCCTTTAGAAAGAGCATTATTCCATCATCCTCCACCATCTTTCCATCAGCAATCCACCATCAGAATCCCATATCCTTCATCCAAAATCCAACATCCATCACCTAAATCAGAACCCACCATCTTTTGTACCAAATCCAGAGATCCAAAATCCACAAACACTTAGTGTTCAAAACCTTTGAGTTGTTTCCATCCCTTATCCTAAATCAGAAAGCATCCCCTTTTTGACAGAGCATTGTCTAAAGGAAATCCAACTTGTCCTTGCACAGCCTCATCATCTCGAGCAAGAGATTGGCTTGTATTGATAAGCATCCAGTTAACCGAAGATCATCAGTCTATCCTAGGTTGGCCCAAATCCTATCACTGATCCTCCATCAGGGAACAATAACAACTCATTGTTGACACTTAGTAATCTTCCACCAGCATTCCACCAATCCTCCACCCAATCTTGACCCAAATCAGAGCATCCCACCAATCCTCCATCATCACCAAGCTTTTTTACCAATTTGCCACCATCTCCCACCAATCTTCCACCATCCTTGATCCAAATCCGAGCAGTTCATCCGTCCTTGCATCACATTCTAGAAATTCATCATCCTTAGAAGTTCCTTAAGCTTGCATCCACCATCCTTTGGAGTCCTTTAGGAAACATCTTGCATCCATCTAAGCATTCGCATCTCCATGCCTATCGAGACAAGATCTGGATCTAGGAAGCGAAGGCACATGAATCCTTATCCAATCACCAGCTCATCTGATCCCAACATTTTTACCAGTACAATGGTAGCCTATGATCCCCAAATACAAACTGGAAATACATGGGATGATCCCAATATCCCCTCAGCTCCTCTGGTAATAGAAACATTTGTGAATCACCCAGAGAATCCACCAACAGTCAATACACTCATAGCCCAAAACCAGCAGGGCATGTTCACTAATTTGGCACAAAGGCATACTCCCATTCCACCATATCTCCATCCTCGCATTCCCATAAGCACTATCCAAATCCCAGCACAAGTATACTCTCCATTCATCCAACCATTCCCTAATCCCACCTTGCAAACATCTCAAGCAACCTCCACCATTCCCCTTCTTCTGCAAGGAAGCTTCGCAAGCCCCGTAACACAAGCTATCACACCATCTGCTCCATTCCCTATCACAGGTACTTCATCATCTTCCATGGCCTCCCAAGCTCTTGCACAAATCCAACACTTGTCACAAAATCAACTCCCACCTCTTACGCATCCATTTACACAAGCAGCTCCATCTCCTTCCACACCATTCTTTTCAGGAGGGATGCAATCATCCTTCCCCCTTGCTCCACAAGCTTCAACATCCATACCATCTTTCCCAGGGTCAACACAATCATTTTCCCCTTTCACCCAGCAAACGCCAGCATCATCTATTCCGGAGGCAGCGCAATCGCTCCCCTTTCCTCCTCAGCAAGCTTCCGCATCAACATCACCCTTTTCATGGGGAGCGCAAACATTCCCTTCCTTTCCCCCCCAACAAGCATCTACCCAGGCACAAGCCCATCAAAATGTCTTCACCACAGGGATGCCTTCCATGGGCTTTTCCAATCCACCATTCATATCCCAAACTCCCATCACATCCACCTTCCCGGCATCCGCTGCAACACAATTCCCACCACACATTGGCTCTCGTTGGGGCCTCACTCAAGAAGAAATGAAAGCCTGGGGTATACCAACCCATTCTCCTACATCTATGTTTGGAAACCAACAAGCCACCTCCTCACAAGCAGCACAACAACCATCACAACTTCCACCAGCTTCATCCTTTGCAAACTATCCATTCACAACACCTAATGCCTTTCAGCAAGTTCCTCCACCTTAGCAGCAAAGTTCATCCCATTTCGCAAGTTATCTTGCCCAGCCACCCTTTGCTTCAAGCTTCCCCACATCAAATTCACCCTTAAGCAATGCAGGAATGCACCCGACCTACATTGGTCAACCACAAAGCCAAGTTCAGCAAGGACCACCTTACCAGCAAGCGGTGTCATTCCACCAACCTCCCCCACAACAAACCCCTATCATCCCCCAGCAACAACAAGCTTCCTCCTACCAGGCGCAGCAACAAAATCCCATCATCCCACAACACCAGCAAGAAATCCCATATCCATCACCACAATATCCCCCTATGCCACATCAGCAGTATCCTCCCCAGCAAGCATCACTCCAAGATCTGCTCCAATATACCTATCCCGCTGGGCCATCTCCATATCCCGCTCCACAATACCCACCTCAAATGGGAGTACCTGCTCAAACACCAATCAATGCCGAGTGGGAAGCTATGAAGAACGCTCTTAAAGAGCTCCAAACTGGTACTGAGAGCAAAACCTACAAGTTTGAAGAGGTGTGTCCTTACCCATTTGACCGATCCATTGCCGCTATTCCTTTTCCCAAGCACTTTGAGACACCTAAGTTTGATAAATATCAGGGGAAAGGAGATCCAGTCAATCATGTTAAGGAATTCTATATGGCATGCCAAGAAGTGGCTTAAAGTGATAACTATCTCTTGCGTTTATTCCCCAAAAGCTTGGGAGGAACAGCTGTTGAGTGGTTCTATAAAATACCCAGTGGGACCATCACAACCTTTGCTGAACTCTCTGAGAAGTTCATCAACCACTATGCCCACAATGTTGAGAATGAGTTGACCTTGTTAGATCTCTGCAACTCAAAATAGAAAGATGGAGAAAGCCTAGCAGAATACTTGCAACGATGGCAGAACCTTACCACCAGGTTATCATACCAACTGCCAGAAAAGCATTTGACTAAAATCTTCATTGATAACCTGCATCCTAAGCTATCCCACTTCATGCGGATGAATTGTCTCCAAACATATCAAGATATCAAGAGCAAGGGGATAGGTATTGAAAAGGCCCTCCTAGATGAAGGCACAATCTGACACTTCAAAAATGATGCCCAAAAACCCAACAATGATAAATCCCGTTACTGGAATCGTAACAAAAATGTTGTTACTGATGGAGCCACTGATACCAAGCATGTCCAATTTGTTGTAGCTAGTCCTCCATCAACTCCTGCATACCAACAACAACAAGCGCCCATCCATCAGCAACCTCCTCAAGTCCATCAACAACCCATGCAACAATATCCTTCTCAGAATAATCAACAGAATTATCAGCAGCAAGCCCATCAAGCCTATCAAGGTAACCCAAACAATCAAGTCAATACTGTCAATATTGCTCCCAAGAAGAACAAAACCAGAGCTCAAAATTATCCAAAGAAGACCTTCACACCACTGGGTGAACCTCTGGATGTTATCTTTCATCGGATGGCCAAGGCCAACTTAATCACATATCCACCAATTCAGCCAGTTCATGATACCACCCCCAAGCCTGATTGGTACAAAGATCATGAGTACTGTGATTATCATCGTGTCAAAGGACATACTACCCTGAAGTGTATGAGACTCAAAAACTATATCCAAGATCTCATTGATCAAAAAGAGATTCAAGTAGATACACCTGCTCAAGCCTCACCAAATGCTAATTTACAAATTTATCAGAATGTGTTCCCACAACACAATGCTGGGAAGAATCAAGCTAATACCAATCATCCCCATAATCATGGTAAAGGCAAGCAAGAAGATCACACTACTACCTACATCAACTATGATAAATTTGTTGGATGTATAACCCAAGTTGAGCCCACAGTCAATACCATCCATGTCAGAGGAGCAGACAGTCAATGTGTTGTTACCACCCGAAGGGGTCGAATAACTGTTGCTGGTGCCCATCCAAGGCCAGTACAAAATGCACATAATGCAAAGTACAACCTAATAGAACATCTTGGGAACACACCAGCCCAAATATCCATCTTGGACCTTCTCCGCACTTCACCTCTCCATCAGGAGATCCTCGACCGAGCTCTCAAAGAAGGACATGTCCCCACAGACATTAACACCACCCAGTTTGAGACCCTTGTGGGACATCTTTCCGCAACTTGTGCTTTATCCTTCAAACCATCTGACATGCCAGTCGTTGCACCTGACCATACTCTTCCTCTCCGCATTGCCGTCATGGTCAGAGACTTTGCCATCAAACGGGTCTTAATAGATAATGGCTCAGCTCTAAACTTGTGTACTTTAAAATTCATTCAGCAGATTGGGTTCACCCAGGCTGATATAGCACATGAAGTGATCACTATCAAAGCCTATGATAACTTGGAGTGTACCTCAGAAGGTACCATTACTTTGCCCATTCAGCTAGGCCCAGCAACACAAGATACTATTTGCCATGTTGTTGATCTTGACCTACCATTTAATATCCTCCTAGGCCGACCGTGGATTCATTCCATTAAGGCTGTACCATCTACTTACCATCAGTGCATCAAATTTCCGCATCAAGGCACTGAGGTTACCATCCATGCTGACCCCCAACCCTTCGCATACTGTCGTGCGATGGAAGCATCATTCCCTCACTCCACTCATTGTCCTGGAACTGACATTGGTACTTCTATTGCCAGCTCATCCCGATCCCATTGTGATCCAGAAACCATTCTCACCTCCACCCTCTCTTCCGTCAAGATCAATAACCAGGGTTGTGGTGAATATAGCCTACATGATTCATTTTCCATAGGGGCCCTTCCGCTTGATCCACATACTCAAGGGCACCCAGATCACCAAAGCAAGCCTATTAAAGAGCATCATGAAATCAAGAAAATTGGATCTATGACTTTTGAATCCCATGGCAACATAAACAGTCAAGAGATGGATCCTGACATAAATAGGTGGTTCTATAAAGATCCCCCATCCCCTGACACTCAACTTCTTGGCTATTTCAAAGATAAATATCCAAAACAATATAAGTATACCACTGAACAATGGCATTATCAAGGTGGTGGTCTAGGGCCACAAGAAGGCGGCAACCAATATCCCATCACACCATCAAAGAATCCTGAACATCAGGGTCTTGGTTTTAATACCCCTCGCCTGCATATACAAGGGCCCAATACCGCAACTGGGGGCACCAACATGACTAGCGTTCCCCTCTTAAATAGCTAGGATGACCTCATAACGATCAAAGACATCCCTGAAGAGAAAGAAATCAGATCCTACGATGATATCTTTGATGATGACACCCTCCTGGGGACTTCTGTCCTCCGACAACTCACCATAAATCTCATAGAACTTCCCCTCACCCACCCTGAACTCATAGACTGGGACCAACCAAGCATTACACACATCGATGAGTTCCAAAGCATGGAAGCACTCCTAGAATTCATGGGGGCATCAGGCCCACAATTAGTTCAAGATTCAGAATCATCTCACATCTACAAGCTTAACCCAGAGGGATACTTTGGGGAAGAGGCAAGCTTTAGCTGCAAAAGAGAAATAGAAAGAGTAAAACATGAGTCCTTATGTGAAAACCCTTCTAGGGCACATTCTGATTCCAAAAAAGTAAAAATAAAGAGCGTATCTTCTAGTGAAAACTTGGCAATTCAAGCGCTAGAAGATGAAGACTTGCCTCTCCCTCCCATCCAGGATTACAGACCTGAGCAATCACCTATCATCATAGAAGAAACCAAGCTAGTCAACTTAGGTACAGAGGAATGTCCGAGGATCACCTACATTGTAGCCAACATGACAGAAGGTGAAGAAATGGCTTTCACTGCGCTACTTCAAGAAGCTACTACAAACTTTGCATGGTCATATGCACACATGCTTGGGCTTGATCCTAATCTTGTCGTTCATCATCTAGCAGTGGATCCTAATGTCAAGCCAGTAAAGCAGAAGCTACGCAAAATGCATCCCAAAGTAGCTCTATTGGTAAAATCAGAACTAGAAAAGCTCCTAGATGCAAAGATTATCAGAGCTATAGATTACTCAGATTGGATCTCCAACATGGTACCTGTCACAAAGCCTTCAGGAGACATCAGAATATGCACAGATTTTAGGGACTTGAACAAGGCATGTCCTAAAGATGATTTCCCACTACCTAACATAGACATGATCGTAGACCTTACAGCGGGCCATGAAATGTTGTCACTAATGGATGGATTTTCAGGCTACAATCAGATTCGTATAGCAGAAGCAGATCAACATAAAATAGCATTCACCACTCCATGGGGCACCTTCTGCTACAACATGATGCCATTCGGGTTAAAGAATGCAGGAGCCACATATCAGAGAGCGATGACAGCAATCTTCCATGACATGATCCACAAGATCCTAGAGGACTATGTGGATGATATTCTTGCAAAATCAAAGACACGCCATGGACACCTTGACATTCTTGAGAGTGTGTTTGATCGCCTGCAGCACTATGGGTTACGGCTCAATCCAAAGAAATGTGTCTTTAGTGTTACATCTGGAAAGCTCCTAGGTTTCATAGTATCGCGACGAGGCATAGAGATAGACCCCAAGAAGGTCAAAGCAATAACAGAGATGCCTCCACCAAGAACACTCAAACAGCTCATAAGCCTACAAGGAAAGCTTCAATCAATGCGTCGGTTCATTTCTCAGTTAGCAGACAAGTGCCAACCTTTTACGCATCTCCTATGCAAAGACACAAGCTTCAAATGGGATCCCATATGTCAAAGAAGCTTTGATAAGCTCAAGGAGTATCTTGCCAATTCTCCAATCCTAGTACCACCAATTCTAGGATGCCCTCTCATACTCTACATCTCAGCAACCACTACAGCACTGGGGGCACTCTTAGCTCAGCATGATGATGACAACAAGGAGAGAGCCATCTATTACATCAGTCGAACTCTTGTTAGATATGAGCTTAATTATTCACCTATGGAAAAAGCATGCCTTGCAGTGGTCTTTGCCACTCAAAAGCTTAGACACTACATGCTCAGTCACACAATCAAGCTCATTTCAAAAGTGGATCCCCTCAAATATCTACTATCAAAGACAACTCTCACAGGCCGTATGGAAAAATGGGTCATGATACTCAGCGAGTTCGACATCCAGTATATTGATCGCAAAGCAATCAAAGGGCAAGTCATTGCCGATCAGCTAGCAGAAGCACCACTGGTGGATGCCTATCCACTAATCATGGAATTCCCTGATGAACACTTATGTGTGATCAAAGAACAACCCATGTGGAAACTATACTTTGATGGCTCCTACACATCACATGGATCAGGGGCAGGAATCCTATTCGTCACACCTCAAGGTGACTACATCCCAAAATCATTCAAATTGGGATTCCCATGTACCAACAACATTGCAGAATATGAGGCACTCATCTCAGGTCTCAGAACAGCCATTCAGTGGAATATCATAGACTTACAAGTGTTTGGAGATTCACAGCTGATTATCAAACAAGTCCTAGATGAATATCAGACAAAGGATGACAAGTTGCTACCTTACAAAGAGCTGGTGAACAAACTGAAAGAGCATTTCCTACATCTACAGTTCACACAGATCCCAAGACTTCAGAACAAAGCAGCAGACGCAATGGCAACCATTGGATCCTTGTTAGAAATCCCACGCGACGCATCACAGTATGAATTCCTAGTCGAGTAGCTACATATGCTAGCTTATGAGAACGTTGATGCAGAAATGGTGTGTGTCTTGGTTGGTCCTCAGTCCCCATGGTACCACGACATCCACGCATATCTAAAGAATGGTATCATATCTCCCCATCTCACCAATAACCAATGCCAAAACCTTATTCGTAGAGCTTCCCGCTACACTCTTGTAGCCAACACCCTTTATCGTCGTGGGTATCACAATATCCTCTCTAGGTGTTTAGATTCAAACGAGGCTGTCCTGGCTTTACAAGAGGTTCACGCTGGAATTTGCGGTGCCCACATGAGTGGCATGGTTCTAGCTAAGCAGTTGCTTCGAGTTGGGTATTATTGGCCAACCATGGAACATGATGCTTGTGAATTTGTCAGAAAATGTTTACCATGTCAGTAGCATGCAAATCTGATTCATGCACCAGCACAAGACTTGCAGCCCATTGCGCCACCTTGGCCATTTTCATGTTGGGGCTTTGACCTTGTCGGCTTAATCACTCCCCTTTCCTCGGATGGACACAAGTACATAATAACTGCCACAGAATACTTCACCAAATGGGTTGAAGTGATTCCGCTCACCCTAACTACTGGCATCCAAATATCCAAGTTCATCCTTTACCACATCATCTGCTGCTTCGGCATACCATCTACCATTTTCACAGACCATGGCACACCTTTTGAAAACCAGCATGTGGATGATCTGTGTGCCAGACTCTACATCCATCACCGTTTCTCTAGTCCATATTTCCCTCAAGGAAACGGCCAAGCTGAGGCAACCAACAAAACTATCTTGAAAATCCTCAAGAAGGTTGTCAATGATTCTGGTCGTGACTGGCACCTCCAAATCAATCCTGCCCTTTGGGCCTACCGCACTTCTTGTCGCACTCCCATAGGCACCACCCCATATTCCCTTGTATATGGTGCTGAAGCCGTTCTGCCGATCGAGGTCGAGCTCCCATCATTGCGAGTCTCCATGAAGAACTACACCACTGATGAAGATTATCGTGTAGCCCGTCTCACACAGCTAGACCTGTTAGATGAAAAGAGACAGCAAGCATATGATCACCTGGTTGCATACCAGAATCAACTCAAAAGGAGTTATAACAAGAAGGTCCATCCTAGACAGTTCCAGGTCGGTGACATGGTTCTCAAAGAAAATCAGAAGGTCCAAGCAAATCGTGAAAAGAAAGGCAAGTTTGAGCCTACTTGGCTGGGCCCCTATGTGGTCACCTCATGCTTCGGCTCCGGAGCTTATCAGCTATCTACACCAGAAGGAGAGCCTTTGAATGATCCAATCAACATCATACATCTGAAGAGGTTCTATGCCTGAACCAGATCCTACATATTCAGAAAATCCATAAAAATTGGAAAAAAGCAGCAAAAAAATCAAAAAATCAAAAAAAGAAAAAAAGAAAAAAAGAAAAAAAAAAGAGACAAAAAAATAATCGTCCAATGGTAAAAACTTGGCAATTCAAGCGCCTTGGACAAGTATGTTGGTGAAAACCTGGCAAACAGGCACCATACATGATGGACCGAGCCATTATCTATCAAACTCCCATCCCCCATCCCACCATCTCAGTCCTTTTTTCCATCCCCATCCCCCTCCACCATCCCCCCGCCATAAAACTTCTGCAACACCACCATTCCTCTTGCACATATCTTGTACCATGTCTTGTATCCACTCTTGTATATCTTGTACACTCCCCTGTGTCGAGCAATCCTTCCTGTATATCCTGTATAGCAAGATCTTCCTATCCCCAATCCTGAGCTTTTGTACATATCCATTGTATATCTTTTCCCATCCGTTGTACATCAGTCCTTGTCAGTCCTGCAGCAGCATTTTGATCAGCACACTTTGTCCTACCCAGCCTTGTACTTCAACAACCTCAATTGTCAGCTTTTCTTGATCACCGTGATTATTCTTTGACTTCATCATTTGCCAGCGAACAACACCACTCATTCTCTCATCAATCAGCGGGTCCTTGAGGATGTATCCTTCCTCCTGTCTGATCTAATCTTCCCCCCATCAAATCAGTCAAATCAAATCTCTCTCCTTGGCAAAGGATGTCTTTTTGGAGTTTTCATTTTGACCTTGGATTTTGTCCTTTGGGTCTTGTTAATCTTTTACAGCTTCTCATTGTTCTCTGCTCAACGTCACCACGATCCTTTATATCATGGTGTGCTGCGAATGAGGATAATCTGGGGCAAGGTCTTTTGATCTTTTGCTTCTGCCTGTGAGTCAGTCGTGTGTTTGTGGTTTCTTCAGCATCATTTCCACCATGCCTCCTTCGGGTTTCATGTACGATGCTGGGGCAACCCTGCGTGTCTTTTTAGCGTCAGTCCTATGCAACACTGGTGACAAGGCCTCGTGATCCCAGTATCCTTGGCAGGTCTCTAGCATTGCTATATTAAACTAGGTTGTGCTCTCTAAAAGATCTAAAGCATGGAGCTTCCCCAAATCCCCTGCATCTTGCATCATATAGATTAATCTTGCATCCTCATATAGCTGCATCCCGCATTTTGCATTCCATCTCATCTTGCATTCACCCATCTTTGCTCTTGGAAGCTTGGTAATTTATCTCCCCTGCTTCCTTAGTCGTTCCTTCTTTGTTTCCTTTTGAGAAAATTCCACAACGTTTACTCCTTGTGTTATTTTCTCGAGGGGGCACAATCCCTTATTCCTCTAAATTCTAGCCTTGGGCATCTTATTTTCTTGTCTTTGAAGCCATGCCACTTGCGGCATCGCATCAAAGAGGGGCAAAATGTAGACACCTAAAAATTCTTTAGAAAATAAAGTATTTTTATTTTCTGAAAAATCCCTGATGACATCATCATTTATTAATTATTTATTTATTTAATTAATTAATTTATTTTTATGTCATTAAATCCGTTTTTCTTAATTAAAAATATTTAATTAAGAAATCCCTCCCAAAAATATTTAAATCTTATTTAAACATTAATCCCCTATTTATTAATTATTTTAATTAATAAATTGACCAAAAATCCCCCAAAAAATAATTAATTTATTTTTTGACCAAAAGTTGGCCTTTTTTCCTAAAACCACTAACCTCTTCCAAAATCTTCTAAAACCCTCTTTAATTACGATTAAAGGCTAATCCCACCATTTTCTAACCCTAACCCCAACTCAAAATATTTAATTAAGATTAAATATTTAATCCTTATGTTTATTAAATTTATTTTAATAAATTTTCTCAAACCTAAACCCATGGAAATAAATAAATCTTTATCTATTTCCTAAAAATCTTTATTTATCCTAAGGAAGTGCTAGACTCTTCTAGAAAGTCCTAATCCTAATCCTAATCCTAATCACCTCCCTAACCTTGTCACATTCCCTAACCAAGATTAGCCAACTCCTAAACTTTAACCAAAGTCAACAAACTTCTAGAGGCTTCTCTTACATGCATTTATGATGCATTTAAAGCCTCCTTATCCCTCTTACATGCATTTATGATGCATTTAAGAAGCCCCTCACCCCTTTCTTACACCCTTTGACCTTAGGCACATTTCCCAAATTGTGCACATTCCTCCCATCTTTCAACCCAATGCCCTTGTGACACTTGTCACAAGGAGGTGGCCTTGAACTAGCACAATCCATGTGCTCCCCTTTGAATGAATCTTGGCCTCTCTTAAGGATTTTGATCCTAGCCACTCATTCATCCTCCCAAAAGTCTATAAATAGTCCTCATTTCCAAGAGCAAAATATACATTCACCTTTCATTTTATGCATTGTTATCATGTCCATTTAGCTCTAGACTTAGCATAAGCAATACTAATTGTTAGTTTCTTTTTATCATCTTCAAGCTTTCTTAAAGAACATCATAGCTTAGCAATAATGGATTAATATAGTTTCTTTCATTGTTTAGCATAGCATATAGCATCATATCACCCCTATATTTGGTCTAAAATCAATCTTAGTATGCATTAGAATATGCTCCAAGTGCTTAGAGAGCACACCCACATCCCCTTAAGCAAGAGCAAATCAAACAGTGCTTGGGTGCACCTGTTTTTAGCTCAATTTGAGGTGGCTTAGCTTAGATGTTCTTATTTTTGAATTGATATGATGCTAGATTAGAACTTAACATTTGACTGATTTGAGCCTTTCAAAACAGATAACAGGTACCCTCGAAAGCCTTGCTCACAATGGTATCATGAGTTGGTTGTGTATGTAGTAAACCATCTTTTCTAAACCTTCAAGCAAATTTTCATTAAAGACGGAGTTAGCAATTTGGATAATGTGATCTTTACTTTTACCTATGAAGACCAATATAGCTATGAATTGTCTGATGACCGCGCCATTGGTCCTAAATGTAAATTCATTATTGAAATGATAATCTCCCAATACTCTCTCAATCGCCCTTCTTGCTGCATTCGACAGAGGATTTAGGTTTTGATTCCATCTTTCCGGAAAGACACACCCTTTAAACACCATTGCTTGACTCCCTTTGGATGCAAAGGTTATCAGTCTCGACTCCATTTCATGGGGAGGCTCAAACTTTTTGGGAGATGAAATGTAAAAGGCCAAGGAGAAATAAATCAAAGGGTAATCATGTATATAGTCACAATATTGGCAGCTGTATATCTGGCCTCCTGTCATAACTATCGCCTTGTGTTGTTACATGATTTTATAGCTTGAGCACATTCTTCTGTTCTAATCATTATGCATTACTCCTAAAGAGACAACGATGTTCTAGATTATCTAGAAAGTTCTCACCTATAAGGAGAGTAAAAATGTCATGAATGCTTGAGCAAATTATTTATTAATTGTTTAAATTATTAATTATAGATTATACTAAAATAGGCACATGACTCTTAGTAAAGAAGGTTTAAGGCAACATCTAAAACATATAATCAAAGTTTAGGGGCAATCATTAAATCTACATTCTACCACCCAATACTTTGTGGGGATTGGATTGTGCTTAAATGCTAATAACATAGATTATTATAAAGATTTGACAGTTTATCTATCTATGCAAGGAGGTTGAACTCTCTTATTTGAAAAGAGATCCCGTTGAGGTCTATAACTATTGCCAAGGGCTGAAGTTAATAAAAACATAGTATCTAATGAGAAATCTAGATGCCAAATGCATAAATTATTAGCTACTGTGATAGGAAGAAGACCGAAAGAATTTTAGTCTACTGAAGGAAAATGGACTGTCGCATTCTATACTTACCTTCCTCTGAAGAAGACCATTTAAGATTGCTAAAGATTAAAATCGACCAAGCTACTCCAGTGGGGTGTGATGAAACTTAGAAGTAAAGTGACCCATACAAGCGTCAGTCCTAGAATCATAGGGCTCCTAAACAGGTGGGATCTAGAGGTCATTACATAACATAGACTAGTAGTTTAGGGGACAATATGAGGTATTTCAAATACTCATAAATTTTGAATAGTATACAAACATTTAATAGTGCAAAATGCATCAGGTCTCTTACCCAGATACATTTTATTCAAAGAAAATTACATTTAATATTTAGAATCTACTATACCTATAACATTAGAAGATAATATCCCTGTATAAGTCTAGATATCTAAATTAAACGAGGTATATCAGGTCTCAAGTAATCATGAGGGTAAAGATATCCTAAAATCATTTATATTATATTTTATTATTTAATATATATTTTTTCATTTAATATTATATATAATAATAAATATATTATTTTTTTTTTACAAAAAGCAACACCACAAAGTAAGGGGACTGGCCCCCCTGGTCTATCGCACGATAGCCAAGGACTGTCGTCAGCTCTGCTACCTTGACAACAATGTCGGTTGTGGGTGGGGGGTGGTGTCCCCACCCACAATACATTAATAATTTATTATTATTATTTATATATATTTTAAAGACAAAGTATTTTTATTTATTTTTATCTGTATCAATAATTTTATTGATAATAATAATATGAACGATTACAATAAAGTCATTCTTCATAAAAACAAGTTGTTTCACCAACCAACCCAAAAAACTATCCACTTTATCAATTCTACTCTTAATCATCCTACTGCTATTTAATTTTATGGTGAATTAAAAAACCATAGGAATATGCAAATTTACATATAAAGAGCAGATGGTTTTAAACCTAACATTTTAATCTTAAGGATTCAACATCAAAAAATTATGTTATTTCCTTTCCTTTGACATCCACTGACATATCAGTTGAAAATTGCATTTCTTGCATTACTTCTATGTATAATGCTCATAAAAGAGGGGATAAAATCTTTAACAAAAACCTGCATTTTGTCACTGTCCATCCCTTATTGGCTTCGTAGGTTTTTTAACACTTTTCAAAACCAAACAAAGCATTGCTTTTCTTCACAAAAACAAAAAAATTTATGCTTCAATTAAAAACCCAATTTTCATTCCTTTTTGGGTTTCCTTTGTCTTGCTCCACACTTCCTTCTTGGAACCCACATTTCAAAAACACTCAACCATTCTTCTTCCTCCCGCTGCGCTTCAAGTACCCTTTGTTTCAAATTATCCTAGGCTCTTGCTCTTTCTAGAGTATATGCACCTTTATCCACATTCCCCCACCATCTCACAAAGGGCACCATGCCAAAGGCTCGACTGTCCTCTTCATCTTCAAAACATTCCCTATAGTCTAAACCTATTCTCGACGTCGCCCATTCTAAGATTGAATTAAGCTCTAGCAGCATGTATTCTTTGAATAAGCTTCACATCACCCTTTCCATTTCTTATGTTTCCTCTGCAACCTCTAGCGCCCAAGCTATCAACATAGAGATAACATCTAAATTGACCCACCTTTTCAACTTCCTCTCTTGGAATTGGGTTCCCAAAACCTCAATAGTAGCCTCCACCACCCTTTCATTTTTTTATCTTCATCAATCCCATCATTATTTCCTTTTGCACTGGCCCTTTAAATTTTTTTTGTTGTTTCATGGTGTCCACTATGAAAGTTGCTTCCATAGTTATCTTCCTTTCTCTATTGAACGAAGTGCAGAAAAACTTCCGACATGTACTAATTGCCTTCTAAAAAGACTATATAAAAGCTTTTGTTTTTCCTGAAACATCCTTCTGCATGTAATTAATGATCATAACTTGCATCATTCCACATCCTTTGACTTCACACTTTTTGAGATTATGTTAAAGATTAAATCTAGGTAGAACCACAAAAGGACATAACTTACCCCATCATCATCATTGGCTCAATTTCCTTACGCTTTATGTGAAACTCAATAAATAATGATGGAGCTAAAAGTGGATTCATAAATATCTAATGATGACAATCAACTCTTTGATCAGTCGCTTCACATTAGGTGCCATTTATGGCTGAGATTTTAAAAACTCCAATGGTTATAAGGCCACCATTATTAGAAAAAAGTTAAAATTAGAATTAGGACTAAAAAATTTCATATCTGGTTTCATCAACTTTATCAAAAGACAGAGCCCATTTTGACAAAACATATGCTTCACAATTTCTTGTCCTTCTGATATGGCTAACTTTGAATTCCTGCAAATTTCTCAACTCATCCATAATAATATCTAAGACTCCTTGGAGGTGTCAGGCCATAATCTCCCCTTTCTAAATAGCTTGCACTATTATCTAGGACTCACCCTCCAGGTGGATTCTTGGTAATTTTAGAAATTTACTAACCTTTAAAGCTAAAAGAGATGCCTTTGCTTCTGCCAAATTATTTGTTTCTTCATTAAGTTTCTAAGAAGCTATGGCAATAGTTTTTCCTTTCCAATATCTAACAATAACCCCTACTCCAAATGGGCCTAGGTTCCCTTGAGAAACCCCATCAAAGTTAACCTTCCACCAATTCACCTTCGGTTATTTTCACAAAATAGTGTTAAGTTTTCCATTCAAAATCTTTTATATTCTTGGTTAGTTATTGAATCTAATTTTTACCTCTGGCCATTATGTCTAAATCCTTCTATCAATGGAGGTGTAGAGGATAGAGGATTTTAAATTAGTAGTAGCAATACTCAAAAATTCCACAATAGAGTTATTAATTTTGATTTTGATCTTTTCCACGGATTCAAATATATCTTGGAAAATACTCTAGTTCCTTTCTTTCCAAATTTCCCAAATTATAATTGAGGGACTAATATACCAAACAATAGAAGTGTCTTACTCCAAACACTCGGCCAACCAACAAAAATTTCCTTTAAAGAGTTTTGCAGGGGGCCATACCAACCTAGTTTACTCCTCATCATCTCCCAACACTCAGAGGAAAATTTACATTGCAAAAGAATATGATCTACATCTTCTAAGACATTATTACATAAGATGCATTTTGTCGAACCTACAAAACTATATTTATTTCTTCTCTCTTCTATCATAATTTTACCTTGAACAACTAACCATGCAAAGGACCCTGCTTTAGGATGGAAATCTTTACTCCAACATAATTGTGTTGACCAATCAACCAAGTTACAATCAGTAGTTAGTATATTATAACCCAACTTTACTGAATCTTGACCACTTTTTGTTGCACACAAAATTAATTTATCATCCTTTTCTAAGCAGATACAAACTCTATTCTGAAACACATTATCCATCAAGGATCATTGTTGATATGAGAGGTTAATATTGTCTAAACTTCTCCAAGCTAACTGTTGTCCAAAATAGTATTTTTGACATCTAGGTAGTCCCTTAGTTTAAAACCCCACCTTCTAAAAAAAAATAAAAATATCTTGGAGCTTAGGATCATTTTTAAGAGCACGGAATCCATTCCAAGAATCATCCCAGAAGGATCCCTAATTGTCATTTCCAACCCACCAAATCAAATGGTCAGTGATAACATTCCTACGTTCTAAAATGAAATTCCAAATTATTGATCCTCTTGGGTGATCTCTTATAGTGAGAATCCTATTTATATAATTTTTGTCCAAGTATTTTTCCCTTAGAATCATGGCCCATAGCATATCTAAGTTTGAATAAATTCCCTACACCAATTTAGCCCCCAAAAGCAAGGTTCATTGCATGCCAATTCTGTAAGCCAGCCCCACCATATTTCTTGGGTTTATAGATCTTTTCCCATGATAAGAGAGAAAGTTTATCCTCCACACCAATGACATTCCAAAATAATTTCCTCATTCTTTACTCTAAGTATCTCAGCACCTTTATAGGAACCTTCATATAGCTCATCGAGTAGATAGGGATGGCAAAAATAACTGACTGTACTAAAAAAATCCTTCATGCAGAGGTTAACCACCTAATTTTCTAGCCCTCTATTCTTTTGACAACACTATCAATTAGACCCTTCCAAAGGTTCAATCTTCTTGCTCTAGCAAATAAGGGAATGTCCAGATATTTACCTAGAAGTTTACCAATCCTCATTCCCAAAACTCGCCTATGTGTCTTTGGGAGGGAAGGTCTATATTAAATAAAAATACCTCATATTTATGCCAATTGACATATTATCCAGAGGCAGCACTATATTGATCAATGGTTGATTTTATCACACGAGCTTCCCTTAAATCAACTATGCCCATAAGGTATGTATAATCAACAAATTGGAGGTGAGAAATCGATTCAATTCCTTCTGCCACTTTGATGCCTTTCCATTGAACATTGCTTCACTTCTTAAATTAACCATCCTAATACTTCTACCAAGATTATGAACAGGAAAGGGGAGATCAGATCACCTTGTTCTGACACCTTTGGAGGTTTCAAAGAAACCTTGTGGACTTCCATTTACTAAGATAAAAAATTTAGGGGTATTTATGCAACTGCTAATCCATTTCACCCACTCATCTGAAAAACCAAATTGCTTCAAGACTTTAAGTAAAAAAATTCTATTTACATTATTATATGCCTTCTTTATATCAAGTTTAATCATCATCTAATTAGTTTTAGTTGCTTTGATTGAGTGGATAGCCTCATGAGCTATGATAATCCCTTCAAATATAGATCTATTAGGAGCAAAACCACTTTGTTCTTGGGAAATAATATATTGTAAGATCTTCTTAAGTCTATTTTTAATCACCTTTTTTATAACCCTATAGACTATTGTGTAAAGGGATATAGGCCTAAAATCCTCAAATGAGCAACACTCCACTTTTTTGGGTATTAGGGTTATGAAGGTGTTGTTTATATCTTTTAAGATGAAACCCCCTTCTCTAGATTCTTAAACAACTTCACAAAGCTCTAAACCCATAATGTCCCAAGCCTATTGAAATAAAATAGCTAGGGAACCATCCAGACCTGGGGCTTTGTCAATTCCCAAACTAAAAAGAGCACTCTTAACCTCTGCCAGAGATACCTTCTTCATCATAAAATAATTTTGTTCCTGAGAAATATAGTTAGGGATAACCTCTAAAACACTGTAATCTATCCTCAAAGTTGTTGGATCCAGAGCAAAAATATTTGAGAAATAATTTATTGCTTCTTTATTTATATCTTCTTCCTCTTGGGGAATATTTCCATACCCATCTTTTATTGAAAAAAATATGTTTCTAGCTGTGTACTAGAAATTGTACCTTCATAGAATTAGTATTGAACAATAAATAAAATAGAAACTAAATAACCACAATTAGAAACTCTATTTAGCAAATAAAGAAAAATTAAGCATTATGTGGCTCTCTAACTAAGAGTGTTAATGGTGAATCTCTCAACAAGCCTCCATTAATGACAACCCTAGAATGAGAAATGAGTGATAAGCTAAGCTAATTAATTCAATTCCAAATAGAAATGCTCAACTAACTTCTAAATTGCCTTTCTAGTTATAATTCTCAAGAGGTTAGATGTAATTCTCATATTTGTAGATTGTTTTATGAGTGATTTATGCCTTGCTTATATAGGATTTGGCAAGGGTAGGGGGTGTGGTAGAGTTGATCATGATTAGACTTGAGTTGAGTCTTTGGTTCCACCTTTTGAAGACAATTTAAATATTGTGTCCTCAAAGCTTGGGACAAGAAGACAAGATGAGTGGACAAGATGCTCTTTCAATTTGAGTGATTGAGATTGAATTTGGCTTGATCCATGTGAGTTCTTTTCTTAAATCCTATTGGTTGAGGCTTTTTCCTCCCATGTGGTGTTGAGAGAAATTAGGATTTAATCAATTGATTTTAATTCATTTATTTAGCCAAGTGCACCCCTTGAATGGGTTGAGTTTATTTAATTCCAAACTATACAATTAATTGAATTAATTGCACATTGATTTGATTTCACTTGATTAAAATGCTCTTGATTTTGATGTAAATTGAATTAAAGCTTGATTTTAATTTTGATTGGCTAAATACTTGTTTGGATTCAATTGCTTTGATTTTGCTCTTATTTTCCTTGATTAATCACTTGAATGATCCTATCCACTTTTTGGTGATTAACAAATGCCCCTCTTTGAGTTGACATGCAAAGTGTGTCGATTCAAAGAATGTTTTGATCCAACCTGATAAAAGGTCCTGATTCCGTCGATGGTCGATCTTGATGTTTGATATGAAATGCCTATTTTGATTATAGGATTGATGCAGTTCTGATTTGATTTTGGTGTTCCCGATGGTCGATCTAATGTTAGATTGTTTGATGTGATATTTGATTTGATGTGGTTCGATGTTTAATGCCCCTTTTGATTGATTAGCAAAAAATTTCCTGATAAAATATTACGCTCTGATTTGATGGTCATTCCCTTGATTTGATGATGTTGTTGTTGATGCTGATTAGTCGATGGTATGCCCCCTCAAAAATGAAATGAAATTTGATAGATGGTTGAAAATTTTGACGATTTAGGTCAATTTGCGTTGATTGGGTCAATTTATAATAAATTTCAATTTCATTTTCGATAATGTTTTCGCATCTGTTTGATGATAAATGCCCCTGATTTGGCAGAATTGGTGAAAATTTTGGATCCCTGGGCCCCCTCTGATCAAAGATTCCCTTTTTAGGTCAAAAGGTTTATATAAAGGGGTAAAAAGTCTTTTTTACTATTCATTTTCACTTTTACTCTTGACTTTTGAGCTCTGACTTTCTTTGACTCCCTGACAACATCGATCCTGATACATGAGCATAGATTCAAGCGTGGGCAACAGTATCAATGACCACTTACCTACGGACCTTCGGTGAGTGCCTGAACCTCTTGGTTCTTTCCAGTTATTCGTTTAAATTCAAAACAATTGAATTTTTCTTAGGAAAACCCTCTATTTTTGCTTTTTATTTTTCAAATAGCACTTTTACACCTTTAAATAGCACTTTTACACATGAAATAGAACTTCCATGATTTTAACTAGCGCTTCTACAAATCAGAATAGCGCGTTTACACAACTGCTCTAGGGCTGATTTTCGCTTTGTCAAATAGCACGTATAATCTTGATTTCACTTTTGCCATTTAAATTAGCGCTTATGAATTTTAAAATAGCGCTTTCAAATAGTTTTAGCGCTTTTGCCTAAAGTTGTGCTTTTAAATCTTTAAGTAGCGCGTTTAAACGTTTAAACAATGCTTTTGCGTTCTAGTGCTTTTAAAGCCTAAAATAACACTTTTACCCTGCTAGAAAATATTTTAAATTGTCATAGTCCACTTTGCAAATTATTCAACGTCGTCAATCAGATGAATGGTTAAGGTAACAAACTTGATGTTATGGCGAGTCGTAAGATGTCAGTATGAGTCAGTCATAGTTTGAATGTTTGATTGTCAATCTAGATTTAGATGATGAGTGATGATGAATTTTTTGTCCTCTCTAAATAGACTTAGGAAAATTGATTGTGGTTTGATATTTGTAAATTTTTTATTGACTTAGGATGATCCTAATGATAATTGATTTTGAAACTGATGTGATTGAACTTTCTTTGTGTAGGTTGTGCTCAAGTCATTAGGTGTTCGTGGTTTGTATCCCTTACCTATGAGTATGATCCAGGACTTGAGTGTGGCTGATTGTAGACATATCAGTCTGTGTGGTTTATCTTTCCTTTTGGCTCTACCTTGATTATGAGTGAATCAGGGTTTGATCATTGCTATGGCTGAGTGATGGCACTCAGACCATAACACCTTCCATTTGCTTATGGGTGAGATGACGATCACCCCGTAGGATGTGTATCGTATCCTTTGCTTACCAACTAGAGGAGAGTTTGTTTATTACGATTCTATATATGATGGGTCAACATGTCAGCAGGTCTTTCTGGATTTGACCATTGGAGACGATCATATCCAGTGGACCTAGTTTCTTTCTTTTACAGTGCTACCAGCAGTCTTAGGTACTCTGATTGGTGGGTTCCTTCTTCCGGACAGACATGGTCATGGATTTGCAGTTGGATGGGGTCCTATCCTTGAGGACTTGATGGCACATCCTCGACAATTTGATTGGGGATCCTATGTATTAGTTGAGTTGTATCATGAGCTACATACAGTTGTTTACAGATGATCTTCCACGCTCACTACATGAGTGATATTACTATAACTTTGGACTTGGGAGCATATTCCAGTGACACGTCCCATCACAGTATGACAATGAGATTTGGGTTGGCCATTCACCTAAATGTATGAGGGTATGGTGATTCAGACCCATATGGGTAAGTTGGATTATTGGCATCGTGTCATTGATGACATGGATGTTGTGGTCTGGAGGCAATATGTGGGATGTGAGGCTTGGCCTGAGGATGACACCGAGTTGCCTTTCATGTTCTATCCTCGATGGATGATTGGACATTCCACTTATATCATAGAGAGATTTTGCTTCAGGAGATTTATGTATCAGTATGGGCACACACAAGGTATGCCCCATGGAGTGGCTATGTATGCTCAAGTTCAGGCAAAGAGATCTTTGTGGGGTCCCTGTGTGATAATGGGATAGTTGTTCAAGAGATTCGAGATCTTGGATATTTACCTTGGTCGATGAGAGAGCATATTATGGATGTTGGGATCACAGATGAGTATGTTGATTGGCTACATCGAAACCCATTTCTAAGGTTTACAAATCCCGCTGAGAGAGTCCCAGGTATTGATGAGGTATCAGATGGTGATGGTGGTGATGCGGGAGATGGGGGAGATGATGCAAATGATGGAGATGGTGGGAGAGGTGGGGGTAGGATTAGAGCATGACGTGGATGACGGGGTTGTCAGGCAGTCAGAGTAGGCAAATTTCTTATTCTAGTGATTGTTGTTGCTCCTATCCCTCCTAGGGTTGATCAAGTTAGAGGTGGTGCAGATAGAGCAGTCCATCAGGTTGTTAGGGATCTAATTGTGAGATAGGGTTGACATAGGGCTAGGCAACAATGAGAGATTGATGCAGAGGTTGCATAGGTTTTTCTTGATCAGGCAAAGGGTCCTCTTGCTTAGCCGATTATACCACCAATTGTTCCATAGGCTTCCTCTTCTTAGGCACCTACTTCTACTTTGATGCCCTCATCTTCTTCACGTCCATCTTCTTCCTCATTTGTTCCATCCTTATCAGATCTATCTTCTTCTATGACTTCTTCTTCGATACCTCCACCATAGTCTTCTACAGCACAAGCTCCTGCACTAGCTTTAGCATCAAATGTTACATCTCTTCAGTCTCAGATGTCAGCGATGTAGCAGAAGGTTACTCAGCTGAGTTTGATGATGCAGACCTTTCTGGCCATGATGAGTCAGTAGGGATTACAGGTGATCTCGAGTCATCCTCCAGATAGTGCTCTTGGTCCTAATGGTGGAGATGGTGCTGGTGGTTCAACCAGTTTATATATGATATGAGATATTTTATGATTATTTGATGATATATATGATCTCATTTCTTTATTGATATCAAGACATTGGACTCTATTATATCATTTTTTATTTGTTGAGGTTGTTCATGTTGATACTTTGATACTTTGATTTACTTTGATAGACTTTGATTATCTGGATATTTGCATTTATGATGTTTTGATGGACTCTGATATCCTGTTGATTTTATGATGATGTTATAGACTCTGATACTCAGTTTGATAGCTTTACTATATATGATGTCATGATGTGTTGGATCTCATTTTCAGGTGTTTTGCATGATATGCAGATCTAGATGGTTCTATCTCCTATATGCTTTGTTTTATGATTTTCAAATGTAATTTTTGAAATGTATGCATATATTTTAATGATGCTTAAATGATTGTCTTATGTATGACATAGAATAAATGGATGAATACGATTATGTGGATTCTAATGATTATTGCTTTGCTTTTATGGATGCAATGATATATAGATGGATTAGATGGTTGTAATGGATAATGTATATGAATGCAATGTGATATGGATACTTAATGATTAATGATCCTAGATGTTTATATGTGATATAGATGTATGATATTGAAATGTAATGATGTAATGGATATAATGATGTAATGATCATGATTATAATGAATGCAATGGTAAATGAACTTAATGGATGTTAAATGAATGATGCATACTAAATGAAATGAATCTTGAATGATGCAATCTAATGTAGTTAATGAATTTAAGGTGATGTATGCAACCTAATGTAATTGAATTAAATGATTCTAAAGATAAATATTAATGCAACTTAATGCAATGAACCTAATGTAAATGATGGGACATGACTTATGTAATTTAATGCAATGATTTTAAAATGATGAAATGTAATGAACTTAATGGTTTAAATGATGAAAATGCTTAAATGAATGTAAGATAAAGTGAATTTAGTGAAGATTATTTCAATGATTTAATGCAATGTAATGCAATTGTGATAAATGAACCTAACAAATGCAAGTGAACTAATGAAATGCACTTTTGTTTTTTGATTTTTGATTTCCAACACACTCAATCACATATAGTTTTTGATGATCCTTTGATTTTTGATTTGACCACTCCCCCTTTTGTTTTGTCAAATTTTCCTCTTGAAATTATAAACTAAGAAAGGAAAAATACATTAAATTCATTTAATCTAAGATGTATGCAACTAACTATCATTATTAAAAAATTTGGAGCTTATAATCATCATTGAGAAATTTTTGGAGTCCCCATTTTAGTACAACCATCACTAGTTCAACCATGATGATATGAATACTTTTTGAATCTCTTTTGTTTCTTTCCCATCCTTTCTAGTATGACTATCACTGATTGAACCCAATCATGAGAGTGTGAATACCGATTTTGTCAGATTCTATGTTTCAAGTGGATTTTGGTATTATGATATTGAAGATCAAAATATCCAAGGTATCCTTTTGCGTAAACAAACAGAGATCTTAGTTTTATCCTATGTACAAGTCCTCAATGATTCTTTGATGGTCACGTCCTTAGACAAATAATACATGATTTAGAACTTTGATCTTAAGACAATCATTCATAAATCAACGAAATATCACGCTTTCATCATAGCTTGTCTAGTTTAAAAACTTTCATCGATTCGCTAGAAAGACATGATTTCATCAATCAAGTCAACACTTAGAAAAAAAATTTGCAATGTTTTTCAAATCCATATTTCAAGTGTAGTTCCATCCATTTCATTCTTTTAATCCTGATAAAGATAGGGTCATTGAAAATCTTGGATCAAATTTTTCTTTTGGTTCAAATTGGATTATGATTTAGGATTTGATTAAGTGCTTCACTTGCATTTTTGATGAATTGATTCAATGATTGATTGAAATTTGCTTTTGATGAATCCTTCCTCTTTTTGAGTAGATTTCCCCCAGTTTGATATTATTTCAAAGTTGGACTTAGGACAATTTGCAGATTAGGTGACCAAAATCTCTAGGTACTTGCAAATGCAACTGTGGGGTTTTATTATGCAATATATACAAATGTTGGCGAATGCAATATTTACAAGGTGACCTTCTAAGTATGCGATAGACTTGGACTTTCAATGGCACCTGTTTACTAAGTTTTCACTGATTGAATGGATCTTGCTTCTTTTTTCTATTTTTAAAGCTTTTTCCTTTTTTTGCTACCAAGGTGCCTATTTGCTAGGTTTTCACCAAGATACCTTTTTCTCTTCTTTTTTTGTATTTTTTTTTTTCAATTTTTTTCATATCATCAAGGTGCCTATTTGCTAGGTTTTCACCAAGACAACGTCTTTTTGAGGATCATATATGAATGTTTTTGGCTTTCTTCATGCTCAATTTTCCACTATTTTTTATCTTTTCTTCTTTTCCAATTTGTTTGCTCTTTTCTATTTTTCAATGTTTTTGGTATTTTCAAGATCTCTTTTGATTATATACAATAAATAGGATGCTTTCCATCTAATTTTCTAATACTATTTATACTCTTTCATCTACTTCATGTATAGAACTTCTTTAGATGAATGCTATTGATAGGTTCTTGCAGCTCTTCTCCATCACAATCAGCTAACTTATAAGTGCCGGTCCCAAAAGACAAAATGATCACAAAAGGTCCTAACTAGTTTGCTTCCCATTTTCCATTCTTTTCCCTTTTCGCTTGGTTCTTGGGATTCTCTCACAAAACTAGGTCAAGTATTTGAAATGTTCTTGACTTGATGTGCTTGTTATAAGTCCTTGACATTCTATTTTGATATACTTTTAAGTAATCAAATGCTTGTTGTTGTTTCTCATCTAGCAGTTCTAGTTCATGCAACCTAGCAACTATATAATCCTCTTCACTTGTTAAACCATGTAAAGATACCCTTAAGGATGGAAGTTCTACCTCCAAAGGTAAAACTGCTTCTGTTCCAAATACTAAGGAAAAAGGTGTAGCTCCCGTTGGTGTTCTGATGCTTGTTCTGTAAGCCCATAAGGTCGGGTTTATTTTTATGTGCCAATCTCTACTTGAATTGTCCATCATTCTCTTCAATATCTTCAAGATGTTTTTATTCATTTCTTCGGCTTGTCCATTACCTTGAGGGTAATATACTGATGAAGAATGATGGATCATATGAAACTTTGTGCATAATTCCTTTAGGTCTTTATTTTTGAAGTGCTTTGCATTATCCCTTATGATGGCATGAGGAACACCATATCTACATATTATGTGGTTTAGGATAAAAAAAGATATCTACTTTCCTGTTACAGTTGATAAGGGTACAACTTCTACCCATTTGGTAAAGTACTATGTTGCTGTGATAATGAATTTATGACCATTAATTGAGGATGGTGGATAAATCATTCCTATTAAATCTAGACCCCATTGATAAAATGACCAAGGTGTTGTCATCAAATGAAGCTCTTGTGTGGGCACATGTATCAAGTTTCCATGAAATTGACACTTTCTATAAGTTTTGGCAAAGTGACACGCATCTTTCTCCAATGTAGGCCAAAAACATCATATCCTAAGAAGTTTCTTAGCTAGGGTTAATCTATTCGAATGTGACCCAAAGATTCCCTTATGGATTTCTCACAAGGCTACATCTGATTCCTCTTTCTCTAAAAATCTAAGGAGCATTCCATCTAGACTCTTATGATACAATGTTTCAGATATTAAGGTATATCGAGAGGCTTGGTGAATGAAGCTTTTCTTTTGGTTCCTCGTTTGGTCCATGGGTAGAATTTGATCTTTTAGGTACGTGTAAATAGGTCCATACCAAGGTGATTTGTGTGTAGTTAACAAACAAATGGTATGAGGATGGGTAGGGTCAAATGCGAGTTGTTCCACTTCTTCTACTAGGAATTTATATCTGGCGCTTTGATCTGGTATTTGTAGAAGTGATGCCAAAGTTGCCATTGCATCTGCTGCTTTGTTCTTTTCTCTTGGCACTTATTCAAATGTAATAAGAGTGAAGTACTTCTTAAGGTTTTCCACCATGTTTTTATAAGGTACCATCTTGTCATCTTTCATCTGATATTCATCATTAATTTGATTAATGACTAATTACGAGTCTCCATAAACCTTTAGTTATGTCACCTTCCACTCTAATGCCAACTTGATTCCGATGACCAAGGCCTCATATTCTTCTATGTTATTGGTGCATGGAAATAACAATTTATATGACTTTGGAATTGTAGATCCTTGAGGAGTGATTAAGAGTATGCCTTCTCCTGATCCATGTTGGGTGTATGAACCATCAAAATATAGTTGCCATGTCTTTGCCTCAACATTCACAATCTCAGAATTTGGGAATTCTACTTGAATTGGTTGATCATCTTGTAGTGGTGATTCTGCTAATTGGTTAGCAATGACTTTCCCTTTGATAGATTTTCGGTCTACATACTCAATGTCAAATTCACTCAACACCATGACCCATTTGGCTAGCCTTCCATTTAATGTTGTTTTACTAAGTAGATACTTCAAAGGATCGATCTTTGCAATGAGTCTTATCTTATGAGCTAACATATAGTGGCATAGTTTTTGGGAAGCAAAAACCATAGCCAAACATGTCCTTTCAATGAAAGTATAGTTTAACTCGTATTTGACCAAAGTTCTACTTATGTAATATATAGCTTTTTCTTTGACTAATTCATCTTCTTGTGCCAAAAGTGCCCCCAATGAATGCTCAGTCGCTAAAATATATAGGATCAAGGGTTTGCCTCTGATAGGTGGCATAAAATTTGGAGGGTTCATGAGGTATTTATAAAGCATGTTGAAAGCTTCTTCACACTTCTTATCCCATTTGAAAACTGTATCTTTATGGAGAAGTTGGGTGAAGTTATGACATATTTCTGCTAGTTGGGTTATAAATCTCCTGATGGATTGAATTTTTCCTTGTAGTGACCTCATTTGGCTTATGTTTTGAGGTGCTTCCATCTCCATGATGGCCTTGACTTTAGTGGGATCTACTTCTATTCCTTTCGCTGATACAATGTAGCCTAGCAGTTTTCCTGATTGGACCCCAAATGCACACTTTTTTGGATTGAGCCTTACTTTGAATAGCTCTAATTTGACAAAAAAATTCTCTAGAATTGGTAGATGCTCCTCTCTTGAATGATATTTTTCTAATATGTCATCTACATAATCTTCCATGAACTTATGCATCATACCATGGAATGTTGTTGTCATGGCCCTTTGATATGTTGCCCCAACATTCTTTAGACCAAAGAGCATAACATTCCAGCTGAATGTTCCCCATGCACATGTAAATGATGTTTTATCTTGATCCTTGGGTGCTATCTTGATCTGGTTATAGTCACTAAATCCATCCATAAGTGAAAACATGGAATGTCCCATTGTTAGGTCTACAATGGCGTCTATGCTTGGAAGAGAAAAATAATCTTTAGTAATGCCAAGTTTAGGTCCCTAAAATCCGTGCAGATCCTGATGGAATTATCTATTTTTGAAACTGGCACTATATTTGAAATCTATTGGGCATAATCAATGGCCCTAATAAATCCCACTTTTAGCAATTTCTCCAACTCCACTTTTACTAGCAAGGCTATATGTGGATGCATTTTCCTTAGCTTCTGTTTGACTGATTTGGCTCCTTCCTTGATGTTCAAGTGATGCATAATTAGATTTGGATCCAATCCTGGCATATCATCATATGACCATGCGAAATTGACTTGTTTTTCCTTAAAAATTGTATGAATTCTTTTCTCTCTTCACTAGATAAGGATGCCGCTAGGTGTCTGATCTTTGGCTCAGATTTTGACCCAATGTTTATCTTTTCTATAGGCTCGATCAAAATTGGAGATCTCTCTTCATAATGTTTAGGTAAAGCATCCAAACTTCCTTCCTTAGGTGCCTCAATTGGGTTTTCACCTTCGAAAACATCCTTTATTTCTTTTTCTTTTGGATCTAATGCTGCCACAAAGTGATTTTCAACACTAGATTCTTTTCCTTTTTTCCTTTTTTGTTTTTTTTCATTTTTAGCTGGATTGAAAGTTTGGATACTCCCTTTTATCATTTCCTCCTGATATTCCATAGAAGAAGAAGGTTCAACTACATTGATATATTGGGACACCACATTATCATTCAAAAAGGTTGGGAGGATGGTTGGTTCAATGGAATCCCATTCGATTAATTCCAGGTATATGAGAGTTAAAGGATCAATGCTTTGGCTTGGTTCAATGGGATTTAGGGATAAGACCTCATTTGATGGTTCGTACATTGTATCATTCAAATCTACGACATGTGCCTCTTCTAAATGTTCCAAAGAAGTAGGATCAAAGTCTTCCTCACTAGACTCCTCTAAGGTTTTCGTTGGATAAAAGTCTCATGGATTAAACCTAATGTTTGATTCCTCCATAGTAGGTCTCCATGAAGGTATGTAGGGTTCACCTACCCATTGATTTATTGTAATTTCTTGAATTTGAATATGTTCTAAGACCACTTGATTTGAACTAGAGGCTTGATTCTGATTTGGTTATGCTATTTGCTCATTTTCTTTGTTAGAAGTATAGGTATGAATAACATCTATCTCCTTATCATGGCATGAATCAATTGACAATGAGTCCCATTCCCATTGATTATAATATTCCTTACTATGGGATTCTAATTGCAATATCTGATCATAGACTTTAGGATAGTTCTTTTGTGTGTACCCTTGTTCTAAGTACCCTAATCCTATATTTTCCTTCCTATCTCACCATGTCATTTCAATTGGTTCTATAAGTCCTTCATTCCTTGTTCCCAAAGGTCCTTGGCCTTTGTATCCTATCTTTTGCATTATTTGGAATCCTTTCCCATATTGATTTGTGGGAATGCTGATATTTTGGATACGTTTTTCTTGGGCACTTGACTCCTCATTTTTATAAAGCCAATTAAGAATTTCATTATCATCTTTATCCATGTATGAAGAAGTACTTTCTCTCACAAAATGATCATTATATCTATGGGGTAGATTGGATTAATTTCCATATGATTTGGAGGATAATGGAAAATCCATCATGGATAAAGAATATTCCCCTACTCCTTTTTGCTTGATTTTACATTGTTTATCAAAATTTCTCATCATTTGGTCCATATTTGGGCAATGCTCATCTTTGGTGTATATTTGGATGGCTTTATCTTTGTCTTCTTTATGCTTCTCATGTGTATTCTCCTCACTAACCTTTTCCTTGTCCTTTGTCGATGTAACTAGGTTAGTGGGCCTTTGGATGTCTTCAACAACAATTTCACTTTCCACCTTTTCCTTTCCTTTTAATAATGGAATGTCCTTGGAACTTTTCCCTTGCTCTATTTATTTAGGTATAAACCCTTCTGTATTATGTGGGACTAAAGAGTCATTGATATGCTTCATGTTGTTACAATATTGGAATGGGTTTGAGTCCCCACTTACCATAATCTCTTGACCTAGATAAGGAAATTTTAAACATTGGTGGTAAGTAGAAGGCACAACTTGTATTTCATGAATCCACAACCTCCCTAACAAGATATTTTAGATCAAATTTAGGTCTAAAACTTGGCATATAGTCTTCTTTTGCATGGGACCAACTCTGATGGGAAGTACTAGGACTCCTTTAGATGCTCTTTCTTCATCATCATAGGCTTTGATGGTTATTTTATTCTTAGGGTCAATAACCTCCTCAGAAAATCCTAGGTCTTTTACCAAGTTTAGGGTACAAATATTTAAGTCGGCTCCTCCATCTATAAGAACTCTTTTCACTCTATGTTTGTGAATAAGGACCTCTATATGCAAAGGTAAATTCTGCGGGTGGTTTAGTAACATGTCATCTTGGTCAAAAAATGATAAGAAATGAGGAGCAATGAGATGTCCCACCATATTTTGAAACTTGTTCGCATCTAGGTTTAGAGACACATTGGTTTCTACCAAAGCTTTCTCTAGAATCTCATTGTGAGTAGGTGATAATTTGAGCAATTCTAGGATTGAAATTTGAGTGGGAGTTCTTTATAATTGATCAACCAAGTTATATTACTTTGAAGATGATGATGTGCTTTGGTTGGGTATAGTGATTCTTGGAGAATTTGTAGGTAAAGTGATTTTAGAAGCTTGCCCCCCTAGTGACAATATTGGATGATGCTTCTCTTGGTTTCTCCTTTACCACGATAACATTTATGGTATTGTCCTCTTCACTTAGAGTATTGATTATGTTATCATAGGTATGAGCAAAGTTCACTTTCTCATTACCTCTTTTTTAATTTTGGTTGGCATTAGATGACTCACCCTTTTCATGGTTTAGAAAGGGGTTCTTGAAGGCTGTATGATCCTCATTGTTTTGAGGCCCTTCAATTTTGATAGTTCCATCATCTATTAGGTCTTGCATTAAGTTTTTTAACTTCATGCATTCATTGGTTTTGTGACCCTTATTTCGATGATACTCACAATGATGAGAATCATTCCACCAATTAGGTTTAATTTGAGGTTCATAAGGTCTCAAATTAGGTAATGTGATAATCTTATTAGCAACCAAGGTTCTTAATGCGTTCTCCAAGGGTTAACCTAAAAAGGAGAATTTTCTCTTTTGATATGTGGAGAAAATGTTAATATGATTTAGAACAATAGAGAGGGGGTGAATCAGTTGTTCTTAGGTCTAGATGTATAAAAACAAACTTTAAACTCTTCAAAAAATCAGATCTAATAACCAACAATTACTCGATCATTACTGATTGCATAATAGAAACATATAACAATGCAGTCCACTTATCCAATAGCATCTAACTTGCAAAACACATAAATGTTTAAACCAAAACATTCACACAAGTATCAACACCAGGATTTATAGTGGAAACCCAATTAGGGAAAAACCACTTTGTAACATGTTACTCTTATGTTCACTCTTCTGAAGTGAGCTCGGTGAAAAGCCAACCCTATCAAAGGTTACAAACACACTGTTAGGTATGACTCAGTTAAAGGATTTAAACCACTCTATTAAAAGTGCACCTTGTTATAGGACTTCCATACACTCCCTTAGAATGAAACCTTGTTCAAATGATTTATACTTATGACTGTTAGGTCAACCTCTGTTAAAAGGATTTTGGCTGTTACAATGGTTAGAAAGTAGCAGTAGTAATTATCTGAAAAACATACAACTCACTTTGCCAATATCAGATCCAATTCTGTACACATATGTTGGCTTACTGACTGTGAACCTTTTCCATCTCCATCACTGATCTTCTTGGAACTCTCTTCAAGCAATCACAACACTTCTCCTTTAGCCTTCTCTGCTTAGACAGTCAATAACATCAACAATACTTCTATCATCCACTTCTGTCTTCAACGTCTAGCTTAGGTTTCTTTAATACTTCCTCTATTAGGTCAATACATCTTTTGCTGCTTAATCTCCTTCGTAGATCTTAGGGTTAGGTTAGATTCATTAAATCCATCCTACATTGTGTTCTTCAGCTATCCTTCTAGAAATATCTCGAATCTCTTAAAAGATTTACAATAAAATAATTTATAGTGCATTAAATGCTTTCATACAATCAATAAATAAAGTCAACACATTTTACATAATCCAAGAATTCAACGATGTCGGATGGAAATCTGAATGCTTCCTCAAATGCAAAATACTAACACTCAATAAATACTATGTTTAACTTCTCGGTCTTCAATAGAAAGCTCGGTCACCACATAAACTGTTTCCTCGGCTAATACTGTCTTCCTCGACATTTAACTGGTGTTTGGTCAACACTGAATTTACTCAGCATATACTAGCTCGATCGACACTAACAACACTCACTTACATTAGATTTCTTCACTTTTTCTCAGTTAAGCCTACTAGTTTAGTCTTCATTCTTACTTAGATAAATAATACATTGTCTTATCATTGTGCCACATAATCAAGTACTCATTAAAGTATCAAGATAACTCAACCTTTCCTTAGGTGCTATTGTTACCAACCTTGCCTTACCCCTTAGCAACAATCAAATAGATATAGTACTTTCTTAAATAGCAACAGTCTTACCCATTAAGGTTTGACATCAATGACAATACAACAATTGCTTCAATTGCAGTTTCCAACAATCTCCCTCTTTGGCATTGATGGCAATACCATATGAATATCACATGAATTACCAACCAATCCAAAAACTTATCTGTCCATTAGAAATATTTATAATATCCTTAGCTTCATTCTGATACAGAATCAATTAGCCATGCTTGACTGTCCACTAAATTTCTCCCTCTGTCTTGATCTTCTAATTATGTGTATTCATCTGTGATCATCTCCCTCTTTGACAAAAATGCCAAAGCAGCAACAAAAACATACATCGTGCAGATGTAGATATCATCCTTTCAGTTTAGTAACAATATTTCTCCCTCTGTCATCTTTGCTTATGACCAATTCTTGTTTGTGATGTGCTTTTCACAACTTTAGGCTGCTCCTAAAGTGTGACCTTTCTCTGCATCAATTTGTTAGATGTTCTTTGCAACACATTTGATGTAGTGCTCCTAGCTTGACTAGGAAGCCTTAGTTAGGGGAAGGATCCCTAATTGACTTCTTAGGTATTCATGAGCTTCTTTAGGTAAAGCCTTAGTGAATATGTTTGCTAATTGTTCCTTTGTATTCACATATTCCATGCAGACCTCTTTATCTTGTACCAGTTTTCTCAAGTAATGATATTTGATGGCAATGTGTTTGGTCTTTGTGTGCATTGCTGGATTCTTAGAGATGTTGATAGCACTTGTGTTGTCACATAAAATGACATCTGGTTCAGTGATTTCTTCTTTCATGCCTACCAACAATTGCTTTATCCATATCAAATTTGAACAGTTCACATCTGTAGCCACATACTCAGCTTCAACAGTAGATTGGGAAATGCAATTTTGTTTCTTGCTTGTCCAGGAAACTAATCTTTGTCCAAGAAAGAAAGCTCCACCACTAGTTCTCTTTTTGTCATCTACATTTCTTGCCCAATCAACATCTGTATACACTCTCAGTTCAAACTTGTCATGCTTCTTGTAGTACAATCCATAGTCAACAGTTCCCTTAAAATATCTCATGATTCTTTTAACTGCCATCATGTGAGTTTCCTTAGGATTGGCAAAGAATCTTGCCACAATCCCAACAACTAATGCAATATCTGGTCTGCTATGTACAACATATTGTAGCTTTTTGATCATAGATCTATACAAAGTCTGGTTAACTTCTACATCATCATCATTTTTAGACAACTTCTGTCTAGTAGCCATGAGAGTACTTACTGGCCTTGAATCTTCCATACCAAAGGTTTTCAGCATCTCATGAACATATTTAGACTAGGTGATGAAAATTCCTTTCTCCATCTGATATACTTGTAAACCAACAAAAAATTTGATCTCCCCAAACATACTCATTTCAAATTCAGTTTGCATTTCATTTGAAAATTTCTTACACAAGGCATCTTGTCCACCAAATATAATATCATCTACAAAGATCTTAGCTAACAAGATTCCTTTACCTTCTTCATCTTTCATGTATAGATTTCTTGTGTCATTTGTCCTTGAGAATCCAATCTGTATTAGGTAGTTGTGCAATCTCTCATACCATGCTCTGGGAGCTTGCTTCGGTCCATACAGTGCTTTATTCAATTTGCAAACCATGTGTCTTCTATTTGGATCAACAAATCCTTATGGCTGTTCAATATACACTTCTTCTTCCAATATACCATTTAAAAATGCAGACTTAACATCCATTTGGTATACCTTGAAATATTTATAGGCAGCATATGCAAGCAAAGTTCTTACTCCTTCCAATCTTGCTATAGGGGCAAAAGTCTCCCCATAATCTATTCCTTCTTCTTGTGCGTAGCCTTTGCATACCAGCCTAGCTTTGTTTCTTGTGATATGACCATGCTCATTCAACTTATTACAAAATGCCCACTTTGTCCCAATGAAATTCTTATTTTATGGTCTCAGCACTAGAGTCCAGGTATCATTCTTCTCTATCTGGTCTATCTCTTCATTCATTGCTTTTATCCAGTCTTCATTTTCTAATGCCTCCTTTGTTGTCTTAGGCTCAAATTCACATAGTAAACATGTTGGATCTCTTGCCTTGCTTCTGGTCTGAATTCCAATATCTTTATCTCCAATAATTTGTTCAGGCTTGTGATGTCTCCTTACATATTGTGCTAGAACAGGTTCTTCTCTTCTTTCATTTTGCTCATCAGGCTCACCAACAAGATTGTCAGATTCAGCTTCTGAATGCTCGACAACCTCTTCTTGATAATCGACAACTTCTTCCTATCACTCAACACATTCTTCTTCTCTCTCGGCATTGTTATCCTGATGCTCGACATTGCTTACCTAAGACTCAACATCAGGTAGAGGTTTGTCACTTGCCTCTTCTTCCTCTATGTACACAAAAGATCTGTAATCTTTTGGTTCTTTGTTATTGTCAGCTTCATTTTTCTCTACATACTCATCAACTTTGACATTCACACTTTCCACAATTTTGTTAGTGTTAGAGTTCAAACACTTATAAGCTTTACTTTTTGTGGAATAGCCTAGGAATATACCCTCATCGCTTTTAGCATCAAATTTTCCATTTCTACTATCCTTTAATATGTAGCACTTACTTCCAAAAATTCTAAAGTACTTTACATTCGGTGCATACCCATGCCATAATTCATAAGGTGTCAGATCTGTACCTTTTTTGATCTGTACTCGGTTAAGAGTATAAACAGCTATACTTACAGCTTCTTTCCAATACTTCTGTGCAACATTCTTTTCAATCATTAATGTCCTTGCACAGTCCAAAATAGATATGTTCCTTCTCTCTACTATACCGTTCTGTGGAGGAGTTCTAGGTGCAGACATTTGTCTTTTGATCCCTCTATCATTGCAAAAAAGATTAAATTCATTTGATGTAAATTCTCCACCTCAGTCAGATCTCAAACACTTCAGGTTCTTACCTATCTCTTTTTCAACCTTAGCCACATACCACTTAAAAAATTGAAAAGTATCAGATTTTTCTTTTAAGAACATTACATGCATCATTCTGGTATAATCATCAACAAACAAGATAAAATATCTAGCACCACAATAGCTTTGTACACCCATCGGTCCACAAAGGTCAGTATGAACCAAATCTAAGATATTCTTAGAAGTAAAGGTTTTGCTCTTGAAACTAGACTTTGTCATCTTACCCAACTGACATTCTTTGCACATTACATTCTCAGGTTTCTTCAATCTTGGTAGACCTCTCACTTTCTTTTTCTTGCTAATTTCTACCATATTATCAAAATTAACATGACATAGCCTCTTATGCCATAACCAAATATCATCAAGTTGTGCAATCATACATGTTTCTTCAGATAGGTCTAGATAGAACAAATTACCTCTTATCTGTACTCCACTTCCAATCAGTTCATCAGTGGCATCAAATATTTTGGCCTTTATGTGATGAAATTCCACTTGGTAGCTAGTACTATTAAGCTATGCAACACTCAATAGATTATAGTTAAGACCCTCAACCCAATAAGCATTTTCACAAGTGATCTTATCAGTCAGCTTAATCAATCATTTGCCTCTAACAGGACATGGTGCATCATTACCAAATTTCATGCTCCTACCTTTATAATGATCTAAGGTATCAAACTTACTCTTATCTCCAGTCATATAATGTGAACAACCACTATCAATAATCCATTTATCATTTTTGTTCACATAAGATATCAATGCAGTTTTCTCATCCTCATCAAATTCATCTTTCATTGCAACATAAACAACCTCAATTTCAAAATCATCACTATCAGTGTTAGTCTCTTCTTTGACAATGTAGCAGGATTTCTTACCTTTTCCTTTGTAGTCCTTATATCTTCGGTAACCTCTATCTTCTCTTTTGTCTTTATGCATTATGTCTCTTTCTTCATCCTTATTATCCCTATTAGGACATCTAGCAGCTATATGACCAACTTTATTACATGAAAAATATATAATAGGGAGTTTACCTTTGTACCTTCCTTTTCCCGTTTTCAGTCTTCTAGCCATAAGAGCTTCTAGATCCTCAAGTTCTTCATCAGATGTGTCACTGTCACTTTCACTTTCACTTTCACTTATGCATCTTTCTTTTTCCTTCTTTGACTTACTTAGAACCATTTGTGACTTAAAAGCAGATTCAATTTACCAACAGTGAAGTTATCATAGTTAGAAATTTCAAAAGCAGTGAGCTTACCAACCAAACTTTCTAAAGTAAGAGCATTAGTAGAGTTACATCTAGATTCCTGAATTGTAAAAATTTTGATTGCATAGATAGGACGCAGAGTTCTCAATACTTTTCCTATTACATTTTCATCCTTAATAGTTCTATTTGCTCCTCTAATAGCATTTACAACTTCTTTTATTCTACCACAATATTGTGCAATATTCTCACCTTCTTGCATTCTCATTTCATCAAATTTACCTCTTAGGCTCTCAACTTTTACTCTCAACACATTTATTTCACCACCATAAATGTTTGCAAGGGTGTCCCACATTTTCTTTGCAGTACTGTAGTCTTTGATGTCTTCAAATTTTGGATAGCTTAGGGCAGACACAATCTCCAACATTCCTTGGTTGTGCTCTTGTTTATCTTTCATTTCCTCAGTAGTCAGAGGTGCAACAGGTGTGACATAGTCATGCTCAATGTAATACTTTGCAGAATCACCAATACCAGCCAGATGCAGCTTCATCAAGCTTTGCCATGCAGGAAAGTTTTCCTTGTTCAGCTTTGGTACCTCCTTCTTATACATCTTGATCATTTGCTTCAAGTACCTTTAAAATTGTTCTCTGTAAGCACCAACAGCTCTGATACCAATTGTTAATATGATTTAGAACAACAAAGAGCGGGGGTGAATTAGTTGTTCTTAGGTCCAGATGTATAAAAAAAAACTTTAAACTCTTCAAAAAATCAGATCTAATAACCAACAACTACTCGGTCATTACTGATTGCATAACAGAAACATATAACAGTGCAGTCCACTTATCCAATAGCATCTAACTTGTAAAACACATAAATGTTCAAATCAAAACATTCACACAAGTATCAACACTAGAATTTATAGTGGAAATCCAATTAGGGAAAAACCACTTTGTAACATGTTACTATTATGTTCACTCTTCTGATGTGAGCTCGGTGAAAAGCCAACCCTATCAAAGGTTACAAACACACTGTCAGGTGTGACCTGGTTAAAGGATTTAAACCACTCTGTTAAAAGTGTGCCTTGTTATAGGACTTGCATACACTCCATTAGAATGCAACCTTGTTCAAAGGATTTATACCTATGACTGTTAGGTCAACCTCTGTTAAAAGGATTTTGACTGTTACAATGGTTAGAAAGTAGCAGTAGTAATGATCTAAAAAACATAAAACTCACTTTACAAATATCATATCCAATTCTGTACACATATGCTGGTTTACTGACTGTGAACCTTTTCCATCTCCATCACTAATCTTCTTGGAACTCTCTTCAAGAAATCACAACACTTCTCCTTCAGCCTTCTCTGCTTAAACAGTCAATAACATCAACAATACTTCCAACATCCACTTCTGTCTTCAACCTCTAGCTTAGGTTTCCTTAATACTTCCTCTATTAGGTCAATACATCTTTTGCTACTTAATCTCCTTCGTAGATCTTAGGGTTAGGTCAGATTCATTGAATCCATCCTACATTGTGTTCTTCGGCTATCCTTCTAGAAATATCTCAAATCTCTTAAAAGATTTACAATAAAACATTTTACAGTGCATTAAATGCTTTCATACAATCAATAAATAAAGTCAACATGTTTTACATAATCCAAGAATTCAACGATGTCGGCTAGAAATCTGAATTCTTCCTCAAATGCAAAATACTGACACTCGGTCAATACTATGTTCAACTTCTCGATCTTCACTAGAAAGCTCGGTCACCACATAAATTGTTTCCTTGGCTAATACTATCTTGCTCGACATTTAACTAGTGTTCGGTCAACTCTGAATTTACTCGGCATATACTAGCTCGGTCAACACTAACAACACTCGACTTACACTAGATTTCTTCACTTTTGCTCGGTTAAGCCTATCAGTTTAGTCTTCATTCTTACTTAGATAAACAATACATTGTCTTATCATCATGCCACATAATCAAGTACTCATTGAAGTATCAAGATCTCAACCTTTCCTTAGGTGCTATTTTTACCAACCTTGCCTTACCCCTTAGCAACAATCAAATAGATATAGTACTTTCTTAAATAGCAACAGTCTTACCAGTTAAGGTTTGAGATCAACGACAATACAACAATTGCTTCAATTGCAGTTTCCAGCAGAAAAAGGGTTTGGGCTTATTCCCATTAGCATTATTAAAAGGATTATTATTAGAATTAATGGAATTGTTGTTGGAATTATTGGAATTAAAGGGAGTTTTATTCATTTGATTTACATTGTATGAAGAATTAGCTCCACTTGATAAATTAAAAGGGGTTGCCTTCAAGTTGTGGGCCTCCACAACTCCATCGTTCACAAGATTCTTGTTATTATTCTTTAACCATAACTTAGGTTTATCGTTGTGATTTTTGGCCCCTCTATTATTAACATAATTAGATACATAATGGTTATTGTTGTTGTTGGTATTGGATTTATTGTCTTTGAACAATTTTATCTCTCCTCTCTTCACCAATACGTCTTCAATCTTGATCCCATTTTTTATAAGTTTTTCAAATGTTGGGGGACATTGAAGTTGTAATCGATAATTCATCTCCATGGTCAAATTGTTTGTAAAAATTTCCATCTTCTCCTTCTCGGGGATACTTCGTGGATACCTTGCAAAAATGGTCCTCCATCTTTGTAGGAATCCTAAGAAGGATTTACCATCTTTCTGTTTGGTATCACATAATTTGAGCATTTTGTTTTCATGCTCGATATTATAGGAGTAGTGGGTTACAAACTTAGAGGCTAATTCCTTAAAAGTATTTATTCCTTGTGGGAGCATAGAGAACCATTCCATGGCGGGACCTCCCAAACTCCTAGGAAAAAGTCTCATTAGGTACGTAGTGTTGTGCATGAACTCAATGCTTAAGGAACAAAACTCCCTTAGATGATCATGTGGGTTTGTTTTACCCATATACTTATCATACTTAGGAAAAATGGTATTGAAGGGAAAAGGTGCCATGACCAAGCTTTTGTTGAATGGGAAAGGACACAAAGCTTCAATAGAAAAGGGCTTAGGTTCGGTGACCTTTTTCATTAAATCTATTTGTTCTTGAAATATTTGTAATTGTTTGGTCATAGCATTCATGGGGTTATCTGCTTCTTGGTTCTTCTTAAGTTGCTCTATATCATAGTCATATGGGAGCTTTACCCCCGCTTGGGCTAGGTTTAGGAAAAATTTCTCCCTATCCTTATCTATGAATTTCTCCACGACTTCAAGAAAATCATTATCTTGAGATGCTCTATTAGCCCTTTCTTCAAGTGTTTCCTTAGGACCTTGATTAACATTATTGGTGTTATTGTTGTTTCCTCCATGGTGGTAATCATGAAACGTGAAGTTTCTATCCATTTCTTCAAGTCTTTCTTCAAATAAATTTGGGAGAATATCCCCTTGATCATGACCTTTGAAAATAATTTAGTATTCAAATTCGTGGACTTTATTAGCAATGCAAGTGCTATCTCCTTGTAAAGATACCCTAAGTTTGTGGGACTGTGTGGAAACCAACATCCAACAAGGTTTGATTTGAATTGGTAATTGTTGATTTTAATTGAAGAGATTAAAAATGTAAGATGAGATTTCAATGGATATATATTTTACTTGTTTTATGTATTTCCAAACACAACAATCACGCATACACTTGTTTGTTTTTACCCACTACACAATAAGTGTTTGATTCAAAGTATGTTATCACAGGTTTTACATAAAAAGACACTTCAAGCAATCTACCTAGTTCAAGATTGGTTCGTAAACATGGCCCTATAAGGTAGTATTTTCTAAGTTAACAAGGTTTTAGTCAATATTCCATTCAAAATGGATATTAAACTATCATCCTCCAAGTATATTAAGAGGCTTCCCACCACCGGTATGTCAGAGTTTTGCACAATTTTTGAGGACTACTCGAGGAAGTTTAAAAATTTAACACCCTTTTGTCACACACCCCATTAAGGATGTATGTATTTCATTTTATAGTGGGTTGGATGATCATGGAAAAGGCGAGTGTATCCCACTTTGGGTTGTCCTCTCACCGGTCCTTTTAAGGCAAATCTCGGGAGGCGAGCCCAACTAATGATCTAGCATGTTCATGTAAAAGCATGAAAATGGAAAGAAGAAATAGGTTGTGGGAGTTTGATTCACCAAAAAGGTGAAGAGCATATCCCTATC
The DNA here is from genome assembly GCA_027943335.1 of Chamaecyparis obtusa. Classification (NCBI taxonomy): domain Eukaryota; kingdom Viridiplantae; phylum Streptophyta; class Pinopsida; order Cupressales; family Cupressaceae; genus Chamaecyparis; species Chamaecyparis obtusa. The sequence continues at coordinate 5,895 of BSBK01008304.1, read as the reverse complement.
CACTTCTTAATCCCCAAACATAATTAACAAGGTTCAATTTCCAACCCACTAACTAAAGGGATTCGAGTATTGCTACTCTCTTCCACAAACAATGAGTTTATTTGATTATGTGCTTGATTTACTTAACCTTTCTTCTTAATCAAAGAGTTTAACACTTTTGGCATTTTGATTCACTAATAAAAGTGAAGAGCATAGGCGTAATGTTAAACTTCCTCAAACAAAGATAGGATGTTTTTAATTACTAGATTTTGAAAACACCAAAGCCACAATTTAAGTACCAAAATGACAAAGTTTTAAGGCTTACCTTTTCCTTGTAGCTAGCAAAGGCTAGGGGAATTTTTGAGTGATTTTCATGTTTTAATGCTTACCTTAGCGATCGTTCCTTTCCAATGTGATTTTCCTCCAACAAGTTAGTCAACAAAACCAGCAAAAAGTGAAGGAAACAAAGATAAAATTGAAGAAAGCAAGCTAAAATTAAACTTTAAGCCTTAATTTCCAACTTGAGAAAAACTTGATTTAAGGTGAAAATATCCAATTTAATGAAACAAATTTTGCCTTATATGCTTCTACAACTTTGAGATAATGATCATATACCTTTCCTTCTTGTTGATAATCCTCAAGAACTAGCTTAATGTGAGCAATGTTCCCCTTTTAGATCTTCCTTGTCAAAGCTTTGCCTTCTTGATTATATCTGCTCTCTGGTTGTTTTAATTTTCTGTGATCAGTCATCCTATAGAGACATAAAAATCATTTTCTAATAGTCAGATTATGAAAATTTGCAGTTTATTCAAAAGCGTTGCAAAAATGATTAAAAGCATTATTTAACTGTTTAAAAGCGTTGTCAATCGAATTAAAAGCACTATTTAAACTTTTAAAAGCCCATAAATAGAGAGTAAAAGTGCTAAACAATTAAGCAAAGGCATTTAAAAGTAAGTAAAAGCACTATAGAAATATGCAAATGCGCTCGGTACTTAGGGAATAAGCACTGATAGAATTTAAGAAAGAAGTCAGAAAGATTTAAAAGCCTTGTTTCTCTGTGCAAAGACACACAAATTTGTCATGGAAGCATTGAAACAGTGCTCATAAGCATTTTTTAACTGCTCAAAAGCATCATTTGAAGTCTCAGAAGCAGTATTTGACTACAAAATCGAGAGTTAAACATGCAAAAATTTGAACAAATATGAAGATTATGAGATTTTTAGAAAGTGAAGCCTACTGCCCCACGGTGGGTGCCATTTTGTGTACTAGAAATTGTACCTTCATAGAAGTAGTATTGAAGAATAAATCAAATAGAAACTAAATAACCACAATTAGTAACTCTATTTAGAAAATAAAGAACAATTAAGCATTCTATGGCTCTCTAACTAAGAGTGTTAATGGTGAAGCTCTCAACAAGCTTCCATTAATGACAGTCCTAGAATGAGAAATGAGTGATAAGCTAAGCTAATTAATTCAATTCCAAATATAAATGCTCAATTAACTTCTAAATTTCCTTTCTAGCTATAATTCTCAAGAGGTTAGATGCAATTCTCAGATTTGTGGATTGTTTTATGAGTGATTTATGCCTTACTTATATAGGATTTGGAAAGGGTAGGGGATGTGGTAGAGTTGATCATGATTAGGCTTGAGTTGAGTCTTTGGTTCCACCCTTTGAAGACAATTTAAATATTGTGTCCTCAAAGCTTGGGACAAGAATACAAGATGAGTGGACAAGATGCTCTTTCAATTTGAGTGATTGACATTGAATTTGGCTTGATCCATGTGAGTTCTTTTCTTAAATCCTATTGGTTGAGGCTTTTTCCTCCCATGTGGTGTTGAGAGAAATTAGGATTTAATCAATTGATTTTAATTCATTTATTTAACCAAGTGCACCCCTTGAATGGGTTGAGTTTATTTAATTCCAAACTATACAATTAATTGAATTAATTGCACATTGATTTGATTTCACTTGATTAAAATGCTCTTGATTTTGATGTAAATTGAATTAAAGCTTGATTTTAATTTTGATTGGCTAAATACTTGTTTGGATTCAATTGCTTTGATTTTGACTTGATTTGCCTTGATTAATCACTTGAATGATCCTGTCTACTTTTTGGTCATTACACTAGCTCTTCTTAATTTAACCGATTTATGAAAGAATTTGGTAGTACGATCCCCTTCTTTTAACCAAGTTTCCCTAGACTTCTGGCTCCAAAAGGTTTCTTCTCTAGCCAAAACCTTTGAGTAAACTTTAGACAACTCTTTCTCTTTGAGAAATGCCTCTTCATTCATTCCTTCAACAATAATTTTTAAATCTAACTTTTCTAATTCCTACTCCAAAGTAAACTTTTCTACAAAAATATTTCTAAAAACCTCTCTATTTCATATTTTCACTGGTAATTAATAAACTGAAGCTTTTTTAAGAACATAAAGGCCTTATTACCTGATCTTGAAAGTGCCTTTGACCACCATTTTGCCAATAATTAATGAAAATTATTAGCTCGAAGCCACATGGATTCAAATCTAAAAGGTGCTCGCTTCGGGGTTCCATCTTCTTAAATACACAAACATATTGGGAAATGATATGAACCACCTATAGGAAGGATTTCAACATAACATAACCAATTTTTATTTTCACATTCTCCTTCCAAAAGAAACCTATCTAATGTCTCTGCAACATTCAAAAAACCACTACAACGGTTAGTCCAGGTGAAATTCCCATTTCGTAAGGATACATCAACTAAACCATTTAAGGTAATGAAGTCTAAAAAATCTCATTGAATCTATCTCATCCAACATTTCCCTCCTTTCTTTTCCTAAGGATTTAAAATAGCATTAAAATCACCACCCAACAAGACTAGGCCATCATTATAGGGAGCTAAGATAGTGGATAATTCCATCCACACTTGTTTTTTCACCACTGGGTTATTAGGCCCATAAACATTTACTGTCATGAAGTTAGATAAGATTTGTTTTGAGATGATCTTTACCAATTTCCAATTACTTCTACTTTCCACCACCTGCACAAGCATTGAATCCTCTTTGCACAAAATCCCTAGACCCCCTGAAGCTCATTCAGCTTCCACAAAGGTCCCTTTCCAAAAGGATAATCTTTTAACAAAAAATTCAACATCAACCTTCTTAAATTTAGTTTCTTGTAGAAAAATAATATCCGGTCTCACCTAATCGAGGCCTCGTTTCATCAGAAAAATCTTGTCAGGCACATTACAGCTCCTAACATTCCACGAAAGGAACCTCATTACTGCCGGGAAAAGGCATAACCTTTTCCTGATCTTAAAATTTTGGTTTGAATTGCAACATTTCCCACCAGCTCCAGTTTCATTCTATTAGATTTTGCTCCCCTTTTCTTTTTCTCCCCTATCTTTGGTTGAGCAACAACTAGAGGGGTTTGTTCCACTGATCTCATTTCCATAATGCTCAGGTCATCAAAGATACCTAGATCATCTATCTCTTCATCATCCTCCTAAGAGTCATAATCAAAGTCACTCCCAAGTTTACACCCTCCACTATCCTGAGCCTCTTCAAAGGAGGTATCCAAGTTCCTAGTCAGAGAAATTTTAATATCCTTAAAGCCTGTTTCCTCAGCTAATTTATTCATGAGTTCTGGATATTCAGGGGCTGAAGTGTCTGAAATAATAAGTGGATCTTTTTCTTTTATGGGTTTTCAGCTCCATCTTCCAAAGGTTCCTTAAATTTTTTTCCATTAAAGAAATAATCAGACCCAAAGGTGTCTGGCACCAGATTCAAAAGAGGATGATCGTCAAGGCCAATATGATCTAGTGTGTGAGAGGGAAACTCATCCTAGTTTGTGTTAGCTTCCTGTTCCTCTACAACCATTTTTGAAGGGCTCTTCTCTGCTAGTGATAGATCCTGACCATTAATCTTTTCATAAACCTCTTGCAAGCTTAACATTTATGAAAGAGGAGTTTCTTTAACCACTTGGGTTGAGCCTTTGAAAGAATCATTTTCAGACCAGTCAGGGACTTCATTTTCTATAAAAAGATCAAGTTCCATCCTTCTCTCATTAGCTCGGATTTGTGGATTGAAAATGTATTCCTTTGATCTATTAAAAAACATTGATTCTTCCCAGCTTGAGGACTCTATTTCTGCTTCCTTTTTTGATGAATCCAACTTTTTCACAATTACATCCAAGAAAAAAATAGCCTCTAAACTCTTTCCTTTTTCATCCATCTTGACACCATGAGAAAGCTTCAAACGAGTCCACATCATCTTTGTCTACCACCAAAGGTTGCCTCCATTCCCATTTTGTGGATCCAAGCATAATAAAATCTGGTATTTGAGAACACTCTTGCACCCAAACTATGATTTTTGGATAAACTAAAAAATCATTGGAATCAATCATTTCCTCTGTAGTGATAAAAGATCCTAAACTATTCCCTATCAGCTTCAAATTTTCCTCATCACGATATTCTTGTGGGAGGTTATGGAGTTTAATCCATGTTGGAATTTCCTTAACTTTTTCTTTGATTGGGTCAAAGTTTGGAGTCCATTCCTTTAAGTAGAGCCCTTTTCCCTCCATAATATAGGGGCCTCCATTAGTGATCATTTCCTTCTCCTATTTAGTAGAATAGATGATGAGATAAAACCCATTTGGCATAGTTTTTAGAGTCCAGTCCTGACCCTAGTGGTTGTCACACTAGTTCCTAATCTTCTCAATCGATGGCCAAGATCCTACCCATTTGATAAAAAAATCTCTATCTTCTAAAAAAGGAATTGTTTCTAACCACTATTTGTTATCAACAAGCAAGGAAGATCCTTTTCCATAAAAGATATTAGCACTCACCAGCTGGTTCTCCCCAAGAATATTTTGTTGTTGGCCTTTTTCCCACTAAAATTTGTGGACTATTGTTTAAAAATCAAAATCTGGTTTAGAGTTAGCTGCATCTCTTTTTACCAGGAGCTAAATATTTCTTATTCTCCCAGCCCCCACCATTCCATGCATAATTTCTAGACCGAGTGATATTAGAGGCTGATGTCACACCAGATCTTCCATGAAACCCCACACTAAACTTGCTTTGAAAACCCTGAGGCTTCTCAACCAGCACCTTTCGACTATTGCTCCATTGATTTTTTTATTCAATGTATATATGCCTTGCCTTATATATATATATATATATATAGATCAGTAAAAAGTTGAGGCCATGATTAATTTTATTAATTATATAAAGTAAGTTACATGAGTTCTCCATTCAGTGTGGCATTGGTAGGAAAGAATGGAGAAGAAAACCTCCAGTCTTTCTCGGGACAATTGTCCAACACATATATATAAAACTAGAAAGATAGGGCATTCCCCTATTTTACAATGCACGATATAGAGGGTATTCCCATATTAAATATCGCTCTACATTTTTACACAATACAAGTTGCGTAGCCCATTTCAAATATTTAGGTCATAGATACACACTACACAATCCAGTCATTATTGTCATGAGACCTTATAAGATTCAACTTCTATCCCCAAAGATAAGTCGAGGTGGATGGTCTTCCCACTAGAGTTTCTTCGTAATTTTATCACTGTTCATATCACTTGGCTTTTTTCATTTCACATGTTGGCATAAGTTTCCATAATAATGATACATCCTTTTATTATCCTTAGACCATCAAGGAACTAAGAATTTTTCAAATACCTAATGACTAGCTAATCAGATAATTCTTAAGAAAATCTACACTTACTGTAAGAAAATGAGTCCTTTGTAACTTACCCTCCTTTCATGCATTCACCATCTTGTTAGTTAATATGAATAGGGTTTACCAAAATCTCATATCATAAAATCAAATCTTTCATAGCATATTATACATTAGTAAACCATCATGAATTCAAACTTTGGTCAGAGCGCTCAACTAGTAAAATGTAAGGATTAAGACAAGTTATAA